>CM035406.1:115274660-115584660 GCA_020310875.1 Ceratopteris richardii
ATGCAGATGAGCAACAAATGGCTTGAGACCATGCCAAGCCTCATATGGAGTGATAGATTGCACTGCTTTATTTGGACACCTGTTAAGTACATATGCTGCACACATGATAGCCTCAAGCCACAAACTATGTGGTAAAGCCTGACTCTTGACCATACACCTCGCCATCTCCATGAGTGACCTGTTCTTCTGTTTAGCAAATCCATTCTGTTGAGGTGTATATGGCACTGTACACTGATGTTTTATCCCACGTTCAGCCAGAAATGCATTAAAGTCAGAAGACATATATTCCCCCCCTCGATCAGGACGGAGGGTGCCCATTTTACATGCTGACAGATTTTCAGCCAAAAACAGAAACTGTTTGAAGCACATAAACACTTCGGACTTTTCTTTGAGTGGATATACCCATGCATGCCTAGAAAAATCATCAATGAAAGTCATGACGTAAATATAGTTTCCAAAAGAAGGTCTCTGCATAGGACCACAGACATCACTATGTACAAGCTGCAATTTCTGAGTAGCCCGAATTGAACCATCTTTTGGAAAGGAGGAGCGTTGCATTTTGCCCAAAATACAGCCTTCAGAAACATGTTTTCCAGGTGCCTCAAGTTTGCGCAAAGAGGACACCATTTCAAATTTCTGCAGGCATAGCAAACTAGCAAAATTTAGATGACCAAGGCGTGCATGCCAAAGCTTTGCATCTGATATAGCCTGAGAATCATGTATAGCACATGTCGAATCATTTACAGATCTTTAATAGTCTATGAGCTTATATAGGCCATGACATAAAATGCCAGAAACAATAATGACGTTGCCACTTGACAGATCATGAACTATACATCTGTCATCAACAAATTTCACAACCAAGCCAATCTTGGCTAATGCAAAAACTGATAACAAATTTTTCTTGATCCCTGGCACAAACAAAGCATCTGGAAAAGTGAAAGAACTACCATCAACAGTAGTCAAAATGATCTTACCAACTCCCATAATAGGATAAGAGGAGTGGTTGGCACATGTAACAGTATTCCCTGTAGGGGCAGGCTCGAGTGAAGAGAAGAAACTGTGTTGTGAGGTAATATGTTTGGTCGCCCCACTATCAAAGTACCAAACATCTGAGTCTATTGCAGTCATGCACTACTCATGAGAAGATGGGTCAAAACTGCAAACAGTAGTAAACACCCATTCTTCATCCTGCACAAGATAAGGGGACTCTGTTTTTGGTGTAGAGGCCTCTGCAACAACCATTCCGGCCTCTTTCTTCTTTGCCTCTTTAGCAGCTAGTTTTGGATAGCTCTTAATGAATCATTTTCTTTATAGTATTTGCAAAACAATTTCCACTTTTTTTATTTCTTCTCATCTTTGTCTTCCTTCTTCGAATGTGCAACATTTGCATATTTTTTCTTATTAGTAGAAGAGCCCCATTTTCTTTTGCCCTTCTGACTAACTAGGAAAGCTTGATTTGCAACATGCATAATAGACCTATTCTGCCTAGACTGGTCTTCTTGCAACAAAAGAGAAACTAACTCTTCAAATGACAAAGCATTTGGATTTCCTTTCATCATCAAATGAAGAGTAGAAGCAAAACTCTGATATGACTCGAGAAGACCATTCAGAACGGTCTGCACAAGTGAACTGTTAGGAAGGACTTCATCTACAGAAATCCACTGTTCCTTCAAATCCTTGATCTTTGTTAGAAAAATGTCCATAGAATCACCTTCATTCATATGCTCACTCTCTAACTGTTTTTGGAGGTAAGCAACACTAGCCTCATTCGTAGCCTGGTACAATGTGGTAAGTTTATCCAAGCATCCTTAGCTGTTCTGCAAGAGCGAATGTGAGGAATAATGGCACATTTGATAGACATAGCTATCAATGCATGTGCTTGGGTATCTCTACCATCCCAATGAATTTGATCTACAGTAGGTGCAGAAGAAACCGCAACACAAACATGAATATGCAGAATATCATCATCTTCGACACCTTTTGCATCATCTTCAGTACTTGCAATTGTAACAGTTGTAGGTGTGATAGGACGTTTTTCAACACCCTACGCAATGTTCCACAGCCCTTTTGCAACCAATACATGTCGCATCATATAAGCCCATAACGGGTAGTTGGTACCATCCAACTTATCCTCAATAGCCAACATATGGAATACATCACTACTTTCAGCCATGGTCGGTGACTAAAATACCTAGATGCAAAAAATTGATTGTATCTCAAAAAGTTGAACAAAACTGCCAAGATCAATCTTGCTAAACCTGTAACAGACTTTGAGATGCTTATACTAGTGAACCGAAACTGGTATATATATTTGGCACAAGAAGACAAAATAGCCTGCACAAGCGCTACGATAGTGCGTTCGGAGGCCGAAACAAGCTCAGATCGCGATTTCGTGAGGCTGAAACACTCTGAGTATGCTCACCAAATTAAGTGCGAATCTAAGAGTGCAATTGGAGAGGTCTCGACGATGCCCTAGATGAAGCGGCAATCCGCTCTGATACCAATTGTTGGAGTTAGACGTCTGTGGAAGCACGCGAATAGCACAAGGAAGAAGAAGAAGCTTGGAGCACAACACACAATACATAATGTATTACCACTAGAATGTACAAAGATAAGTAGCCCATTAGGGCAATAGGTGTATATACAAGCCGGGGAAAAAACCTCCTAAAGAGGGAAAAAACGTGCCTCGGGGGTCTTTGAGTGTTCACACACATCACTACCTAAATATATCAACACATGTGTTGTAGCATGTGAAGCAGTATGGTTGAGGAGGATCCCATAGCACATAGGAATACAAGGATAGGAGGCTACATGGTTGAAGTGTGACAACCAAAGTTGCATGGCCATCATCAACAATCTTGTTTTACATGCATGTACCACGCACATACGAATTCAGTATCACTATGTGTGTGAGTTGATTGAGGACGGGGTCGTGGAAATAAGCTAGTGTCCAACTAAAGAAAGTGGAGTAGAAATCTTCACCAAGGCTCTTGGGAGAGAGCAGCACTTTCCAAAGCTTTGCATTGACCAAAGAGGTAGTTCACTGCAAGGTGGGCATTGAGGGAGGTGTTAGATATACTCAATACTCCATCCTCAAGTGACCATAAAGGATCCATGGTTCTCTAAGTTTTAAGGCGCCCATTATGATGAGAGGCCACTATGAGAGCTCAGACATTTGTGGAACCCTAAATTCCAAGTTAGATGAGGTCTATGTGTGATCATTGATTGTAATGGATGATCTTTGTGAGCCTATCCATTAGGTTAGGTAGGGCATAAACTTCTGGGCCATTGGGTTGCCATTCAAGGTGAAAATAAAGGCCTTGTGGTGCTGCACAATTTCCCCATAGAAGCTTAATGGGAAGAGTGCATAGGGCCTATCCCCTCAGCCTGTAGGGTCGAGACAGTAGGACTTCTGTTCATGGAGATATTGTTTGATTGTATATTTTATCGACTATTTTGTATCTCATGACTATGTTTATCTATCCTAAATCCCCTTGTAAAAGCTATATAAGCATGGCCCATGTTTAGCTTTGTAGAGCATTGTGCACTAGTAAGCCCTTCATCTAGAGTTTGTTTAGATTGCCATAACTGCTTATTATTATTATTATTATTATTTTTAAAGGAAGTTCGGAGGAAGCCTAGACTCTATGGGCTTGAATATATTGAAAGCGCAATTGTCCAAGTGCACATTCCACCTATTTTAAATTGTGTTCAACTCGAACCCTGAGCAATAGCTCTCTTAATCTTCTTCTATTTCAAACAGAACTTTTAATTTCCATAATCACTTGACTTGTGCCCTATAGAAAGCCCCTTAACAAAAAATAAAGCCCCTTAATCACTGGACTTGTGCCCTTCGTAAAGACCTTGTACATTTGGGCACGTCAGGTTGGTTGGTTGGGCCTTTTTCCTCTTGAGGTAGGGGTGAGGGTTCAACCCTTCCCTATTGTAATAAAGTAAGTCTATGATCTAAGGGTCCAACCAGTTCAGACAGATCTGAAATCGGACATTGTTTGGTCATCTGTATGTGTGACCAAAGATTTCGAGTTTAGACTTACTAGAAATTAATTTACTCTTGT
Source organism: Ceratopteris richardii (assembly GCA_020310875.1). NCBI lineage: Eukaryota > Viridiplantae > Streptophyta > Polypodiopsida > Polypodiales > Pteridaceae > Ceratopteris > Ceratopteris richardii. The sequence goes on from CM035406.1 coordinate 115,278,740, forward strand.
AACCTAGTGATCCACTTAGCCTCGTGGTTAAGACTCAAGGGTGTGAAGGAGGAGGTCTTGGGTTCAATCCCGATACGGTACATGGGGAGAGTGTTTTTCCCAAAGAGCTCTAGAACCTTCTAAAAGCATCCACTTGAGTTAACTCTGGTTAACTAGGACACTTGGTGCACATGCAATTACATGGCTGACACATGGATGGTTAGTATCCACCTGCCCAAGCAGGCAGTCCCTTGGAGAGAGCTATATATAGAGGCATATGGTTGGGAGTAGAGTCATTCATTCATGAGCTGTTCTTGTGGCTACGATGTTGCATTGGTATCAGAGCTTGGCTTCTCTTCATGTTCTTCGTCAAGATTTTCGTGAGTGACCGTCTTTCTTGCTCACGGGTGTGCTGAAGAACCATTCTGAATGCTTCTTGGCAGAGCAAATGCAAGAGGAGATTATCAAAAGTAAGACCTGCTTGTTGTTATCATAAGCGGGATTTGAACCTGTAACCTATTGCTAGAGGAAGCGCTCTCCTATCCAAGGAGGCAAGCCGCTTGCATGATCTTTGCTCACTGCCGAACTTTATTATTACTTTGCTCTACGCTGTAGAAGTCGACAAGCACAGAAATAAAAGCTGACTTCTCTAGCCATGAGTCTTGGGATTGTTCACGATTTATTTGGCGAGCTTTAATTATATAGTGAATTAAGCGTTGCTCAAGGAGTTTTCATCGTGAGCAAAAGAAGTTTAAAGGCTGCTGAAGGAGTCTAACCAAACGGTTCTTGAACCCACTTCATCCAGGAGCACGCTTTCACCTATCCACCACAACAAGCGGCTAATGTTGCTTTGAATCTCTGCCATCTTTTATATCCCTATAGAACTCTATAACAACATAGCAAAAGGAAGCTCGTGGGCTGGCACTCTCTGGAGTCGAACTTGCAACCTGTTCGAGGAGGAGGTTTTCTCATATCCAAGAATGCAAGTCCGTTGCATGTCTGCAAAAAGAGGTTGAGTTGCCACGAGTATTGAAATCACGGGTATCGATCCTTGGACCTCAAGAATCAGATTGCAACATCTTATCCACTACAGTAAAGGCGTTCGGTGATATTCGTCTTTTTGCATATTTCTCCTTGTTCTGATTCTATCTAATCTCTGCTAATCCCGAGCTGAGATCCTTTTTGTGTATTCTCTAGAGCTTGCTATCATCTCCAATCAAACCCGACTGCATATCCTCGGTGATCAAAGCCAAAGATAACCAAAGTCTTCGGAGAAGATCGAAGGAAGGACAAGCAAAGACCTTAAGGATCAATCTACATCATAATTCTAGCGCTCTTTGCTAGAATCAAGTCTACTACAAAGCACAAATTAAATGGGGAAGTTTTCTTGTGAATTTGTGCATCGTAACTTTAATTTTATCACACACACCACTTATGTTAGGGAATCTAAGTGAGTTTGTATACGGACTATGTGTGATGGGAGGGACTTCAAGCCACACCGCTTTGACGAGTAGTGCTAGTACATCAATGTATGTTTCAGTTCCTATTTTAGTAACATCTTCACTCATGACTAGACCACCAATAGTGTCATGTGCATTGCATACATCTACACAAACGATTTCAATTCCTAGTCATGTATCTGATGCATCGAATGTAGAAAAGACGGTGTTAATTTTGGACGTTGAGGGAACCACGTTGCGAGGGGATATCAACACCACCTTAAACAAGAGGAAAGATCTTGTAGGATGTTGAGAGTAGAGCAGGACCTTGGATGTCTGTCCAATGTCACGATAGAAGTTGCGAAACTTCATCAATCTTTTGATGGAGTTCAAAGTGACCTTAGGGCTATTATGGACTTACTCCAAAAGCCCAAGGAGGTGGGTACGGCTACTCTTGGTAGCCATATCGACACGATAGCAACCTCACCGATGTCTATTTTGATGGAGAAGGATCCAACTATATCCATCTCCCAAGCAGACTTATTTCCCCTGACTAGTAGCATGAGTCGTCTTAGGTTAATGACTCCTAACGCTCCACTTTTTGCTAATACATTGGGGCAAGCAGTAGGTCAAAGTTGTCCCGTAGATATTTCCTTAGGAAAAGATCTGCATCCACCTTACTTCTTGGGCAAAGATAAGGATAGAAATAAGGACTCTGTTTTGATGTTCTTAGAGAAGTGGCATGATGTCCACTAGCTCAAGAACACCTCCGAGCATGTGAGCATGGTAGAGGCCAGTTTATCACTGGGCCCTAAGGCTTATACGTGGTGGATGAGTCTCTTTGAGACTCATAAAAAACCTTCAACCTAGGTTGAGTTCATGTGTCTCTTTAAGAAAGAGTTTCTCCTCGAGAATGAGGAGGAACATAACTGGGAGGCATGGGTAGAATTCAACAAAAAGGAAGGCCATTATCGGTTTACATTTCAGAGTACCGAGACGTTATTCTGAAATTGGAAAACCTGGATGACTTCCATCGACTTCATGGTTTTGTCAAAGGACTTAATCAGCGAATCCATAATGAGGTGAAGAGATAAGCACCTAAATTGCTTGACGAAGCGATTAAAGTTGCACATATTTATGAGGATAATTCCCGTTTAGATGTCCAGCAAGATAGTGGTTATTCCCAAAAGAATAACACTAAACTCAAGGGCAAAGGGCCAAGATCATCTGAACGTATGTCTAAAAAACCTCGTATTTTTAGACATGTGATTTCTCAAGAAGATCATGCTAGAGCACAAAAGAAAAATTTATGTTTTAAATGCCTCAAGTCAGGACATCGTAGTAGGGTCTGTCTAGTTTGAAGAGATAGTAAGGCCTCTTTGACTAACAAAGATAAGGGGAAACAACAGATTCATCTAATCCAAACAGATTCAAGTGCAAAGAAGGTTCATATCATGCACTGTGATAGTACCCATAAGTGCCAAGTCTCCAAACACATGTGGCAACCTCAAGAATTTGGTCCACATGATTTGGCCAAGTTGCACGGTGGACGATTCATATCATGCACTGTGATAGTACCCATAAGTGCCAAGTCTCCAAACACATGTGGCAACCTCAAGAATTTGGTCCACATGATTTGGCCAAGTTGCACAGTCAAGTGTCACACCATCCAAATTATGGTGGACGATTCGGCCACATGTCATAATTTTATTAATTATGCACTTGTAAAGAAATTATCTCTTCCTCAGAGTCCTGCTCCTCATAGACATGTTGTCTCTATGATGCATGGGTAGGACACTCGCATTTGGGATACCATGATTTCAAATTTGGAACTAAAAATCCAAGATTATAAAGATAAATTGGACTTCCAAATTATGAACATGGAGCGGGTAGATTTGGTTCTAGGGAGAGAGTGGCTTTGGAGTCTTGGACCTTCATTGTCTAGATGCTACTATACAAACACTTTGGAATCCTAGCGTGACGGGGTGTTGTACAAAAGCAAGGGCGAACACAATGTTCCAAGCACTCCTTTGATTTCACACACAGAATTAAAGAAACTTGTAATCAGTGAAGCTAGGACCCAAGCTTTTTTGGTCCTTAGCACTGATGTAATAGATTCTAATAATACAAATCAAGTTTCTTATGTCTCCTCCTTTATTCCTCGTGAAGTTTATGTTAAATTCAATGAATTAATGAAGGAATTTAAAGATGTGTTCCCTAAGGAACTCCCCCACGACTTGGCACTCTCTCATGGAGACATTGATCATACAACTGATCTGTTTCCAAGAACCAAGCAAAAATCTCAAAACCCTTACTGCCTCCCCTATGTCCAAAATCTAGAAGTCGAGAAACATATTAAAGACTATCTAGATAAAGGATTTATTTGGCCAAGCCAGTCTCCTTGGGCCGCGCCCATCCTTCTTGTACAAAAGAAAGATGGAACTTTAAGGCTGTGTGTGGACTATAAGGCATTAAAAAATCTTACTGTAAAGAATAAGTATCCCATGCCGCTGATTGAAGATCTTTTCGACAGCCTAAAGGGAGCTAAAGTCTTTTCAAAGATTGACTTACACCAAGGTTATCATCAGTTTAGAATCAAAGATGACGATATTCCCAAGACAACCTTTCGAACTAAGTATGGTCACTAGAGTTTTTAGTGATGCCGTTCGGGTTGACAAACGCATCCACGACATTTATCACTTTAATGAATCAAGTGCTTAAGCCATACTTGGGAAAATTTGTAGTTGATTTTCTCGATGATATACTGATCTACAGTACTGATCATGAAAATCATCTAGAGCACTTGAAGAAAGTCTTTGAGTTACTTCGCGATAATCAACTTTATGATAAAGAGTCAAAATGTGAATTCTTTACCCCAGAAATAAAGTATTTAGGCCATATCATTTCCGCGGAAGGAATCAAAGTTGATCCATATAAAGTCCAAGCCATTCTTAAATGGACTTAGGCCAAGACTTTTTGAGAATTACAAAGTTTTCTCGGATTGGTTGGATATTATCAAAAGTATGTGGCTGGGTATGCCAAATTAGCAGTACCTTTGACTGACCAACTCAAAGGGAAGCATCAGAAGATAAATTGGAAAGAGGAACAAGCAAAGAGTTTTCAAGAACTTAAACTTGCTTTAGCTTTGGCCCCAGTTCTACAAATCGTAGATCCGAACAAGCCTTTCCAATTATAAACAGATGCAAGTTCATCTGTGGTAGGAGCAGTACTAAGCCAAGATGGTCGACCAATAGCTTTCGAGAGTAGAAAGCTAAGTCCTGCTCAACAAAATTACTCCACCTATGAGCGAGAGATGTTCGCTATTATAAATGCTCTGAAGAAATGGCGCCATTACCTATATGGATCAAAGTTAACCATAGTCTTTGATCAAGAGATCATCAAGTGGTTTGCAAACCAACTAGATTTAAGAGGTAGAAAAGCAAGATGGGCCGAACAGTTACAAGAGTTTGATTATGAACTAAGGTACAGAAAAGGAAAGTTCAATGCAATGGAAGACGCCTTAAGTCGGATGCCTATGTTGAACAACCTAAGTTTTGTACAAATTCAAAGTGAATTTATTTCAACTTTTAAAGGAAGCTGCAAAGAAGATCCAAGCTATAGAAAACCATGGAAAGCGATTGAACAAGATCAACAGAATGAAGCAAGTACTTTTGAGAGAAAGTTTAAACACTATTCTCTCCAAGATCAATATTTGCTTTATAAAGGTAAGGTTTGTGTCCCAAGTATGTCGGACATACGAAATCAAGTACTTTTCAAATGCCATGATGCTCCAAGTGGAGGACATCCTGGTATTAACCAAACCTATGAGTTAGTTAAAAGATATTTTTACTGGCCTAGTTTACATGGAGATGTGCAAAACTATGTATCCATGAATGTCAAGTCAATAAGTTTGAATGACTTAAAGTTGGAGGATTGCTGCATACTTTGGAAATTCCCAAAGGAAAATGGGAAAGTATTCCATGGATTTCATTTCTGGATTACGCCACACTCAGAAAGGCTTTGATTCAGTTTGGGTAGTAGTTGATCGATTGACTAAACTTGCTCAATTTATTCCAGTCAAAGAGTACTTATAAGACTCTAGAACTTGGAAAAATATTTGTAAATCAACTTTACAGACTCTATGGTCTTCTAATAGACATAGTTTCTGATAGAGATGCTCGATTTACAAGTCATGCCTATAACAGTGCCAAGAATTCATCAACTAAATATAGCTAAAGAAAACTTAAAGAAAGCTCAAGATCGTGCAAAGGCTTATGCCGATCCGAAGCAAAGAGATGTTACTTTTCAGGTTGGCGATCAAGTTTATCTTCATATTCTTGAAAGATCGAAAAAGTTCAAGATTGGTCAATGCGCCAAGTTGTTGTCTAGATATTGCGGTCCTTTTCCAATCACCAAGAAAGTTGGCTTGTGGGCTTATGAATTGCAGGTTCCAGATGATAGTTGGATTCATCCAGTGTTCCATGTTAGTCGACTTAGGAAGAGTTTGAAAGATTTAGATAATCTAGTTGGACAACAGGTTATACTTCCACTTCCAGCAAGAGAAATAGTTCCTCATGAACCTGAAAGGATACTTTGCATCCGAGATAAACATACAAGAAGTCACTTGTACGAAGAGTGCTTAGTAAAATGGAAGGATGGAATTGAAGAAAATTCAACATGGAAAAAAGTTTCCACAATCCAACCATGTTTTCCAACTTTCCAATTTTAAGTTGGTCCCAAATAATGAAGGTTTTCTACTTTCAAGTTTTAAGTGGATAAACCGATCATGTTCTTCCAGTTTTAGAACATGATAAGGTTTTTTACTTTCAAGTTCTAAGTAAATAACCTGATTGAATGAATGCATGTTCTTCAAGTTTTAGAACATGAGGCTCGAGAGTTGCCCAAAGTATATATAGCTCTAATTTTTGAGGACGAAAATACTTTCCAAGGGGGGGAAGAATGTAATGAAGAATGTCACAATTGTTCTCAAAAAACTCCCTGTTCGTTGAAAAGCAAAAATGATGAAAGACTGATTCCGATTCCGGGCATTTCCTTGTCCTAGGCTGCTCCTTTTCACGAGTTCAGTAGCGCCATAATCCATTGTGTCACCATCCAGTCTCTTTCTCTTTTTCTTCGTGAGAGAGAGACTCAGAGAGAGACTCGACTCGAAACGGAGATGGCTGCATCTGTGCTGCCGAAACGCCTTTCTGGGAAGGTAGCCATAGTGACTGCCTCGACGCAAGGCATCGGCTTTGCCATTGCTCGTCGACTCGGACTTGAGGGTGCCTCTGTCGTCATATCCTCCCGAAAGCAGGTGAACTTGTGAAGTATTTTGTGTATTGGGGGATTTCTCTTGCCTTTTCCAATCCAATATGTAGGAATGAGTCACCAATATTTCTGGAAAAATCACAACCCGCTGAAGACACAAGATAAAAAGACGATGGTCGGTTTTGGAGGTTGCCGCTTCAAAGACAAAAATTGCTAGTTTACGTTTAGAGCAATCTGGGCGTTCTCAATAACAGTTTTTTCTCTCACGATTAGCACGGTACATAGTGACGCGAGCGTTATGGATGATTACCTATTTCGTTGCATAAAAAATGTTTGAATCATAGTTTTGGTCGACAATATGTATTCTCACATGAGGATGTGTGGGATGACAGCATGTGTGAGGTCCTTCCTTTTTGTGTGCAATACGTCAAACTTACATCATGTATTTTCAAAAGAGTTTGTCTTTATTTTTTTCATGCACTTCCCTAATATCATTGTTATTTGTTTATCTATTTAAATAATAGGAAAACGTTGATCAGGCCGTTGAGAAGCTTAAAGAGGCAGGAATAACTGTTCTGGGCGTGACATGTCATGTTGGAAACGCTGATCACCGGAAGAACCTTTTCAAGAGTACTATAGATGTAAGTATTATCCTTAGATTGAATCGATTGGAGAGGTTAGTCCTTTCTTTATCTTCTCTGTTTTTCTTCTGGGTGTTATCATATTTCACAGACTGGCAGACAGGAATACATGCAATACTTGTCTTCTCTTTTTCTCTCTCAATCCTCGCGTTCCTTGATCCATCAAGGTACCTGCCGTAGAAATAGACACACAAGTGGAATCGTATCATATGTAAAGTATTTCATATATTTATAGTAAGCATTATAACTTTTAGTTGCAATGCTGGAAGGATATTGTATTTATGAAGTCTCTCTCCTCCTCCTCTCTCTCTCTCTCACACACACACACACATACGCACACAGGGAGTGCACACGTGCCTACATGCATGCATGCATGAATGCACACGTATATTCACACAGAGGGATCCACACAATGATACAATTCCTCACCTGCAAAAAAAATACTTGCAAGTGAGTGCTTGCTCACAAAGGGATTTTTTTTTTTTTGTTTTTCTTATTTTAATAATTCAAGAGGAGGGTGTAAGGAGATGTGTAATTGAAGGCAAATAATTCTTATATTTATGAGGAGGGACCAATCTGCAGTGAAATCTTCATTAGAGGAAACTTAATGTCAGATCTTCGAGGAGACATTGTGATAGAAATGACACTCAACACAACTATGATATGGAGGTCCTAGACCTACCATGGGAGGCAACATTCACCAAAGAGTAGATGGGTTATCTATCTTTTAGAGCTTAACAATCAACATTATCTCAATGTTACATATTTATTAGAAGATGTAAAGGGCTTACTTGCTTCGCTCATGTATGAGAAGGCTTTTACATGATGTTCTTGTGAGAAATCTAAAATGTAGCCATGAAAGTGACAAATGAGCATCATGCAAATCAATGTGGTTATCAATGGGATAGGCAATGTCAGGGGAGCACTAGATTGTGCCCTTTGACTAGACTAGACAAGATCTTGGAACTATACTTCTGACTACAAGATCACCCACACAAGGGAAATAATACAAGGATATAGGACTATTACAAGAAAGCCCACAACCCGGGACTCGGGATTGAGAGGTATGGAGAACTGGACTAGAGATGATATAGAAGATCCCACAACTCTGGACGGTAGATATGAAGTAAGGTACGGTAGATATGAAGCAAGGTATCTGGGTTACAAGAACTCCCTTTAGGGAGATAAACTAAATACAAGAAATAACTCGATAAGATCTCGTTCTACGCGATTACAACAAGACAAAGCAGGATGCCCAGGATACTAGACTAGACAAGACTAGAACAAAGAACAAGACTACAACAAAGTACCAGAACTTGGTAAGTACTTACTTGGAGATAGAGACTCCTTGAACTCGACTGACATTGAAAAGACCAAGGATGTATGTGGCCAAGCCCTCCTTATATAGATGTTCAAGGGCGGTTATCAATGGCCGTTATCAGGGGCGGTTACGAATTGATGATGTCATCAATGATGTCAGCAATCCAAAACAAGGCCTCTGGATGTTAGAATCAAGCAAGTAGTCAGTTAATCTTAGGGTTTTGGCATGTTCCGGATCCAATGGAAGCATTACTTTCTCCAAGTAAGGGGAGCACTTGTAATAAAGTAAGTCTATAGTCACCCGTGTGTATGACCAAAGATCTCGAGTTTAGACTTACTAGGAGGTCTTGTGCTCTTGTGAACAAGTGATCCACTTAGCTTAGTGGTTAAGTCTAAAGGATGTGAAGGAGGAGGTCTTGGGTTCAACCCACATGGGATACATGGGAAGAGTGTTTTGCTCAAAGAGCTCTAGAGCCTTCTAGAAGCATCCACTTGAGTTAACTCTGGTTAATTGGGACACTTGGCGCACATGTAATTACATGGCTGACACATGGATGGTTAGTATCCACCTGCTCAAGAAGGCAGTCCCTTGGAGAGAGCTATATATAGAGGCATTTGGTTGGGAGGAGAGTCATCTCTCTAGCACGTGGTGGTGGTCGTAATCCTCGTTCTCTTGCATTGAGTTTCTTGCTAGATTGAACTTGGCTGAATGCTTTAGGAGTATGTTGTTTTGTTGAAAGTGCCCGTCAATATTGGTGAAAGCCTCGTTAAAGGTGCTATATTAAATCTGGTCGTACAAAGCTCCTATATTAAATCAGACTCCCAAAAGGCGGCCTTCCATAAACGATCTCGGGCCGGGTTTGAACCGGAGACCCCTTGATTAAAAGGATCCGAACGCACGAGTTCTCGTGGAGAACCTCGAAGACAAAACGAATGTTCGAGTCTCTTCAACATTGAACCTCTCAAGTTTTTCAGAGATTCACAAGTAACAAGGAAGGATTCATTTCTTCAAAGGACAAGAGAAAGCAAAGTGGCTTCTTTCACAAGCACTTGATATTGGGTGACCTTGACGAGGAATGTGCTTTGAGATTCATGAAGCTAATGAGGATGACGATTGGCTCTTCATGAGGATCAATGGAGGGACGTAGCTCTATTTGAAGATAAGTATTTTACAAGTTAATGATTGGTTTCAATATTTGATTTTGCTCTATGCTTTCATATAGGATGGATTTTATTAATATCGAAGTATGGTAGCAAACTTCATTTTGATAATATTGCTGTAATTTAATGAAAGCTAAACGAAAGAGGATAAACATATTTAAACACTCATTATACATAGGCATGCATCTACGAAAGATTGTTGGTCCATCTCTCCTTTCAACAGAATGTTTTCATGCACAACTCACATTTTCTTCTTGCTTGCAAAAGGAATTGGATGCACTCAAGTCTGTGCACATGTATATTTATAACTTTTTGTAAGGTAGAAGATAGATTGTTTGTGCATGGATGATTGCTGTACACATGTCAAGCTCAAGAACTGCTTGCTTTAAATTTGGTGCATGAAAGGAGAATTCCAACAGGTGCATGCACTCACATGCATTTGCATACAAGAAGTAGGCATTCACATATGCATGATTGTTTGTTAAGAAGTTGAATACTTTCAAGTTCAAAGGATAGTTGATATGTTCCAAATTTGAAAAAATCATGGAACTTTAGAAGTTTGTTCTTTGTTTGACGAGTGATGAACCTCAACAAGATGAATAAACTTTAGTATTACTTGAACTTTAGTATTCAATAGTCGGATGCTAAATTCCATGACTGCATCTCTAGTCAAGATGCAAAGTTTTCAAAGAGTATGAAAACTTTATTTAGCACTTTTTTGAGGATAAGAAAAGTATGCTTGGTTTTGTTTAAGCTAATTAGAGCTTAAAGAAGAAACCCAAGTAATCTTTAGGAATCAAGATATTTTCCTAAAAGATATATCAAAGTAATCTTTAGGAATTAAGCTACTTCCTAAAGATAAGCCAACAAAGAAAATAGTCTGGTCAACTATTTTCTTGGTTAAAAAGGAATATCTTTTGGACAAGCAATAAAGCCTTAAGTCTTCTTCTTGTTTAACAATCAAGATTTCTTTTAGAGAGATTATTCTAGTAAAGCAAAAGATTCCAAGATGAATCATTAGCTAAGAATTACTTGATTCCTTGGCAGGAATCTAAAGTTCTTGAAAGACAAAATCTCCTTAGATGTGAGACTAGAATCTTTCAAGAAAAGTTTATTAGTAGTAGTTCCAAGTAATCCCCAAAACCGCAAGTATTGGTACTCAAGTCCAAATAGTGATATAACCTAAAGGTATATCAAAGATTCTTAGCTTTGGAATCTGCAAAGCATCATTATATGCTTGGATTGAAGTTTAGGAAAAGATCTCTAAAAAACCTTGCAGGTAAGCAAAGAAGCTTTAGATAGTTCAGGAGATCTTAAAGATAAAGACTTAGTCTTTATTCTAGTCGCAAGATCAACCAGACTTGATCTAGCTTGGCCATGATTGTCCAAGAACGTGCGATTGGAACTACTCTGTAGATTGCCCAAGTATTGGCAATAAAAAAATTCCTTTTGGGATATATTCACTCAAGTTCCATTTATCCAATGGAAAAATGTGAAAAGAGTAAGCTGTTCCAAGTCTGAACAGAGTGAAGAAATTCCAAGAATGTAGTCTGCAATCGTGAAGACCGTAATTAAGTTTGTGGAAGGTAAAACATAAGGTTTGCCTATCCTTAAAGGGATTTTGGTACAAATCCAAAGAGCATGAGCGGATGCTTAAGACTTGAGCGGATTCCTATATAAAGTCCCCGGGGTAGGTACCTAAAGCATTAGTAAAGAAAGGAATCTAAAGACAAGAAGTCAAAAGCTCTTGTCACTACAACATTGGTCAAGGATAAACCAATTGAACTTGAATTTGAAAAAATTCAAGTACTTGGAATTCTAATTGGTTTTTATTTGAAAACCCTAGCAAAGAAGGATGGATATTCCATCAAAAGGTTTTCAAGTTCCCAAAGGAAAGCACAAGATCATGAAACAATCATGTGAAGGGATCAAAACCTATAAAATCTAGTTAGAGATAATGCCTGAAACTTCAAAATTCTTGTTAAGAATTGAAGCAAGAAGGTTCTCTATTAAGATATGTTTTGATTTTAGGATAAATATCACCTACACATTAATGTGAATATAAAATAGGGTGGTATGGGACACCAGATTTTATACTCAGATTGATGTAGGAAAGATAGTATGGGAAATCGGACCATGGGATGATAATTATCTTTTAGTCCTAGTTTGGATCTTGAAGTTAGGTTTAATCCTCAAGGGAATTAAGACTTCTAAGAAGGAGTTTAATTCAAGAGGGATAAAAGTAGTATCTCAAGATACTTCAAGATATCTTCAAGATCAAGGAAACTGAAGATATGAAGTAAGTAACTTCCAAGATCTTCTTAGAACACTTCAAGCTTAAGTGTTATCGATCAGAAATATTTGATAAATTTCTTCAAAAAGTTGGACTTTGATTTTGAGTTAATCTTTTCAACCAAGGATTTGATTGACTAAGTCAAGCACCAAGTTCCTAGTGTAACTTGGTAAATTCACTCTTTTGACTCAAAGAAATGCACAAGAATCGCATTCCTAGTAAGAGTCAGAAAGACTGAATGTGATGACCTGTCAAGTGAAGCATTATTTGAATACAAAACTCATCAATAGAACTTCAGTGGGTCGACACACTGATGTTAGAGACCACACTAGTATCTTGTGGTTGGATGATGTTTTCGATTTCTTTGAATCTTTTTTGAGAATCAAGCTTATTTCTCTTAAAGATAAGAAAAAATGCTTCAATATATTGTTGAAACAGATTTTTGAGAAGTTAAAGTCTTAAGTCATCTAGACTTTGACTCATAGCAAGTTTACGTATCTTCGAAGTTTGAAATTGGTTGAACAGAGTTTTAGTTCTTTCTTTTCCACTTTCCGAATCTTTTGGATTTGACTCAGATGTGGTATCTTATTCTTTTCACAAAAGTCAAGGGTTAGTCGCATACAGGTAACTAAATTAAACATCCTAGATAGATGTTTTGTACAAGAACCTTTTCAAAACATCGAAAGATGATAAGTTCAAGATTGACTTATTCATTTGAGTTTGCTTCAAGTTATAGCATAAATGATTTCCTAGAGTCGAGTATACTCTAGAATAGAGAAGTTAGGAATTGCTGAGCAGATTGACAATTCCCAAGAACTTTTAGCTCATGACTGTGAGAAAAGTATTCTAAGTTACAATTTTCATTTGAATTTGAATTGGTCAAGTTATAGTATGGTTGACTCAAAGAAAACGGTAAACTTTCTCCTAGAGTTTACATAGGATTTTTAAACTCATTAGGATAAAGTAGTCCTCTAGTCGGGTGAAAAAAATCAAGTAAACTATTGGATAGGAGTTAACCATTGTACAAACATCCAAGTTAGATGTTTGGAACAACCAAACTTCAAGTTCTCCAAAATAAATTCAAGTGAATCAAGAGTTCTCAAAGTATTGCAAGGGATAAGAATCCCACCTTCGTTACTAAGTCCATGCACCAGTCATGCTCAGAAATGGACTAGTAACTTGAATCCACCCAGTTCACATGTTTGTGCCTAGATCGCACATTGAGAAACTATGAATTCGCCAGGGATGTTTTTAGATCCACCCTTATTATTCATTCACTACTTTGAACTTTGATTAGTTTATCAAAGTGCAAAGTGAGATAGTGTTTTGAATCATTTGGGCAGGGATGCCACCACAAAGATGAGACATGTTCTTCGAGTTCTAGAATATGACCATGTTATGGTCTTCTAGTTTTAGAACATGAGGCTCGGGGGTTGCCTACAGTAGCTATATAGCTCTATTTTTGAGGACGAAAATATTTTCCAAGGGGGGGAAGAATGTAATAAAGTAAGTCTATGATCTAAGGGTCCGGCCGGTTCAGACAGATTTGAAATCGGACACCGTTTGGTCACCCGTGTGTATGACCAAAGATCTCGAGTCTAGACTTACTAGAAGATCATTTACTTTTGTAACCAAGTGATCCACTTAGCGTAGTGGTTAAGACTCAAGGATGTGAAGGAGGAGGTCTTGGGTTCAACCCCCATGGGTTACATGGGGAGAGTGTTTTGCCCAAAGAGCTCTAGAGCCTTCTAAAAGCATCCACTCGAGTTAACTCTGGTTAAATGGGACACTTGGCGCACATGTAGTTACATGGCTTACGCATGGATGGTTAGTATCCACCTCCCCAAGAAGGCAGTCTCTTGGAGAGAGCTATATATAGAGGCATTTGGTTGGAGGAGAGTCATCTCTCTAGCATGTGATGGTTGTTATAGTCATTCTCTTGCATTGGTATCAGAGCAAGAGAATGACTATAACGACCATTGTGTGCAGAACGTTACTTATTCACATTTTGGCGTTGTGGAAATCACTTGCAAGAGTCATCTCTCTAGCATGTGGTGGTCGTTATAGTCATTCTCTTGCATTGGTATCAGAGAAAGAGAATGACTATAACGACCATTGTGTGCAGAACATTACTTATTCACATTTTGGCGCTGTGGAAATCACTTGCAAGAGTAAAAAAAAAATCCCGTTCGCTTCTTGCTCTGTGTGGGGTTCAAACCCACGACCTGTTGGATGCCAAATACCTCCCTTATCCAAGTTGCCACTGACATTTGTTCTTCTTCATCTCCGAGATAAAGCTGTAGTTCTTTAAACGCCTTCTTCAACAAGATAAAAAGGAAGTCGAGTATACAGGAATTGAACCCGGGATCTGGTCCCGCAGAACGCGCTCGTATATCTAGGGCGAGAACTTTGTGGCGTAGATCTACTTCAAGAGCTCTACGAGATGGCGCTTTCTAATCAGCTGTAGAGGCACAGAGGCACAAAAGGGAAGGTTTTCAGGCGGCACTGGTTTCGAACCGACGACCTACTGCTTCAAAAGAGTTCTCCTATCCACGCTAGCGATGCTGTTCGATAATATTTAGAAGATAATCATTTAGATCTGCTGAAAGCTTCTTTTGTTGCAAGATAAAAAGGGGGATAACAGAATCAAATCAAACCCGATTGCATACCTTTGGTGAGCAAAGCCGAAGAAAGCTAAAGTTTCGGGCAAAGTTTAAAGGAAGTGGAGCTGTGGAGTGAAGATCCGGAGGCCTAACTTTGTCATTATTCTAGCACTCTCAGCTAGAATCAAGTCTACCTCGACAGACCAAATCATGAGGGACGATTTCTTGTGATATTCTTGCATAGCTCTTTTGATTTTGTTGCACAAACCACTTGCGTTAGGAATACTAAGTAAGTTTAATAACGCTCTGTGTGCGATGGAGGGGACTTCTAGCCACGTCTCGCTTACAAGTACTACTAGCGCGTCGATGTATGTTTCCATTCCGATGTTAGTAACATCCTCATTCATGACTAGGACCACCAATAGTTTCACGTGCATTGCATTCATCTGCACCTATGGTTTCAAATACTAGTCATGCGTCTGATGCGTCAAAAATAAAATCGACGATTGTAGCATTAGACGTTGAGGATTCTGCGAGGAAAGGGGAAACCAACACTACCTTAAACGAGAGGAAAGATATGGAAGGTAGGATGTTGCTAGTTGAGCAAAGACTTGGACGGTTGTCCAATATTCCGGATGAGGTTGTGGAACTCCGTCAATCTTTTGATGGAATCCAAGATCACCTTAAGGCTAGTTTGGGTAGTCACACAGATACGATTGCAAGTTCACCAATGTCTGTTAGGATGGAAAAGGATAAGGGATTATCCTCTCCCCATACAGATATGTTTCCCCTATTGGGAAGTATGATCTGTCTTAGTTTGATATCTCCTACTCCGTTGTTTGCTAATTCGGTAGGGATGTCAGGAAGTCATAACCGCCAAGTGGATCTCTCCTTAGGAAAGGAGATCCGTCCTCCTTACTTCTCTGGAGAGGATAAGGATAGGAATAAAGATGCGGTTTTGACCTTCGTGGAGAAGTGGAATGATGTCCACGAACTCAAGCATACTCCCGATCATGTGAGAGTAGTAGAAGCAAGCTTATCACTAGGACCCGAGGCTTATACTTGGTGGATGGGAGGCGTGGGATAAAATTCAACAGAAAGGTAAACCGTTATCAGTTTATATTTCAGAATACCGAGATATTATTATGAAATTGAAAAACTTAGATGACTTTCATCGTCTTCGCGGTTTTGTCAGAGGACTTAATCAGCGAATTTGAAATGAAGTCAAAAGACCAAGGTGGTTAGGTTCGTAAGGTTCGTAAGATTCGGTACGGGTAAGGTACGTGAACCGAATCTTACCTCCAACGTAAGGTTCGTAAGGTACGTAGTAGGTTTTGTATATACATGTAAAAATTATATATACACATATACATACACATCTATATACATAGATATGTGTGTGTGCACTATGTATGAACACATGTATGTGTATGTACCTTGTAAATTGACAACAATTGGGGTCGAGTATCAAGAAAAACATCATTTGAACCGTACAAAAAAAAAGAATGAACCGGATGTAAGGTTCGCTATGGAATCGAACCGAACCGGATTATGGTACCGGAATTTCCGGTAGGCGAACCGATGCAACCTTGCAAAAGACATGCACCTAAATCCCTGGAAGAGACGATTAAGGTTGCCCAAATTTATGAGGATAACTCACGTTTGGATGTACGGCAAGAAAATAGTTATTCCCATAAGAATAACATTAAACGCAAGGGCAAAAGGGCAAGATCGAATGAAAGAGTGTCTAAAAAACCTCGTATTTTTAGACACGTGCTTTCTCCAGAAGATCATGTTAAAACGCAAAAGGAAAATTTGTGCTTTAAGTGTCTCAAGCCAGGACATCGTAGTCGTGCCTATCCAGTTGGAAGAGAAAGTAAGATCTCTTTGTCGTGCCTATCCAGTTGGAAGAGAAAGTAAGATCTCTTTGACTGACAAGGGAAAGGATAAGCAGCAGATACATCTGATTCAAACTTTGGACTTGGGATACAAATTCAAGTGCAAAGAAGGTTTAGATAATGCAATGCGATTGTACCCATAAATGCCAGATCTCCAAAAACATGTGGAAACCTCAAGAGTTTGGTCCACATGATTTGGTCAAGATGCATGGATCAATCAAAGGGCACACTATCCGGATAATGGTGGATGACTCTGCTACGCATAATTTTATTAATTATGCGTTAGTGAAAAAACTAGCTCTTCCTCAGAAACCGTCTCCTCATAAATACATTGTTTCCATGATGCACGGTCAAGACACCCGTGTTTGGAACACAATGATATCTAATTTTGGAACTAGAAATCCAAGGATTTAAAGACACTTTGGACTTCTAAATGATGAACATGGACCGGGTAGATCTGGTATTAGGGAGAGAGTGGCTATGAGTCTAGGACCTTCATTGACCCGGTGTTATTTTACTGACACTTTGGAATTCAAGCGCGACGGTGTAGTGTATAAAATCAAGGGCAAACATGATGTTCCAAGTATCCCTTTGATTTCATATACTGAACTTAAGAAACTTGTAAATATTGAAGCCAGGACTCAAGCTTTTCTTGTCCTTGGCACTGATGTAATACATAATACAAAGCAAGTTTCTTATGTCTCGTCTTTTATTCCTCGTGAAGTTCATACTAAATTTAACAATTTAATGAAGGAGTTTAAAAATGTGTTCCCTAAGGAACTACCCCACGGCGTGCCACCCTCTCGTAGAAACATCGATCACAGTATAGATCTGTTTCCGGGAACCAAGCCAAAATCTCAAAACCCATACCGCCTCCCCTATGTCCAGAATCGGGAAGTTGAGAATCAAATTCAAGACTATTTGGATAAAGGATTTATCCATCCAAGCCAATCTCCTTGGGCAGCACCCATCCTTCTAGTAAAAAAGAAAGATGGAACTATGAGGCTATGCGTAGATTATAGGACGTTAAATAATCTTATAATAAAGAACAAGTATCCCATGCCACTAGTCGAAGATCTTTTCGATAGCTTAAAGGGGGCTAAAGTCTTTTCTAAGATTGATTTACGCCAAGGTTATCATCAGGTTAGAATCAAAGATGATGACATTCCCAGGACAGCCTTTCGAACAAAGTATGGTCACTATGAGTTTTTAGTGATGCTGTTCGGGTTGACAAACGCACCCGCAACATTTATGACTTTAATGAATCAAGTGCTTAAGCCGTACTTGGGAAAATTTGTTGTAGATTTTCTCGATGATATTTTGATCTACAGTAAAGATCATGAAAGTCACTTAGAGCACTTGGAAAAAGTTTTCAACTTCTTCGCGATAATAAACTTTATGGTAAAGAGTCAAAATGTGAATTCTTTACCCTAGAAGTAAAGTATTTAGGCCATATTATTTCCGCGGAAGGAATCAAAGTTGACCCTGAAAAGGTCCAAGCGATTCTTGAATGGCTTGAGCCCAAGACGATTTGAGAACTACAAAGTTTTCTCGGATTGGCAGGATATTATTGGAAGTTTGTGGTTGGATATGCTAAGATTGCAGTACCTTTGACGGATCAACTCAAAGGGAAGCATAAGAAGATAAATTGGAAAGAGGAACAAGCAAAGAGTTTTCAAGAACTTAAACTTGCTTTAGCTTCGGCCCCGGTTCTACAAATCGTAGATCCGAATAAACCTTTCCAATTAGAAACAGATGCAAGTTAATCTGCAGTAGGAGCAATACTAAGCCAAGATGGTCGACCAATAGTTTTCGAGAGTAGAAAGCTAAGTCCTTCTCAGCAAAGCTACTCTACCTATGAGCGAGAGATGTTCGCTATTATAAATGCTATGAAGAAATGGCGCCATTACCTGTATGGATGGATCAAAGTTAACCATAGTCTTTGATCAAGAGAGCATCAAGTGGTTTGCAAACCAACCAAATCTGAGAGGTAGAAAAGCAAGATGGGCCGAACAGTTACAAGAGTTCGATTATGAACTAAGATACAGAAAAGGAAAGTTCAATGCAGTGGCCGACGCCTTAGGTCGGATGCCTATGTTGAACAACCTAAGTTTTGTACAAATTCAAAGTGAATTTATTTCAACTTTGAAAGGAAGCTGCAAAGAAGATCCAAGCTATAGTCAAGCATGGAAACAGCTGAACAAGTTCATCAGAATGAAGCAAGTACTTCTGAGAGAAAGTTTAAACACTATTCTCTCCAAGATGAATATTTTCTTTATAAAGGTAAGGTTTGTGTCCCAAGTATGACGGACATACGAAATCAAGTACTTTTTGAATGCCACGATGCTCCAAGTGCTGGACATCCTGGTATTAATCGAACTTATGAGTTAGTGAAACTACATTTTTATTGGCATAGTTTACATCGAGATGTGCAAAACTATGTATCCAAGTGCCATAAATGTCAAGTCAATAAGTTTGAACGACTTAAAGTTGGAGGATTGCTGCATCCTTTGGAAATTCCTAAAGGAAAGTGGGAAAGTATTTCCAGGGATTTCACTTCTGGATTACCCCGTAGTACGTACTCAGAAAGGCTTTGATTGAGTTTGAGTTGTAGTTGATCGATTGACTAAACTTGCTCAGTTTATTCCAGTCAAGACTATTTATAAGACTCCAGACTTGCAAAAATATTCGTAAATCAACTTTATAGACTCTATGGTCTTCGAGTAGACATAGTTTCTGATAGAGATGCTTGATTTACAAGTCATTTTTGGCGAGCAGTCTTTAGTAGACTTGAAACTAAACTACGTTTAAGTACAGCTTAACATCCAAAGACATGGACAGACAGAAAAAGTCAATCAAATTTTGGAAGACATACTCAGAGCTTATGTCACTTGAAACTAAACTAAGTTTAAGTATAGCTGAACATCCCCAGATGGATGGACAGACAAAAAAAGTCAATCAAATTTTGGAAGACATACTCAGAGCTTGTGTGACTTCCAAACAGACTGATTGGGAAGACTATCTTCCTTTAGCTGAGTTTGCCTATAATAGTGCCAAGAATCTAGGCACAAACATGTGAACTGGGTGGATTCAAATTACTAGTCCATTTCTGGGCATGACTGGTGCATGGACTTTGTAACGAAGATGGGATTCTTATCCCTTGCAAGACTTTGAGAACTCTTGATTCACTTGAATTTGTTTTGGAGAACTTGAAGTTTGGTTGTTCCAAACATCTAACTTGGATGTTTGTACAATGGTTAACTCCTATCCAACAGTTTACTTGATTTTTTTCACCCGACTAGAGGACTACTTTATCCTAATGAGTTTAAAAATCCTATGTAAACTGTAGGAGAAAGTTTACCATTTTCTTTGAGTTAACCATACTATAACTTGACCAATTCAAATTCAAATGAAAATTGTCGAACTTAGGATACTTTTCTTATAGTCTTGAGCTAAAAGTTCTTGGGAATTGTCAATCTGCTGAGCAATTCCTAACTTCTCTATTCTAGAGTATACTGGACTTTAGGAAATCATTTATGCTATAACTTGGAGCAAACTCAAATGAATAAGTCAATCTTGAACTTATCATCTTTCGATGTTTTGAAAAGGTTCTTGTACAGAACATCTATCTAGGATGTTTAATTTAGTTACTTGTATGCGACTAACCCTTGACTTTTGTGTAAAGAATTAGATACTATATCTGAGTAAAATCCAAAAGATTCGGAAAGTGGAAAAGAAAGAACTAAAACTCTATTCAACCACTTTCAAACTTCGAAGATACGTAAACTTGCTATGAGTCAAAGTCTAGATGACTTAGGACTTTAACTTCTCAAAGATCTGTTTCAATAGGATATTAAAGCATTTTTTCTTATCTTTAAGAGAAATAAGCTGGATTCTCAAAAAAGATTCAAAGAAAATTGAAAACATCATCCGACCACATACTAGTGTGGTCTCTAACATCAGTGTGTTGACCACCACAGAGATGAGACATGTCCTTCCAGTTCTAGAACATGACCATGTTCTTCCAGTTTTAGAACATGAGGCTCGGGGGTTGCCTATAGTAGATATATAGCTCTATTTTCGAGGACGAAAATATTTTTCCAAGGAGGAAGAATGTAATAAAGTGAGTCTATGATCTAAGGGTCCGGCCGGTTCAGACAGATGTGAAATTGGACATCGTTTGGTCACCCGTGTGTATGAACAAAGATCTCGAGTTTAGACTTACTATGAGGTCTTGTGCTTTTGTGAACAAGTGATCCACTTAGCTTAGTGGTTAAGTCTCAAGGATGTGAAGGAGAAGGTCTGGGGTTAAGCCCCCATGGGATAGTGTTTTGCCCAAAGAGCTCTAGAGCTTTCTAGAAGCATCCACTTGAGTTAACTCTGCTTAACTAGGACACTTGGCGCACATGTAGTTACATGGCTGACACATGGATGGTTAGTATCCACATGCCCAAGAAGGCAGTCCCCTGGAGAGAGTTATATATCGAGGCATTTGGTTGGGAGGAGAGTCATCTCTCTAGCACGTGGTGGTGGTTGTAATCCTCGTTCTCTTGCAACACTAGATTGTGCCCTTCGACTGAACTAGACAAGATTTTGGAACTATATTTTTGATTACAAGATCATCCACACAAGGGAAATAATACAAGGATATCGAACTATTACAAGAAGTCCCACAGCCTCGGACCGATAGATATGGATAACTAGACTAGAGATGATACAAGGGATCCCACAACCCTGGACTCTATGTATGAAGCAAGATATTTGGGTTACAAGAACTCCCTTCGGGGAGATGAACTAGATACAATAACTCGAGAGGACTTCATTCTATGAGATTACAACAAGACAAGGAAAGATGATCAGGATACTAGACTAGATAAGACTAGAACAAAGAACAAGAATAGAACTAGGAAAGTACTTACTTGGAGATCGCGACTCCTTGAGCTCCCAAGACTTGCATTGGCAAGACTTAAGATGTATGTGACAAAGCCTTCCATATATAGGTATTCAAGGGTGGTGCTCAATGGAGGTTACAAATTGATGATGTCATCGATGGTATAAGCAATCCGAAACAATCCAAAACAGGACCTTTGGTTATTAGAATCAAGCAAGTAGATAATCGATCCTAGGGTTTTGACATGTTCCGAATGCGATGAAAGCATTATTTTCTCCAAATTCTGAACCAATCATGAGATATAGAGAGTCACATGAAATCTAAGATTGAAGATGATTTCTTTTGTGTCCATGACATCACCTCCCCCTCAAGCGATGAGTTCCACAAGGAGCGGTTATATGATTGTGATCTTTTAGGGGGTGAATCTTCATAGCTCTTGGTCTTTATAGAGTTCTTGATATATGGTACTGAAACATAATGATGATGGATATCCATTATGAAACTAGAAACGGTTTGTAGTATATCTAGTTGCAGAATCAATAGCATGATTCTCATGATGGGATGTATTCATCTTATGACTCTGATGATGATTCCTTTGATATAGGGTGGTGATTGTGGAAGTCCTAATTCTAACTTGTTTCTTCTTCTTAGGACATTTGAATACCATATGATCATGATCTCCACAATAGAAGCATAATCCATTGTCTTTTCGATGTTTTTTTTCCTTTGGTGTAACTCGTATGACATGATATTATCCAACCGCATGGGTTTTGGTTGAGATGCTTCCAACATATGTTGTTGAGGAACGGAGGTAAACTTGTATTCTCGATCTTGAACAAAAATCTTCTTCTCTTGCTTTTTCTCAAACAACCTATTATGACACTCAATTGCTTGATTCATGAATTTATTTGGAGTATTTACCTTGGGCATGCTTAATATGAGAGCCTTGACATCGTCACGTAAGCCCCATCAAAATCGGTTGATAAAATAATCCTCATGCCATGTGAGATCACAAATGATGTCTGAATTCTGATGCATAGATAGAAGCATACCTATTTACTTGATGTAGCTTCCTTAGCTTTGTTTCGACAACACGTGAACAATTGGTATCCCAAAAGAAGACATGAACTCTCGAACAAAGGCCTTGAAATCAAACAAAATATCTATATCCTTCCGAAGGATAGATGCAAATCATGAAAGAGCAGGGCCACATAGTAGAGTTTTTATGAGTCCTACTTTGGATGCATCATCTAGGTACATGTTTGGATGCATTCTTATGAATAGCTCTACATGCTGTAGAGATCATCGAAACTTTGATCGTGGCTTGTCAAATTTCTTAGGCATGCTCACCTTTGGACTTTTCTTCATACTACTTGCCATGGGTGTACTTAAAGAAGATTGATTTACTATGACTTGCAACTCTTGGATATATCTTTGAAGCTCTTTGATTATACCTTGAATATTCTGGTGTTGGATTCTTTCTTTGTTTTCTCGTATCTCTTGGACTTCTTGTTGAATAATCTTTAGAGAAGAAAAGAGTTCTTCACGAATCCATGGTGCTTGGTCTTGATGAAGGTAGTCTTGCAAAAATGTAAGAGGAACACTAGTTTGTGCTCTTTGACTAGACTAGACAAGATTTTGGAACTGTACTTTTGATTACAAGATCACCCATATAGGGGAAATAATACAAGGATATCGAACTATTACAAGAAGTCCCACAACCCGGGACTTATGGGTATGGATAATTGGACTAGAGATATAGAAGAGATCCCATAACTCGGGACGGTAGGTATGAAGCAAGATATGTGGGTTACAAGAACTCCCTTCATGGAGATTATCTAGATAGAAGTAACTCGATAGGATCTTGTTTTATAAGATTACAACAGGACAAGGCAAGATGTCTAGGATACTAAGCTAGACAAGACTAGAACAAAGAACAAGACTAGAACTCAAACTAGAACTTGGAAAGTACAGACTTGGAGATCGCAATTCCTTGAGCTCCCAAGATTAGCATTGGCAAGATTGAGGATGTATGTGGCCAAGCCCTCCTTATATAGGTGTTCAAAGGCGGTGCTCAATGGCGATTACAAATTGATAATGTCGATGTAAGCAATCCAAAACAGGACCTCTGATTATCAGACTCAAACAAGTGGACAATCGATCTTAGGGTTTTGCATGTTTTGGACGTGATGGAACCATCAGTTTCTCTGAATTCTGAACCAATCATATGATATAGAGAGTTATATGAAATCTAAGGTTAAAGATGGTTTCCTTTGTGTCCATGATATATGTATGTGAGAAAAAGTGTAGGAGTGGCTTCACCTATGATTGCCTTGGTAGTTGGAAGGAAGTGTGTCATCTTTGTAAATCTATCCACTATAATAAGAATGGCATCATACTTATCCGAACTTGGTAGATGTGTGATGAAATCCATAGATAATGAAGCCCATGGCCTTTTTGGAATAGGTAAAGTTTGCAAGAGGCCATGAGGTTTATATCGTGGTATTTTAGATTAATTGCAAGTGTCACAAGTTCGGATATATTCTTTGACTTCCTTCCACATTTGAGGTCACCAAAAATCCCTTGATATGAGTTCTATTGTTTAATTCACTCTCAAATGTTATGTTGCAAGGTTGTCATGATATTGTTGAGGTTCTTGGACCTGGAGGGAGATACAATAGGTTCTTATAGAATAGTAACCCATCCTTTTCCTGGAGCTCATTTACTTCTTGAATTTTCTACCTGAGGTTATAAAACCATTCATCATGTGGTGGAGTCTCATGAATCAATTGAGTCAAGGTTGAATCTTCACGATGGCTTGGAGACATAGTTGCTAACCGGAGATGTTCAGGCTCGAGTAATACACTTTCTTGTTGATCAAAGGCCTCTTCGCCTTTCTTTGGTGCAAGGTAAGATCTTCTTGATAAGGCATTTGATTGACATTGCTTGCATCTTGGACGGTACCTGATGACAAAGTCGAACCTAGATAAAAAGGTACTCCATCGAAATTGCCTTCTACTGTACAATAATGTTAGAGACGCCTCAGGTCCAAATCTGCTTCCAGATATCACTTTTGGGCCCTGCAAAATCGAAAATTCTAGAGAGAGATGAAAAAACATGAAAAATCTCTTCATTAACCTATCTTCATGGAACCAAATGAGACATAAAACATAGGAACTACAAAAAATTCAATCAGGTAAAGTTTTTCTACTAAGAGTACTCTACCTTTCTCTCATACAACACTTTTTCAGATTCCTTCATCTTCATGCTCGAAATTAACATACAAATTTCATGCGATAACTTTCTAGAGAGAGAATGTAAAAACTTATTGCTACAAAAATTTTGCAGACATGATCAGAATATCCTAAATATAAAATTTCATTATTACCTACACATCTTTTTTTTTTTTTTCCGGGTGGAAAATCAATGTGGCATCTTACACCAGGTATCAAATGCATCCACTATCGCAAGAAGTTCTTTATCATGGATTTGATATTTAATATGTAGAGGGGAGAATTTCCTTGAATGATATGCAACTGGATGTAGGTGTCCATCATCTCCATGTTGGGATAGAATGGCCCCTAAGGTGAAGTTTGATGCATTTGTCTCTAGGAAGATGGAGGTATCTCATGGAGGTATATTACCACAAAATCATTTAAATATTCTTAAAAGATATCATTCATCATATGCTGAAAGATGGTTGGAGCATTTGGAAGACCGAATGGCATAACTACATATTCAAAATGCTTGTACCTTGTTCGAAATGCGGTCTTCCATTCGTGTCCTTCTCTGATCGTGACGAAATTGTAAGCTCCTCGAAGGTCAATTTTTGTGGAGAACTTTGCTTTTCCAAGGCGTTCCAAGAGTTCTGGTATAAGTGGTGGAGGATATCTATTTTTTACAGTGATTTTACTTATTCCACGATAGTCTAGGCACATTCGGAGAGTCCTATCTTTCTTCTTTACAAATTGAATAGGGGTACTGGAGATTTTGAGTATATGATAAACCCCTTGGCTAGGTTCTCATCAATATTCTTACGTAATTTTGTAAGCTCCTCAGGGGATAGTTTGTAGATTGGTCCAAAGGGTGGTTGTGCTTCCTCTTGGAGTTCTATGGCATAATCAAAGGTTTGTGCTATGTGAGGATATTTGCATTCTCTTTTTCAAAAACATCTTCAGCCTAGATTCAGATTTTGTATCTAATTTCAGTATACATTCAGTTTTGTATCATCTACAAACATTGTAATTTGACATTAATATAAGATAGTGTAGGTAAGCATTTTAGATTACTGTTACACTTGGAAAATCTTGTCTATTCTCTCTATCTCTCACTCATCTCATTTTGAGTCTTAAGGTGTGTATGCTAAGGTTCAATTGTTGGAAAATCCTGTAAACTTAGGATTTTATTGTTATTGAGGCCCACCCCACTTCCAACATTTGGTATCATAGCATAGTTGACATACACCCTTAACAAGATGAGTGATTATAAAGTTGAGAATGAAGACAAACTTGAAGGAATGTCTAACTATCCAATGTGGAGTTTTATGATGATGAATTTGTTAGTATTTAAAGACTTGTCGAATATTGTCAGTGGCACATATCCACGGTCAAGACAAGTAGGAGAAGATGTTGCTTCATCTTCTAGAAAACTTGTTGTACCAATTTCTGCTCAATAAGAGGTTAGGGAAGAAGAAGAAACTCTTTCATCATCAGGAGTCCGTGGTACGATCAGGTTACTTCCTACAGAAGAGCAATCCAGATGGGATTCAAGGGATGCACAAGCACTTTCGTATATTGCTATGGGAGTCAAGAGGCATATTATACCCCAAATCAGGTCATGCAGAACCTCTCATCAGGTCATGCAGAATCAAGTCATGCAGAACCTCTCATCAGGCTTGGTTGGAGTTAGAGAATCTCTATCAAAGTAGAAATCGTGCGAGAAATGCTCATCTAAGGAGCCAACTAGCGAACACGAGGATGAAAGTTAGTGAGTCAGTTTAGTCATATATTTTGAAGCTCAAAGACTTGAGAGATCAATCACTCAATGTAGGAGTCGATATTTCATATGAAGAGATGGTAAATACACTTCTAAACTCACTTCCATCTTCATATCATGTTTTTGTGACTTCTTTATCTCTCTCTACAAGAGATAGAGAACTTTCATTTGAAGAGTTGCAGTTCTTGTTACTTCAAGATGAAGATCAACAAAAGAGTAGAAAATGACGAAGTCATGTTATCATCATCAAAGGGTAAGAAGAAGAAGGAGACCACAAAGAAGGAGATGAAGAGTGAACAAACTAAGAAGGAAAGTAAGTCTTGTACTCCTAAACCTTTTAGTCCTTCCCTTGTTGCTTCCTCTACGCCCAAAGAAAAATCCGCTACTACATCTACTTCAAAGAAAGGAATTTGCCATTATTGTAAGAAACAAGGTCATTTCATAACCAAATGTAGATCTTTATGTTAAAGGTTAGAAAGATTTTTTGATTATTATTATCGTATATAATGATGATATGATCATGATAGGTCCCAAGGATTCAGATCTTCCTTATTTTAAAGCAAAACTTAAGCATATATTTGATGTGAATAATTTAGGTATTTTGCATTATTATAATGGGATTGAGTTTAATTACAGGAATGAGTGTATCTTTATAACACAACAAAAATACATTGAGAAGTTATTGAAAAGGTTTGAGATGATAGACTCCAAGCCTATGCAAACACCTATGGATGTTAATGTGTCATTACAGGCAGAAGCAGATTCATAACCTTTTGATACTACTTTGTATAGTCAAGGGATTGGTTGCTTGATCTATTTATGTAATACACATCCTCACATTCAGTTTGCAGTTTCTCAAGTATCCAAGTTCATGCACAATCCACTTAAGATTCATTGGAAAACAATCAAGAGAATTTTCAGATATTTAAAGGAAACTTCCAGTTATGCTATGGTATTTCAAGATATTTTTTACTTACACTCAAGAAGAAGCACTAGTGGCTATTGTTTCTTTCTAGGAGATTGTCTTATCTCTTGGTTGTCAAAGAAACAACCTACACTTGCTACATCTTCAAGTGAAGCAGAGTACAAGGTTGACTTTATAGCTACACTTGAAGCTATTTGGTTATAGAAAATTCCGAGTTACAGCTACACCTAAGCTATTTGGTTGAAGAAAATTCTGAGTTATCTTGATGTTCAAGTTCATCTTCTTATGGAGATATTTTGAGACAGTCAAAGTCCTATTGCTATTGCAAAGAATCCTGTTCATCATGCTAGAACAAAACATATTGAGGTACATTACCACTACATTTGAGAACATGTATCTAAGAAGCACATTGAGCTAGTTTACATACCTACAAGTGAAAATGTTGCAAATATTTTTACCAAAACATTATCCAGAGACAGGCATCTGAAGTTTTGCAGATTATTGAACTTTGTACCATTACGACATTGAAGGGGGATTGTTGGAAACAATGTTAGAATAGCATGAAATCCTAAATTCCAGCAACCCTAATTTTTGGGTACTTCGCCAAATTTTGGTCACAAAAGGTTTTCTGCTCACTTTTTCCCTCTCGTGATCTAGATCAAGGAAAGCATAGTCCACTATCAGTTTGAAGGCTAAAAATAGGAGATTGCAGTCAATTTGTACAGAAAAAGCACATTCAGCGGAATAAAAACTCATCGCCAAAATAAGAAACTTTCATTAAATTTGGAGCTTCTTTTTACGTTTACGGAAGTCCTAAAAACTATATAAGGATAGCCCAGGGTCACTTATGAGCATTGTCTAAGCGTTTGTGGACAAGCTAGGAGTGCTCTACCTGGAGTAGTGTATTCTACACTTGGAGGAGGTGTGTTCTATCTTTGTTGCAGCATTGGAGGAGATTTTTGCAGCCAACCATCAACTTCTTGCTTAATTATTGTGAGTAGCAAGTTTAATTTCAGTTTTTCACTTGCTTGGTCATTAATTTCTGATTTAGGGTTTTCGAAACCCTAATTTTAGAATTAGGGTTTGCTGTAAAACAGTTCTAAACTGTTTATATCCACTCCATTCTCACATACATACACTCTTCATACATCTTAGGCACTATACACACAAACTCTTGTATCTAGTTCTCGAATTTCAGCCTAGATTGAGATTTTGTATCTAATTTCAACATACATTCAGTTTTGTATCATCTACACGCATTGTAATTTGACATTAATATTGTTACACTTGGAAAATCTTGTCTATTCTCTCTCTCTCTCTCACTCATCTCATTTTGAGTCTTAAGGTGTGTATGCTAAAGTTCAATTCTTGGAAGATCTTGTAAACCTGTGATTTTATGTTATTGAGGCCCATCCCACTTCAACAAGGTCTTGGACTCGTTGTCGAAAGTTTTGAAGCGATGTCACAATGTGTTCAACTGTGTTCTCCTTGATGCCTGGTCTTGGATAGAAGCTAATCTTGTCAAAATGTCAGGGGAGCACTAGATTGTGCCCTCTGCCCAAACTAGATAAGATTTTGGAACTATAATTTTGATTAGATATTTGGGTTACAAAAACTCCCTTCAGGGAGATGAACTAGATACAAGAAATAACTCGATTAGGAACTCGTTTTGAGAGATTACAACAGAACAAGGTAGGATGTCTAGGATACTAGACTAGACAAGACTAGAACAAAGAACAAGACTAAAACTCAAACTGGAACTTGGAAAATACTTACTCAGAGATCGTGACTCCTTGAGCTCTCGGGATTGGCATTGGAAAGACTTAGGATGTATATGGCCAAGCCCTCCTTATATAGGTATTCAAGGGCGGTTATCAAGAGGGGTTACGAATTGATGTCATCAATGAGGCCATCAATCTAAAACAGGATCTCTAGATGTCAAAATCCAGTAATTAGAGAGGCGATCTTAAGGTTTCGGCATGTTTTGAATGCAATGGAAGCATTAGTTTCTCCAAATTCTGAACCAATCATGAGATATAGAAAGTCACATGGAATCTGAGGTTAAGGATGGTTTCCCTTGTTCATGACAGGCAACACATTAGCAATGGGTTGGAGTTGTGAACCCGAAGTTGCGATAAAATTGCATACATTTTTTTTTTCTATTTTTAATTTTAGGTATCTTAATGTTTATGTCCTTCTTTAAATGCTTAAACATAGTAAAAAATCATATTAAATCAATACATGTTATCATTTATATCATCATATACACATCGTGAGTCTTGACTTGTAACATATTATGAGTCATCAAATAATATGATCACATGTAATGATACTACATAGATACTAGATATTAGAATCATAGATGATTAGATCTCTGCTATAAAGTAAGGTCCTAGACCTTAGGGCATGAAAGAGAGGTTATGAAGCCATGAGAATATAGACCACTTTTGTGGTAGGAGTGGTAGGAAGGGAAAGGATGGAGGATATTTATCTCCTTATGAAGAAGGATTGTCGGGAGGAGGGCGACAGCCTATTCTCTATTATGTGTGTGTTCTAGTCCTCCTTATTTCCGTAGTGTATCTCACCTGACAGTCATCAAGTTTTGAAGACACAAAAGTTGGTATTGGAGCCTCAGGCTTTCTCTCATCACATGCCTTCTCACCCATGTCTTCTCATGACTAGTCTTTTTTTATGATCCTCTCTTTTTTACCTTTTGATTATCGTAATCCTTAGGGGAGAAAGATGTTGTCCATATGGCCTCTCCATGCTAGAAAGTTGGGTCCACCAAATTTATGCCATATGGCTGATTTCTATTTGAACCCCAAACGAAAGTTTTGTTGCTGCCCAAGTAATTGCCTTGCTACTTAAGGAATTGCCCTATTGCTTAGGTAATTGCCGTGAAGCCTAACTAATTGCCTTGAAGCCCAAGTAATCGCCTTGTGGCTCAAATAATTACCTAGCAACCCAAGTAACTACCTTGTTGCCCAAGTAATTGCTTGCGCGAAGGTAAAAAAAGCCATTGCCCATCTATTACAACTATCATAAGGATGCTTTTCTTTGTTCCTTCATCTCTCTATGATTGTCTATTCTTTCTCATGTCTCTATTTCATTTGCCTTTATATTGATTGTGGGACTTAAAAACCAACATTATCTTGGCATTGAATTTATATTGAGGAATGATTGTATCTATATGACACAACAAAAGTACATCGAGAAACTATTGAAAAGGTTTGAAATGTCAGATTCTAAACCTATACAAGCACCTATGGATGTTAATGTGTCATTACAAGTAGATGCAGATTCAGAACCTTTTGATGGTAGGCTTTATACTCAAGTAGTTCAATGCTTGATGCTTGATTTGTTTATGTAATACATGTTTGACATTGAGTTTGAAGTTTCTCAAGTATCAAGGTTCATGCACAAACCTCTAAAAATTCATTGAAAAGTTGTTAAACAAATTTTCAGATATTTGAAAGGAACTATGAATTATGCTATGAATTTTCCAAAGTCGCCTCATTTTGTACTTATTTTGCAGATTCTGATTGGGCAGGTGACAAAGATACAAGAAGAAGTACAAGCGGTTATCGTTTGTATGCTTGAGAATGCCTTGTTTCTTGGCTTTTTCTAAGAAAGAACCAACAATGGCTTCATGTTCAAGTGAAGTAGAGTAAAGGACTGCCCTTATAGCTACACTTGAGCTATTGGATCGCAAAAAATTCTAAGTTATCCTGATATGTTTATTCATCTTCCTATGCATATCTATTCAGATAGTCAAAATGCTATTGCTATTGCAAAGAATTCTGTTCATCATGTAATGACTACACATATAAAAGTACATTATCATTATATTCATAAACCTGTATCTAAGAAGCACATTGAGCTTATCTATGTACCTACAAGTGAGAATGTGACATATATTTTTACCAAAGCATTATCTAGATATAGACATCATAAGTGATGTAGATTATTAAACCTTTACGCTATTATGACATCGAGGGGTTGATTGTTGGAAAGCAATGTCATAAGTCCAAAATTTAGCAAACCCTAATTTTGGGGATGTTAAAGAGTGATTATAATCTTAAAATACTCTTCAAGAGCTTTCAAATGATATATAAAATGCACCCATCTTAGACCTAAAAGCCTATCAGAAGTCAAACCCTAATTTTTGGTCAAAATATACTTTTCACCTTATTTAAATCAGTGGCAATGATTTAAAATTCGAAGAGCACATCAAGCAACACTAATAGTGAGCTGAAGGAATCTCGAACACAAGAAAGGTTTGATGCTAGGAACACTTTACTATCTTATCTACATGGTTGCCCAGATTAAGCAAATACATCATCACATTTGGCACATATGAGCATCATGATGATGGTGTTGTTTGGAGTGTGGATCATTTAAGTCTTTGGCTGGTCCGATATATGATGCAGTTCAGGACTGCTCTAATCTTTGATAGAAGAAACATTTTCTCAGAAGCTTTTCCTCAAAAGCGTCTAAAAGTGTGCATTATTAAGTGTGTCACAGCCATAGTTGGACCGAGAGATTTAAATCGCAAGATTTAAATCGAGATTTAATCGTTTAAATCGTTTAAATCGTTCAGACCCAAAATAAAAATCGAGGTTTTTATCCACTCAGAGAGATTTTTATTCTTTTCATAAAAACTATAGATATATATAGATATTTGCATGAATAAAGATAATATATGATATATCACATTATTTCACATCATAAATTGTATCAAATGTAAAACATTGATCATGAGGAGGTAGATGCACTATCACTATAAAAATCAAATTTTGTGTGTTGGCAATTGATGTTTTTAAAATCTGTCCATTAAAAAAAAAATCGTCCAAGTTGTATAAAAATCGTTGGCAACGATTTAAATCGTTGAACGATTTTTACGACTTTTATAAATAGCAAAAAATCGCGATCTGGTCCAACTATGGTCACAGCCCAAGTGACTAACACTAGGAATCATATGGTTCAGCCAATTAACATGATTTTGTTTTGGCTGTGATAAATCCTTCTGTGTATCCGACAACTGGGATTGATCTCTTGTATGTAAATGAAATTAGGGGATGTGCTACCCCTTTCTTCATGCCCGAAAATGAAAGAAAAGTATGTGCATTTTTAGTGCTCAAATGGTACATATTGGTTCTATACCATAGTCACCAAGGGACGGTGACGTGTCCCCGGGACAGTGACGTCCCGGGGTCGGGGACGGGACCTGTACCGTCCCGGGGATGTTAATCCGGGACGACACTCAAAATATGCTGATTCAGAGGTTAATTTGAAATGGAAACCATTCATAAGGGTTTTGTTAGCTTATAAGAGCACAAATAAACAAGAAAATAGTAAAAAGAAGCTTTCCAAAGTGAAATATATGAAAACATGTGATGTGTTGCTGCCGCATTATAGATATACACTGAATAAAAAAGAGTACGCTGTAGATATCATCATATCATATATCAAAAAGAGTACATCTCATGAATAGAACCAAAAAGATACAACCATGGCCCATATGGCATAGAATCTAAATGAATCATGATAGATCTAAGATAACTCAAGACTAAAGTATCAAGGAGAATCCAAGTGGGGAGTCTGTGCTACATCAGTAGAGGTGGTAGCTCATGGTGCAATCTGAATCTCCACTTGCTCAAAGTATTCTGAATCATGTGCCTCATCTTCATGTTCTTCAGCTTGCACCTTGTCCTCCATCTCCCATTCTGTGAAAGGATCTGAAGCCATGCTTTGGGTCTTGCGAAGCATCCTTAAATTTGCACTGACAAAGACAAGATTACTGGCACGTTGCACACCAAGTCTATTCCTCTTCTTAGAGGATACATGTCCACAAACACTCCATAGTTGCTCAAGGCAACTCGTAGTGCAAGCTTGGCTAAGTATCCGTATAGCCAATTGTTGCAACTCTAAACCATCAAATCCAAAATCTTCCCACCATAGAGCAGCGCCGACACGAAATCTATCTTCTTGTGCATCTGCACATGAAAATGAAGCATCTTTCATAGTTCTATATTTGGATAATTGATCTCTAATAAGCCTCCTCGATGCATTATCTCGGACAAGTCTCTCCAATATCGTCCTCCATCCACTTGCTACCTCCGGATCAGCATATTGTTTCTTATCTTGGAATTCAGGGTCCACCATGAATGCCGCTTCATGGAGTGGGGAGTAATAGGCATTCCATCGTCGAACACATATTGATGAAATTTCTTCATACTTCTCATCCTCTTGCACTAGCTTCTTAAGTGACTCTATGGTTCGATCCATAGCTTCATATACCTTGCCAATGCATGGGTCCATAGAATCCACCACTCTTAGCAAGTGCACAAGTGGTCGCACGATATCCACTATGCGGCTAATATTCTCCCACTATGCGGCTAATATTCTCCCACCATGCTGCATTATCTGCCAGTTTTCTGAATTCCTTTCTTGCTGTAGTGGAAGCCTCTGGCATTGCTGCAAATTCATCACTCAATAGTAGGCCTCTTAAAACACCACTACACTTCACAACACGGTGTAACATGATGAAGTTATATGCAAATCGTGTTTCAGCATATTTCAGCAAAACAAGAGTAGATCTTTTGCTGAACTCATTCTTCACACGTGTATGATTGTTGATGAAGCTCACCAATGCATTTGCCTCATTGATTGAAGGCAAAATCCAATCCAAGGTGCCAATGTCTTTGAGAATATTATTTAGGCAATGAGCCATGCAAAAACAAACACTGATATGAGGATACATACTTTCAATGATCTGGGCAGCGGCTCTGTTTGCGGCTTCTCCATCTGCTACAATGGCTACAACATTTGCTTGACCCACCATTTCTATGGCACTTGCCCACTCAGAAGCAAGCACATCGGCTGATTTTCCTGTCTCGGATGCATCATGGGATGATATGAAGTACATCTCACCTCGGGAGTAAGCCACAACTCCATGGATAGATCGTCGTTGTGTGTCACTCAATCCATCCATGAGCAAGGATACTCCATTTCTTTCCCATGACTTTCAGATGTTCTCACATGCGGCTTCCACAAGTTTCTTCTCCTTGTCTAATAGAGTCGTACGCAAACTCTCTGAAGTGGGAGGAACATATTGTGGTCCATATTCCCCTACTTTTTTCATCATCTCCTTGAAGTACGGTGATCTATGAACAAAAAGAGAATTTGCATTATACAAATGGCAAACAATTAGGTAAATTGAAAATTCAGTTATGCCATATGAATTATGATTACTTACCGGGCTGCATTGAAAGGAATGTGGTCATGATAGAAAAACCTCGCCACCGCCATGTCAACCTCTTCCTTCAATTTGGGATTCCATTTATCATCAAGGGTTTGTTGACTATGTATACGTCCCACTCCATATGGTGTGGAGCTTACAGATGGCATATCTTTTGGTGTGGAAAGAGGATGAGGTCGAGCCGTCGTTGCCGATGAAGATGCCTCCTTGGAAACAGAGGTAGAAGTTCTCACAAATGATGCGAGATTGACCGGAGCTTGTGAAGCACGACGGGCATGCACATGGGCATCACTCACAACAAGCTTGTTGAGAAGTTCTAGCTTTTTCTTCGAAGTGATGGCATTACAAAACTTTACTTCATTGACGGAATCCTGTTATGACGGTGCTTTTCGGGACGGGTGGCGTTCCGGCTTGGCGTCCCAACAGAAATGGAGGGGGGGATAGCGTCCCGGCGTCCCTCGAGCCCGGGGACGCGTCCCCCTGTGACTATGTTCTATACGTGAAAAGTTACTGTATGAATATATATATTGTATGTAGCTCATGCATACTTGCGCAAGGTCCATGCATGTGTGCACGGGCATGAACATACGCACGCACTCGCGCGCACACACACGCACGCGCGCGCGCATGCGCACACACACACACACACACACACACACACACACACACACACACACACACACACACACACACACATCCCACCCACCCATCCACCCACCCACCCCAAACAAGTGCGGGCATGCGTGCGCACGCGTGCACACACACACCCGCGTGTGCGCGCGTGCACACACACACACACACACACACACACACACACACACACACACACACACACACACACACACACACACACACACACACACAAAGAAGAACAAATAAAAAAACCACACACACACACACACACGCACACACACACACACACACACACACACACACACACACACACACACACACACACACACACACACACACACACACACACACAGTTTTCTCACAGCTGCGGGTTAAGTATTTGTCTAGCGTGGTCTTGGAGCCTTTGTTAGTTCCGAAGTCTTAACAATCTTAGCATTGAGATCAATCATTCATTCAAGTTTTATCATTGGCAGTCCTGAATTGCATGAAGTATGGTGCTCTGATCCTACGGCCATGAAATGTTTGGCAGCACGACTTGATGTCAATGTTATTGGCTTTAAATGAGTATTGAAATCGTAATGAATCTGATGTTTATGCCTCATTTTTGTTATGTATTAAGCGTTTTGATATTTTGGATGGTGATCCTTGGGTTGATAGTGAAGACTTATTATGTGTGTTGATAGTGAGGAAGAATGAGCCTGCAAACCATTAATTGTGGCTTCAAACATGATGAACCACATATTAGGTGGTTACTCTGATCATTTTCTGAGTTCTGCTGTATCAGCTCACATGTTTGTGAAATGAGGTTCATCAGAACAAAAGGATCTTTTTTTAAGATGGTGGTTCAGCTTCCAACGATGAAGCAATTTAACATTTCAGAGACTTTTTGCTTGACAATTTTTATGCTATCATTTTTAAAACCCCTGTTTATATGTCAGAGATATGGGAGATTAGACATTGTTGTTGCAAATGCAGCTGTTAGTCCTTCAATAGATCCTATTATCAGCATGTCAGAGGCTGCATTGGATAAACTGTGGGACATCAATGTGAAATCTGGTATTCTGCTCATTCAGGCAGGTCTCCTTGAATGCCATTTATACTTGCTGAAGGTTTCTATCTTCTGTGCAGATCGCTAAAGCTTTCTGAACATAAAAAACAATTACATTTTTATTGTCCCAAAACCATAGTTGCATACTCAAATTATCTCTACTTCCGTTTTCACAGGAAGCTGCTCCTCACCTAGAAGATGGTGGCTCTGTGATATTTATCTCCTCTGTGGTTGGTTTTAATCCTCAAGGGAGCCTTGCGATGTATGGGGTCACAAAAACAGCATTATTTGGACTCACTAAGGTTTAAATGCTTCTTTCTCAGGATGAATCTACAAGATGACATCCATAGGTTATTTCCGTGAGGAGCCTTCTAACAAAAAAATACTGGATGTAGGCACTTGCTGCAGAGCTTGCCCCCAATGTCCGAGTGAACTGTGTTGCTCCTGGTTTTGTACCTACACGTCTTTCAAGTGCTATTTTTGAGCACGAGGAATCGGTAATGATTTGTAATTTGTAATGCCAGTCAACATGAGGTATATCTCTAATGTGGATGGTGGCTTGTGGCAGAAAGCAATGGTAAGGTCAGAAACATTGTTAGACAGATTTGGCTCACCAGACAATATGGCTGCGGCTGTTGCATTCTTAGTTTCAGATGATGCTTCTTATATTACTGGGGAAGTTCTACCTGTGAGTGGTGGTATGCGATCCAGATTGTAACCTAAATATCAAGAATGTAACTAGTCAGTGCATTGTTGTATGTCTCAAATAAGTTCACCTATCAATGAAGCTGTTTACTTCAGAATAAAAGTGTCTTAATGATAACGTGCAAAATACATTCCTTCGTGTACCCAATTGTCTGATTTCTGTTTTTCTTTTTGTTTCGGTAGATGATCCACAACCATTGACTGTAGTTTATTCATTTATTTTATTTTCTAAGTGGATGATGATGATGGCTACCACTTGGAGATCCTTTATCTGACTTTTCTCCCAGCTATGCAACCCTCATATGGCTCTTGATCCCTCCGCTTAGTCTCCACATGTCTCTCCACGTGTGCCACTTGGCACTCATATGAGAGTCCAAATCATATGCTAGCAAGATCAGGTTTCACATTCCCCCTCTTCATAACATTTCCTTTAGTTTTTCTTTTGTCCTTAAAGATAGTCACTGAAATGTATGAGGAATTAAAAGAGTATATTGATGGTTGCTTGCATAAAAACCCATGTGCACTTATACATGGCCATTCTCGGTGTGGTGTACCCCCCTATCCTTTTCCTTGAGTAGACTCTTGAGGTGTGATGAAATTGGATCTTTTTGTAGATTCACCCTTTACATATGGATCCATCCGTTGAATTTTCCTTTCTTTTAGAAATGTCACTCCACTACAATGGGATGTCCTCCATCAAGACCTATACATAGCGTGCATTTAGATAATCCCTCTCCACAGTACAATGCAAATGTTTTGCACTTTGCTTTGTAGGAAATGCAACTCTGATAAAGGAGCATCTTTTTAGTATAGAAATTAATGTTACAAGATGCCCTAATCTAGATAGTGATATATGGGTACGAGAAGTTATGAAAACACGTGTAAAAGCCAATGTATAATATCAAAGGGATTAAAAAAATGAATAGTTCACAGTGCTTTCAAACTCATTACTTTCAAGCATAGATGGTCGATATGGATTTCATCAAAGAGTAACTGATGGAAATCAAGAATGTAGTTTTGTAGATCCATGACACAATGAAACAATTCAAAAGCATCCACCTAATGTATGGTGGAAAGAGCTATGAGGTGATGCAATGGAGTTACAATATATAGCTATGAGAGTGCTTTGGGTAGCAAATTCAAGCAACAATTGTGAGAGCAATTGCAGTGCATATGATTGAGGAGTTGCGAGTGGTGAAAGAGAGGGTCTAGAGTTATGTGCTCGTGAAGCAGAGGATGTTTAGAGAAGCACTGTGATCGATAGGTTTTTGTACATAGAAAGCTGGAGATAGAGTGGAGCATTCTAGGCCGTGGCCAGTGGCTTCGAAGACTTGGTGAAGGAGATCATAGTGGATTGCACCATGAGTTGGTTTGCACACAAAGTACCAATGCATCGTTAGGGAATCACATGGTGTTGGGGACTGGCGAGGTGGTTGACACTATGGAAGATTCATGTCAATGGTGATCGTTGGGATGAGCAAGTGGTGTTGTCAGCAACATCCGCCGCCCTCCTTTTCGGGACCTCCTATCCCTTTTTCCTCGTGGTGCGAGGTTGTAAGATTCGTGTGAAGCTCTTGGGAAAATTAGGAGACTAGCATGGGTTGGCGTTTGTGGTATCATTGAGGTCGAGAAAAGGGAATTTATCTGACTTTATATTTAAGCTGGGTTTTATTGGATGTTCTTTCCTGCAATACTACATATACAAGGTGCATTCAACAAGGTTAGAAACATAAGCATTCAATTGCCTTGCTCTATGTTTTTGTATTCAGTAATTTATTAGTTAATACATGTGTATTTTGTTTTGGTCTACTTTCTTGTGTAAATTTGAGCGAATTTCCTCCTTTTTGAAGTCGGTCAACTCAAGTGTAAGCATTAGGCAATGACAGCTCGAGCAGTAAAATCACTAAGTTAGATAGCAAAGATGCATGACGGTTAAGCTGGAATTTTTAGCTTTATTTGATTTACGCGATATGCTCCTTGCGTATCATAGTTCGCTATGATCAAGATCTATGAAACCCTAGCTGAGTACAAAAGAACTACAAAAGATAGTATCGGCTTTGTACAATTGTGAACCAAGTTGTACAATCTTGACATGCCCGGTAGGACCAAGGGCTTGGTAATCCTCATCATCTAGAGGTACTTAACCCCGTCTATGACCAGAACTCATTCACGACATACACCCCTAGTCGAGTATGCAATATTATTGTTTGTAACAAGTCCAATGAGAAACAACGATCCATAGAAGAACTAAAAATGGCTCAAGGCAATCTAGCTTTCCTGTTGTCTCATATTAATATCAATTTTCCCATATTTAAGGAGCCTTGACAGAACACCTTGATGATCATGTTGTTAGTATATGATCAATGTCTACCCCTCATGATTGTATGCACATTTTGTAAGGCCCCCGTTATGAGGAGAAGCCAAGCGTGCATTACCCAATTGATGGGAATCCCAACTTGCATGTTGGATGAAGGTCATATTGGACCATGTAAGGTATTGTAAGGAAAGGGAGTTACCAGGGTCTCCAATTGGGGGGTCTGGGGCAGTGGGGAGCAGCCCTGGCTGGGGGGTCCAAGGGGGCCAGCGGGCCCCCTTGTGGGGGTCCGGGGGCAGCGCTCCCGACGCGATGGTAAAGGGAATATTCCATAGAATATTCTCTATCGGAGTCAGAAATCATTTATATTTGTTAGGTCGGTTCAACCGGTCTAAGCCGTGTATGACAATTACGCGGGCGGTGGCCGCCCACGCTCTACCGCCCATGTATAGCCGTCCACGGAAGGCCATCCATGATCCTATATATACATGAGTTCTGCACTACCTGAGACATCACGTTGAGCCAGCATAACTCTACCTTGTATCTCCTTATCTAGAGTTGTCTAGATCACCATTTAAGCTCTACCTTGAGAGCGCATGGGTGGACAACGCCATCATCTTTGTACTTGCTGTAGTAGAAAAATGTTGAGATTCTCCTATATCTGTTATCTTCTCTGCTACTGCTCCTGTGTTATATTACGTAACTATTGACTTACATGGTATCAGAGCTGTAAGGTTCGAATAGCTTGAGAAGTATCACTATTTTAGCCTACTAGCAGACTAGAATATCAGTAGATTATTCGAGTGATTACGTGATGGCTTCATCGTCGAACACTAGTCTTGGTGCTTCAGCTAATGTTAATGCTGCACCTATTCGAATTCGTCCACCTGCATTCACTGAAGGGAAGCTGGATGGAACCAACTATACACTCTGGAAGTTCAAAATTTCTGCAATTTTGGACTCCTATGAATTACTTGACACTGTCATGGGATCGATGGGATTGGATCCGGAGCCTATACCAGTTGAAGATCCAGCAAATTCAAGATTGATGATTTAGCCAGATCCAGATCTTCTACGAGCTTGGAAGAGACGGAATGCTGATGCATTATGTGCGATTGTCACTAGTGTAAGTGATTCTGTGCTTACTTTAGTTCAACATACTACTAAAGCACATGAGGCTTGGGGCATATTGGCTCGACAATATGAGACCAAGAACCACACTAAGATACAGAATTTAGAAAATCAGTTGGCAAATGAAAAGCATTCTGATTCTGAAAAGGCTGAAGATTTTATCAAATGGATAAAGCATCTTCAAGATGAATTGGCTGCAGTTGGTGTTGTTATAACACCAGAAGAGCTGGCTCGAAGATCTGTACGTGTTCTTCCAACAAAGTATGATGGATTAGTAACAGCCCTTAACACTCAGGTAAGGCAAACTCCTCTTACATTTGAAGGGTTTTGTGCGATGCTTTTAGAAGAAGAGATGCGGCTGAAGAATTGGCAAAGTACAACTGATGCTGCATTCTCAGCAAACGCAAAAGGTAAAGGCTCTTCTGAGGGATCAAAGAAGAAGCCAAAGAAGAAAAAGTTCACAGGAAGTTGCTTCTATTGTGAAAAGAAAGGCCATGCCATCAAGGATTGCAGAAAGAAGCAAGCTGATGAAAGGAATGGGACCGTAAAATCATCATGGAAGAACAAAGAGTCTGCAAACAACATAGAGCTGGAACTTTGGGTAGCTATTGAAGAGGTATGTTCATCTGCTCAAGCTCGTGTTGATGAACCATGGATTTTAGATAGTGGAGCTTCTCGCCATATGACCAATAAAAAGGATTGGTATAGTTCCCTAGTGCCTCTGCGGGAATCCATCAATGTAGTGGTGGGAAATGACTCCAAGTGTCCAACCGAAGGAACTGGAACCATCTCTTTTATCACTTCTCCAGGTGTTGAGAAAAAGTTATCCAATGTTCTCTATGTATCTACACTCAAAAGAAATTTGTTGTCAGTTTCTGCAATAATAGATCGTGGACTTGAAGTTCACTTCAATAAGAGTGTTGCGGAAATCATGGATTCATGAGGTAATGTTGTAGGTAAAGGCATACAATGGGATAACTTGTATGAGTTAAGTGCTTTAACTGCTACAGAAGATAAAGATGTAAGCAGTTTATGGCACCAACGATTTGGGCATCTCGGATTTGCAATTTTGAAGGAGATGCAAAGAACAAGGATGGTTGCTCATTTGCCTGCATTTTCAGAGTTAAAGGAACCTTGTGAAGCTTGTATGAGGGGCAAGCAACAATGAAAGGCGTTTCCAAGAGAGACCAGCAATCGATCTCAAGCTCCTCTAGAGTTGGTACATGCTGATCTCTGCGGTAAAATGTCTACACCTGCTTTAGGAGGATCTTTCTACTTCTTGCTGTTAGTCGACTATTATAGTAGAAAGATGTGGGTTTATTTCATTCGAGAGAAGGCTGATGCTTTTGAAAAATTTAAAGCGTGGCATAAGTATGTAGAAAATGAATTAGGAAGGAAACTGAAGAAATTTAGAACAAATAGAGGAGGTGAATTCTTGTCAACAGAATTCAACAATTACTGTAAGGAGCATGGTGTGAAAAGGCAACTTACCACAGCTCATACACCTCAACAAAATGGCGTTGTTGAGCGCAGGAGGAAATGGCTCGTTGTATGTTAAAGGCTCAAGACATGCCTGATTCATTCTGGGCAGAAGTTGTCAATCAACAGTCTACATCCTCAATCGAAGCTACACAAAAGCTCTGAAGGGGATGACTGCTCAAGAAGCATATTCTGGTAAAAAGCCTTCAGTTTTGCATTTCAGAATTTTTGGTTGTTTCTGTTATGCACATTTCCTGATTCAACAAGATCAAAGTTGGATTCAAAAAGCAAAAAGTGTGTCTTCCTAGGATATAGTGAAGAGTCTAAAGCATATAGGTTGTGGGATTCTGAGGCAAGGAAGATTTTTGTCAATCGAGATGTGGTGTTTGATGAACGACCACACTTAGTAGAAGATAAAGGTAAATCTACTATCTCATCAAACGAAGAAATATCTCACCTT
Organism: Ceratopteris richardii; assembly: GCA_020310875.1. NCBI lineage: Eukaryota > Viridiplantae > Streptophyta > Polypodiopsida > Polypodiales > Pteridaceae > Ceratopteris > Ceratopteris richardii. Next base: position 115,321,184 of record CM035406.1, read on the forward strand.
GTGCCTATCAAAAGACAGGTTAAAGTTGAGGAGGAGGAAACATCTGATGGAGAAATTTCCTCAATAAAAAGCCAACCAGTTGTAGCTGCACAGCGTAAGCCACTACCGAAGTGGGCACAACAACTCTTTGATGATCATAATCCACATGTAGATGTACCAGAATCATCATCGGATGGATTACGAAGATCAAAGAGAATAGAGGAGCAAAGAAGAGCCTCAGAACACATTGTTAACATGGCTCTAATGGCAAATATCATGGGCTTGATAAAGGACCTACCACCATTGAAGAAGCCCTTGATGATCCAGGTTGGAGAGCGGCAATGCAGCCAGAGTATGATGGTATACTAAAAAATGATACATGGGATCTAGTTGACTTGCCGCCAAAGAAGAAGGTAATAGGTACTAAATGGATTTGGAAAGCTAAGTATGAACATTAGAAAAGTATAAGGCAAGATTAGTTGCACAGGGTTTTTCACAGATCGAAGGATTTGATGTTCAAGAAACTTTTGCACCAACAGCACGCATGACAACTATTCGGACGGTACTTGTAGTAGCTTCACAAAAGGCCTGGCCTATTTTCTAGATGGATGTCAAATCTGCATTTTTGAATGGTCACCTCAAGGAGGAGGTATATGTATCTTAACCACCAGGTTTTGAGGTGCCTAATTCAGAAAATAAAGTTTGCAGGTTGAAGAAAGCTTTGTATGGACTTAAGCAAGCTCCACGGGCTTGGTACCAACGAATAGATCATTTTTTCAAAAATATGGGTTTGAAAGAAGTACTTCTGATGCTAACTTGTATGTAGCGAAAAGGGATAGCAAGCTAGTTGTTGTCATTGTATATGTAGATGATTTGATCATTACAGGAGATCATCAAGAACTCATCAATCAAACTCGGATCAGCTTGGGAACTGAGTTTGAAATGACAGACTTAGGTCTACTCCATTTTTGTCTGGGAATTGAAGTATGGCAAAGGAAGGATGGCATTTTCATCTCACAACAAAAATATGCTAAAGAGATTCTCAAGGCATTTGGAATGATGGACTGCAAGCCAACTAGCACACCTATGGAGGTAAATCATAAGCTATCTATGGATGATAACATGCCTGATGTAGATGCTAAGAAGTATAGGAAGCTCGTTGGAAGTCTTATTTTTCTGTGCAACACTAGACCAGACATTTGCTATGCTGTTGGAGTATTAAGCAGGTTTTCCAACAAACCTAAGGAGAGTCACTGGAATGCTGTAAGGTACATTGTAGGAACCTTGGATTTTGGTATTTTTTATACCACAGGTGATACACTCCAAGGATATTGTGATTCAAATTGGGATGGAGATTGTGATTCTAGAAAATCAGTTTCTGGATATTGTTTCTCACTTGGTTAAGGAATATTTTCTTGGGTAACTAGAAAGCAACCAACTCTCGCACTCTCCTCCACTGAAGTAGAGTCAAAGCAGCTTGTTTTGCTTCTTGTGAGGCAGTTTGGTTAAGGAGAATTCTTGGAGATCTAGGCTTTCCATCAAATATGGCGATTGTACTCAAGTGTGATAATCAAAGTTGTATGGCTATTGCAAAGAACCCAGTATTTCATGCCCACACCAAGCACATAGAAGTACAGTACCATTACATTCGTGAGCTAATTGAAGATGAAATTGTGGAGCTAGAATATTGCCCAAGAGAGGCAAATTGTGCTGACATATTCACTAAAGCACTTGGAAGAGAGCAGCTCAACAGACATCTTCAACAGATGGGCATAGGACCGAAACCTTCTTGATTTTTCATCGGTAAACATTGAGGGGGGGGTGTTAGTATATGATCAATGTCTACCCCTCATGATTGTATGCACATTTTGTAAGGCCCCCGTTATGAGGAGAAGCCAAGCGTGCATTACCCAATTGATGGGAATCCCAACTTGCATGTTGGATGAAAGTCATATTGGACCATGTAAGGTATTGTAAGGAAAGGGAGTTACCAGGGTCCCCAATTGGGGGGTCCGAGGCAGCGGGGAGCAGCCCCGGCTGGGGGGTCCAAGGGCAGCACCCCCGGTGCGACGGTAAAGGGAATATTCCATAGAATATTCCCTATCGGAGTCAGAAATCATTTATATTTGTTAGGTCGGTTCAACCGGTCTAAGCCGTGTATGACAATTACGCGGGCGGTGGTCGCCCACGCTCTACCGCCCATGTATAGCCGTCCACGGAAGGCCATCCATGATCCTATATATACATGAGTTCTGCACTACCTGAGACATCACGTTGAGCCAGCATACCTCTACCTTGTATCTCCCTATCTAGAGTTGTCTAGATCACCATTTAAGATCTACCTTGAGAGCGCACGGGTGGACAACGCCATCATCTTTGTACTTGCTGTTAGTAGAAAATTGTTGAGATTCTCCTATATCTGTTATCTTCTCTGCTACTGCTCCTGTGTTATATTGCGTAACTATTGTCTTACACATGTAAGGCATTTTCTTGCTTTGTGCAAAAGCCACGAGTTGGAGGTGAAGTATTTCTTTGGTGATGCACGATGGCAGAGTCTCCTTCTCGAGAGCTCCCCAAGGATACCCTTGCTTTAGAAACCCGAACTCCGGCACCACACACAATACTCTACACATGGGGGTGCATAATACACAATAAACAGATACAATACATAGTCCATGAACATAGATTTCTTAGGTCATACAAATGCAGTTGAACTTAGAGTCTGTGGCTAACCATACCACTATATGTTTTATTAGAGAACATATACAAAAGTGTTTAGCAACCATTTGACCTTTCACATGGACACTAATTGGTATCTCCCACTAAAGGCCAATATGGCTAAAGTGACTATGGGAGAAAAATAAAGAATGATATAGAATGCCTGAGTGTAAGTACACAAACTATACCTCCCACATGATGGGCATGTTACACAATATACAAGTAATTGTGTAAGATAATGAATCAAGTAACCCCCATCAAGTAACAATAGTATCGAAAGCTATATTGTGGTAGAGCTTTAGTCAAAGCATGTGCAACATTATCTCGAGTATGAACCTTCTCAAGAATAATGTGCTCAGTGGTTAAGGAGTCTCTAATGAAGTGATACCACACCTCAATGTGCTTGCTCTTTGCATGATAGACCGGATTCTTAGCCAATGTAATGGCACTCTGATTATCACTAAGCAAACGAGGTACATGTTGAGGTAGAACCATATCAAAAGTAAGACGAGAAAGTCACAATGCTTCCTTACATGCCTCACTTGCTGCAACATAATGTGCTTCTGTGGTGCTGGGCACGAACATTTATAGACTGATATGTTTGGAAATTTTCTTGACCATACCTTTCTGTAGCATTTTTATGCATGCAAATTGGAGGACTAGTGTCCTCAAACACCACTCTTGTCACTTCAACCTCCTTAATGGGCTGTTTATGCATCTTAGAATAATTGAAAATGACATCACTACTTCTAATCACTAACCATGTTTCAGGATCCCATAAGTGATATCCAAATTGTCCTTCTCGACCATATAAAATAAAATGCATTTTTGTGACTTATGGTCCAACTTTTGTTTAAGATTCTTGGGTATATGAACATATGCTTCACATCGAAAAACTTGGAGATGATCATAATATGGTGGCTTTCCTATACATAACTCTTGTGCCACTTCTAGATCTTTGGTAGCAATAGGTGAAAGGTTAATCACATGAACTATAGTCAATACTGCTTCTGCCCAAATGCCTTGTGAAAGGTTTGCATGATACAACATAGAAATTACTCTATCCTAAATGATTCTATTCAATCTTTCAACTACACCATTCAGTACTGGGGTATAAGGAGATGTAAAATCTCTACAAATTCCTCTAGATTGAGAGAAAAGGCTAAATTCATGTGAGGTATACTCACCCCCATTATATGAATGTAAAGCCTTAAGCTTAGTTCCTTTTTTAGTCTCAACTGAAGCAAGCCATTTTCTGAATATAGGGAATATCTCATCCTTTAATTTGATAGGATACCCAGACTTTTCTAGTAGCATCATCTATGAAAGTGAAAAACAGCTAATGACCTTGTGGGCATAGGACCACACACATTTGTATGAACAATATCTAAAGGCTAAATTGAAGAGTAAATGTGCATTTTATGCACATTCCTAGTTTGCTTTCCATATTGGCAATGCTCACAAACTGAAAAATCAGAGAAAGATAACACAGGTAAGTAGCCAAAATCAAAAAGATTTTCCATTCCACTACAAGATATGTTGCCCAAATGACCATGCCAAATACAATCCATAGGCTATTCAATAATAGCTAACAAATGTTCTTTTTGTGATACAAATAAAGTTTAAAGTGATCCAACTTTGCTTCCTTCTGCAATAACCATATTGCCCTTTGATATGGGAAAGGACTGAGCGTAGAAAACCATCTTGTAACCAAGGTCATCAAGCTGACCAATTGACATCAAACTATGTGATAACTAAGGTACATGGTGTACATTATGCATAGTAAATTTTGAACCATCAATGAACTGCACAACCACATCTCCAATCCCAACAACATCACACTGGTAAGAGTCACCAAGTTTTACAGTACCAAGAGACTTTGCTGCATAAGTAGAGAACCATTCTCTATGTGGTGTCACATGGAAAGAAGCACCAGAATCTAGTAGCCATATGTGAGAAAGAGAATCGGCCATAAGAGCCTCAGTAGGCACATTACTATCAAGTGTCAACACATCAACATCATCAAAAATAGCATTTATTTCTTCAATCTTCAAAGTCAAAGTAGATGGTGTAGGTAGCTGTTTAACATGCCCATCAACATTTTGCCCTTTACCTTTAGCATTTATTTAATGCATAGCAATCTTTCTTCATGTGTCCTTTCTTATGAAAATAATGGCATATGATATCCTTGTTCCTTGATTTACTTCTACTCTTATTCCATTGACCATTCTTTTCCTTGTTCTTGCTCCTACCACATTGCTGATTCTTTCCTTGGTAAGAATCACAAACATTATATGAATCTCCACTCTGAGTGTCAACCATATATTTTCTACAAATCTCCTCACTCAAGAGTGCTCCACATATGTCATCATAGACCAGTTTACCATCAAGTGCACTATTGCTAATAACTATGCAAAATGTATCCCATGATGATGGTAAGGTGCATAACAACAAGATTGCTTTCATTTCATTATCCATCTCCATTTTCTGAGCCTATAACTGGGAGAATATAGCATCAAACTCATTTAGATGAGCAACAACACTAACTATGTCCTTCATGCGAAAGTCATATAAGTTTCTCATCAGATACACTTTATTTGATGCCATTTCTTTTTCATATGTATTGCATAACTTCTTCCAAAGCTCCTCTGCACTTTCAAAGTCCAATAGTGTAAAGTAAACATTATCTACCAGGTGCAATCGAATGGTAGACTTGGCCATTTCATCCAACTCATCCCAAAATCATCATCCATATCAACAAGCTTCTTTGAGATTCCATTTACTACTTCCAATGTCTCCTATGAATTAACACATCTTTAATCTCATTCTTCCATAGAGCAAAGTTTGTGCCATCAGATTTCTGGATCTCAAAATGGTTTTTGCCTTGGAAGCTATAGCTCCTCTTGGGAACACTAGCACTAGACCCAGATCCACTAGATTTTCCTGAAATTTATGATGCCATGATGATTGAGGACCGAACAGAATGAAAATGGAGCTAGAATAGTCCAAGCACCACTAAGGCTCAAGAAAGGATGACCAACTTTTAGATTTTTGGAAAAATCAACAATCTCCCTAGACAAATGCATTAATGATCAATATTGACCAACCAAAAAGATTATGTGAGAATGAAAGAATGATCAATATTGACCAACCAAAAAGATTATGTGAGAGTGAATGTGCTCACATCAATAAATATATCGAGGAGTAAATCGACCACTCTATAGTTGGCAAAACCAAAAGATCTGGAAAATTGCCAAAGTCTCATCTAAAAGAAAGAGCATATGACGAGTGTCAAAATCTCATAAAAATGGAAGTAATGACATAGAAGCCTTCATAGTGAATCAATGACTCCACTGCATATAATCAATTATCCGAAAGAAGCCAACTAGGCTTATCGAGCACCTATGAACAACTAGCATACATCTCCTATGGCGAGGATGGGTAAGTTTTCCACCTGCATCACGAAAGAGACCCCAACATCTGGGTATCTCCCAGTTAAGAAAACCTCACCACAACCCTCTTTATCAAACATAAAAGCCTTTATGCAAAAAATGTAACCGCTATATCAATGACCACATGGATGTACATAAGCGGTATCCATAGAAGCATACATAGTGTATATCTGCTCAATATATGCAGTAAGATGGCACTAAAAGGCTGAATTCATAGCCTAAACACTAGCCAACAACACTTGCAAGTGTCTGTCAACTTTGTTCTTTAGGCCCAAAAGACCTACATAAACTTGTGGTGGTTGTTCCCACCACAACTAAAAACCTTTCAAGAAACTTGGATATATACTAGTGTGGTTGGAAACACAGCCTCAAATATGAATATTTGTTGTCATAGAAGTACAAAGAACACTCTTCTTGATGTTCTTGAACCTGTGTAAATAGATCTATACGTGAAAGTACTCCAACATGGATCCAAAAATCACCCCAAAAATGCTTCAAAATAGGCTTTGAAAATAGAGAATGAAGCTTTGAGGGCCCAAACCATGTTCAAGGTAATATGAACCTTCGTCTTTCCCCTTGTTCAAGCACCACAAGAGTGTATGTTCATGGCATAGGATCAAGTACAAGATCTCGTCATAGATGCAGAGGAAGCACATAGGACATTTCATAACCCAAAAAGTGATTTTTATCACTAAAACAATGTAATATATGTACATACATCTGATTACCACATGTACAACTCCATTTTGTGCAAGTCGAGGAGTCCTCGAGCTTGAGGAGTCCTCGAGCTTGAGGAGTCTAAGTAGGTAGCTCATACCAATTTTCATAATTTTTGGAAGCCGTTAGGTACCTCAAATTAGATGTAAAACCCATTTTTTAACTATGCCGGTCACTAAATGTGAAACCGGTGAAAACCAGACAAAAACTATAAATAGAGCTAGAGAGCTCATTTTGAGGAATTTTATGACATTTTTGAAACTAACAACTATTGAGATAGTATAGCTATTGTAACAAATATGAATATGAGTTCTTTTCTTGCCTTCCATTGATCTCCATTGCCTCTTTCCTCGTGCGTGTGTGTATGCATTTGCATTTCTCACCATCACCTTCGCGCACTTCACTTGCTCTCAATCTTCATATTGGCCTACCCTCTCCGCGGATTGACAATTACGAGGTGGAGCTCTTCACATTGGTACTCACCACTATACTAGAGTGACACCGAATTTGGCGCCATTGCTGGGGACGAGCTCTAGGTTGAGCGTGTGATGGTAAGTGTGTTGGAGAAAATCGTCGTTGGAAGGTAGAATTTTCTTGTTGTTTTGATGTTAATAGTTCATTTTTGCGCATTTCTACTCCACTTTTCCTCTCATTTCATTCTCCATCATCATCTCAAACTCCAAAAAATACCAAAAAATCTATCATATTCTCTCTTTCTCTTCACTTTTCCTCATTTGCATGTGTGTGAGAGTGTGAGAGAGATTTTACAGGTGCTTATTGGCGTTTTTTGGTGCAGTAACATTGTAGGGCAACCTCTGGACACGAATCTGTAAGAAACACAGGTAAAAACTTCATTTTTCTATCAGAAATTGCTGTAGAAGCTGACCATCATGACTATCAGACAAAGCTGAGTATTTGGTTGAGGTTTTTGCATGAAGGAGGATCCAGGTAAGAGCTTGCACAGATCTAAGCTCATTTTTTTGAAATTATACATTTTTGTGACCATCGCGATGGTGACTCATCATTGTGACTATGTTTGACCATTGCGACAATCACTGACCGTCGTGCCGATTGGCTCACGCCATCACGATCGCATCACATCATCACAACAGTGACAAACCATCGCGACGATGCCTGACAGTCATGATCTGGGTGACCATCATGGTCCTGATCATCATGGATTTCTTGAACATCGCACTTAGATCGTCGCCACTTGATCATCGTAGTCTGACCATCGCGACTGTGACTTATCGTCGCAGTCTGACCATCATGACTTGATCATCATGATGTTGACGCACCATCATGCCTTGATCGTTGTAGCTTGACCATCGTGATTTTCCTTGATCATTGCGATTTTGACTGACCATCTTGATCTCTGACCATTGCCAGCTGATCATCATGGGTGTTCACACCATCGCGACGGTGACACACCATCGCGATTGTGTTTGACCATCGTGACTATCAGGCATAACACAAAATTAGGGTTTTCCAAAATTTTTAAAAATTTTTTGGGGTATTTTTTGCTATTAATTTTGAACTCTTGTGTGCTTGGCATAGGGCAAGGTGAGAAGCGGCCAGTATTGAGAATTCTTAGGTGAACAAGAACAATCTCTTCAAGAGTCCAAGAGAATGCCGTAAGTGGAATTTCAGTTTTAATTTGGTGATTCCTTTGGGTGAAGAAACTTTGTGATAGACAGAGAGTCTTAGGACTCCTATAGTAGCAAGGATTTGTTCTAGCATAAAAAGTAAGAAGTGGTTGAGAGAGAGAGAGAGAGAGAGAGAGAGAGAGAGAGAGAGAGAGAGAGAGAGAGAGAGAGAGAGAGAGAGAGAGAGAGAGAGAGAGAGAGAGAGAGAGAGAGAGAGAGAGAGAGAGAGAGAGAGAGAGAGAGAGAGAGAGAGAGAGAGAGAGAGAGAGAGAGAGAGAGAGAGAGAGAGGTATAGGGATCTAGCCTCAAAATAACTTTGTGATGTTATTGCGCATTATTAAAACAGATCAAAATTGAACATATCAAAACAATTCCTCTCAACAAATTTCGAAAAGACAAGAGACTCAAAAGGAAAATCAAAAGAACTAAGTGATTGACTTAATCGGAAGGGTGAGTGTGACAAGGTGAAATAAGGATTAATGAACCTTAGATCTAGGAAATACTTAGGGAAAACTGATAAGCGGAGTGTTTGATCTTCCGAGGCTAGCGTGAGAACTACAACATGATTTTGGGCTCAACAATTAGGCAAATATCCATATGAGGTTAGTTCAGACACAAGCGACTCAAATATGTATATTAACACAAGGAAACCAGGGGTTTCATTTGGATAGCCCACCTAGTGAAGACAAAGGGACCCTACAAGACTCAATTGGAGTACATCCGCATGAATAGATTGGGTGCCCGAGTATATGAAGATGGCCTTTGTAGGTCAGTAATTCAATTACATAACCCTGACCAAACCATTGGATTGGAACATCCAGCGGTGAAGTTTGAAGATGAGGCTTACATAGACAAAGAAGGAACTATGTACATAGTCACTAGTAAGCCCATCTCAACAAATGAATTTGGTGAGGTGGTAGAAACTGCAGACTTAAGAGCGGAAGGACGAGGGAAACAAGTCAAAGAACCTAGTATGCCTAATTGGATGCCCGAGGACAATAGGAACATAGAATTGTTTTGGAATAAAGAAACCGATGAAGCTTTTTGGAGATATAAGCCAAAGCATCCTACGGCTGTGGGAGAAACAACAATTTATGAGTTGAAGAGGTCCCAGGGAAAATATTATACTTAGATGACACTTCCAAAAGGGTGTATAATGTCTCAGAACATGGACATCATGCATATACGTGGGGAGAACTAGTTTTTCCACAGTTGAAATCACATGTGTCTAAGGAGAATTCAGGTATCGACACATTTGAAGGACACAGAGAGAAGAACAAGGAAGGACTAGATAGTAGTTTCATCAACTGCACAGGGAGAGAAAGAAACACTACAGGAGGTGGAAGAGTGGAAAGAGAACAAACTAGAGACCATAAAGCTCAAAGGGGTAGGGACGACTTTCCCCTACCAAAGCCTAGAGACCACCCTAGGAATTTGAGGCCCACTCAACTAGTGAAGACTATGAAGAATTGCTTTGGCAGATTCGGAGATCCCTATGAGCATGTAGCTGAAGTTAAACAGGTGCTACAGGTTGAACAAGTTGAAGACATGTTCACACAATTTAATGCCTTTGGAATCACTCTCAAGGGTGATGCATTGGATTGGTTTCGACCACTGCACCAACACCAATTTAGAGATGTCCACCATATGATGGAGGCCTTCATTACTGACTTTTCCAAGAGTGGAATTAGGCACAACACATCATTGATACACATGTTCAAAAAAACACCTCAAGAGACAATAAGGATGGCTGGATGTAGATTCAGACGCTACATAGAGCGATGCCCTCCATTGAAAGTACCCACTCAAGCTAAGCTGATAGCTTTGTTAATCGACGGCCTATTGAGTGCTAAGCTTAGGTCATATGTATTCATGAAGGAACCAAGGACCTTGGATCAATGCTCACGCATCTGTGTAGACATAGAGGATAACCTAGGGGAAGAGCTAGAACTCTCTAAGGTGCATAAAGATTCAAATGGCACAACTCAGGCCTCATCCAGACATAGCGAAACAATTGGCCAAACTATTGGGAGTCTCTAGTAAGCCTGGCATCAAATTAGCCCCCCCTCAAAGGTGTTACACTTGTGGAGGTGATCACATGGCAAATATGTATCCAAACGCAACGCAACCCATAGGAAACTCCAATGGCTTATACTGTACCATAAAACACAAGTACACTAATCACACGGCTCAAGATTGTCCATATAATAAGCAGGTGGTTAGATAGAGTTATCCTCAACCATATGAGCTAGGTAGATACCAAGGGCAGTACCAGCCACAACAATACTATCGTCCCCCCCCCCCCCCCCCCCCCCATTATCAAGTTCCATATCAAGCATAGCCTAGGCCCCAACCTGTCCTAGGACAACAACCTCCACCGCCTGCCAACATAGTTTCTGTGAAGTATGCCACTCCAGAAGAGAATTCAAATAGGGCATTAGTACCTACGACTCCTTTGATCATAGAAAATGACCCTGATGCAAATAGTTTTGACTCCACCCATGTAGACAGCCCACCCACATACTATATGGAGTCACCAAAAAACCTAGATCCATATTATGAGAATCCTGTGTATGAGCCAAATTGGGAACCTAATTACGCTCAGGTCATGTACATCAACCCCAACGTGTGACCACAGGCTAGACAACCAAGACCCCAAGGACCTAAAGGACCATATTTGAGGTGTTAGGGATTACCATTTCATACATGACTACCCACACATCGCAACCATTGTGCTTCCACAATATTTCAATATTCAAGGATTTTGTTCTGAATGTGGGAAGGACCACTTTATAAGAGATTGCCCTAAGAATCCCGCTAATACAACCACGCAAGTGACCCCCATCAATGTGATAGGAATAGTGCAACACATCGAAGGTTCCATACCCAAGTACATACTCATTGAGGCAGTAACGAGAGCCCAAGCACAAAGGCTGATGCAACCAGAGACCCTCAGAAGAATAGCTTAAGCCAGCAATGTAGGAGAACCGATAGGAAAGAAGATGGGAACTTGAAAAGAGTTAAGAGAGCGACATAAGAGAAAATGCAGTAAAAAGATTACCAAGTTAGAGGAAAGCCTGAAGGAAACCAGATCCAAAATTTTAGAAATGGCATCACAAGAGGCTGAACCGAATGTGGTAACCCCAAATCCAGGATCAGTACTAGCAGACCCCACCCCAAAAAACCTTGATATGATGTTCAAAGCTTATCAGGCTAGGATACAAGAAGGACCATAGGTAGGGGAATCCAACAAGAACTACCCTAGATCCGACTTGGAAATAGAGAGAACCAAATTATGCATGAAAGTGATAGAATTAGCCCAAGCAATGTTTGAGGCATCTCAGTACCTCAATTGGGGAATTATGGCTAAACCTGAGCTATATTTCCAAGGATTATTGGAAAGGTTAGAGCAAGTAGTATCAAACACAACAAAAGTTAGCTCCAGCACCCAAACTAGGCCACATGACCCCTTAGAGACAACTCTATCCAAAAGGGCTAGGCCGGACTTAGAAGATCATCAAATGGGCTGCATGGATTCACATGCCATCTTAAGAGAGATTCAAGAGGAAAGATGGAGGCAGGAACAGGAGACATGACCACCTATACCTGCGATTGATGACTCAGGAGAGCAGTTCCCTACCGACATCCCATCTATTTATGGAGATCAGGTGGATGATTAGTCTAGTGAGTGCATGAGTTTTGTATCTAACTCCTTGCAAGAGTTACCTCACTTCACCGGACCTTGGGAAGACATATCAATCCAAGTGAGAGCCCCCAGTATTCTATTTAGGGGAGAAGACTCAGTTTTTCCTAGAAACACACAAGACATCAAGAACACCAGAGTTCAATGCCACTTGACTTTGGAGGAGCTATTGAAAATCAAACCAAAACTATGGAAACATGTAGCAAACTAGTCTCCAGAGATAGCTACAAATTCCTCTAAACTAGGAGCACAAGGAAAGGTACCTGAAATACCTATAGACAAAGTGGGAGATGTGAGTGAAGGAGAGGAAGGTAATGCTTATTTGCCTATCCATCTTATTGTGACGAAGATGGCTATGATATATCCATCTTTACTGTAAACCTTATAGGGGAGGAAGCTGAAGAGGATAAACTCGAATGTGAGATCTCGGGAAGGAGCAAGCAGGTGAGAGAGGAAGAATGGAAAGTATACTCTAATAGACCCAAATGTTCATCTGAAGAGGAATTTTTAGGTTGGGTAGAATCCATTTTTCTAGACCACGCGAACCCTAGGAAGAGAAAGGATGATTCAAATCTTGATCAACAAGATGAAAAGGTGAGAAAGGATGAAACTGCAAAACAAGAAGAAGAAGAAGAAGAAGAACTGTTAATGGAAGAGCCATAAAATTTTTAAAAATACGAAGTTGAAGAACAAAAGATCATGATAACAATGCCTAAGAGAGACAAAAACTCTAGAGAAGCCTATGATAACAAAGAAACTACAAAGAAAGTACTAGTGGCAATCAAGGAAGGAGAAGAAAGATGTAGGTAGATAGGGCATGATTTGACAAACAAAGAGGAAGAAAGTTTGATCGTCTTACTTAAAAGGTATAGGGATGTGTTTGCATGGAGTTACAAGGACCTGAAAGGAGTGGATCCATATATATGTTCTCACTGAATACCCATGACAATCGAGGCTAAACACCAAGAAAAAGCCCTATGCGTATAATGATAACTACGCCTTGAAGATCAAGGAAGAGAGAGATAGACTAATCGAGGCCGGATTCATTTACAAGATAGAACATACCAAATGGGTATCGCCCATTGTAGTTGTGCCTATGAAGAATGGTAAGTTGAGAGTGTGTATCAATTTGAAGAAAGTCAACGCTACCACCATTAGGGACAATTACCCTCCGCCTATTACAGAACACTCATTGGAAAGAGTCGCAGGCAAGGAAGTGTATAACTTTCTTGATGGATTTTCAGGCTATAACCAAGTCGCCATTGCCCCTACGGATCAACATAAGATGGCTTTTGCCACTGAATGGAGTATCTTTGCATTTCGTGTGATGCCTTTTGGGTTGACGAATGCACCTGCAACTTTCCAAAGGTTGATGTTCCATGTGCCCAAAGAGTTTCTAAGAAAGAACTTAGAAATATACGTAGATGATCTGTGTGCTCACTCAATGCTTAGACCAGATTATATTCTTGAGCTTAAATGAATCTTTGACAAGTGTAGGGAATATCAAGTCTGTTTAAACCCTGAGAAGTGTGTCTTTATGGTGAGACAAGGTAAGATACTTGATCACATAGTCTTGAAAAATTGAATTTCCACAGATAAGGATAAGGTACGAGTGATCAACGAATTACCCAAGCCAAAGAATGTAAAGGAGGTACAAGCATTTATGGGCCATTGTGGATATTACCAATGATTCATACATATGTATGACATCATTGCTAAACCACTATACAACCTGATAACCAATTTTGAGTGGGCAGAAGAATGCGAGAGTTCCTTTAGTGAACTGAAACGACGATTGTGTTGTGCACCTATTCTAGCCGTGCCTGATTGGAACAAACCTTTTCATGTACACATAGATGCCTCTAATCATGCCATAGGTTGCGTGTTAGCACAACCCATGGACAAAGGTAATATTGACTTACTGATTGCATATGCCAATAGGCAGTTGAATGCCGCAGAGAGAAATTACAGCACGATGGAGAGAGAGAGGCTAGGAATAGTCTATGCCGTCAAGAAATTTTGCAACTATTTATTGGAAAATAAGTTTAAGTTCTTTACAGACCATCAGGCTCTCTTGTATTTAGTGAACAAACCCTACAACACGGGCATGCTCATACGTTGGTTTCTACTACTTATGGAGTATGAATTTCAAGTCATAGTCAAGAAAGGTAAAACACACTTGAGAGTAGAACATCTCTTGAGAATAACTTCAGGAGAAGTAGCTATTGGAGTAGTAGATAAGGTACGATATGCTTACCTATTTAATGTCGAGATTGTTCCTGAATGGGCAAAGACATTAGTTCTAGTATTGACATATGGACCTAAGAATTCTCAAGTGAGAACCAAAGAGAAGGAAGTAGTGAAAGTACAAAGATACCAAATCCTTGCTGGTAGTATCTATAGGCATGATCATCAGAATATCCTTGCTTGTTGTGTAGAGGAATAGGAGTACGAGAATTGGTTGCAACTAGCACATGTAGGTGCATTAGAGAAACATCATTCGAGACAGGGGACATTACTAAACTTGAAAAGGTTAGGTATGTATTGGCCCTCAATGGTGAAAGATGTCCGATGACTTTGCGATGAACGTCCAAAGTGTTGTAATAGACCATCGATAGAACATGCCACTCTATACCATGTGGCTCTAATGCCGGACTACAGTGAACCTTTGGTTAACTATCTATAGACAAAGAATTTCCCAGAGGACATGACTCTGGCATGAAAACGAATTCTTGAGCAAGAGGCTCAAGATTATAAGCTCATTGGTGATAATCTATATAGACAAGGGAGAGACGGTTATATGAGGATATGTGTGCACGAGAGTGAATACCTCAACCTCTTGGAAGCTGCCCACCAAGGTGCAGTAGGAGGTCATACTATTATGGTGGCCATACTATTTTTTGGATTATGGTGGCCCACTCTCCATATGGATGCTCACACATACTATTATGGTCCAAAGAACTCCCATCCCGAGTATATCATAGTTGCCACAGACTATCTCACTAAATGGGTAGAGGCCAAGGCCACAAAGAAGAATGATGCACACAGGACTGCAAAATTCTTGTTCGAGAATGTCTTCACAAGATATGGGCTTCCTATAGAACTTGTAAGTGATAGGGGCACTCATTTTTTGAACAAGGTTATTGAATATTTGTTATAAGATTTCATGGTAATACAGAAGAAATATGCACTATATCATCCACAAGCCAACGGACAAGCTGAGAGTACTAACAAATTTTTGTGCAACATATGGACCAAGATTGTAAATAATAAGCATTCAGATTGGGATTAACGATTGCACCATGCTTTATGGGCCTATCGTGTGGCATATAAAACAGTGCACAATGCCACACCATTCCATAAGGTATTTGGTCAGAATGCCATTGGACTTTTTGATACCCACCCTCAAGATAACTCAGGAACATGAGTGAGCTTTCCTCGAGAATACTTGACTTAAAAAAACTAGGAGAGACTAGACTGCGTGCAACAATAGGAATTTATGCCACTAAGAAGAGACAAAAAGCCTACTTTGATGCTCATATCAAGGACAAAGGATTATGAGTAGGAGATTTGGTGTTAGTATACACCTTGAAACAACATGCCCATAAGTTAGAGAAACAAGGATATGGACCCATGATTATCAATAGGATATCGACTAGTGGTGCTATTCAACTGGCAACCCTAGAAGGAGAGATAATGCCTAATTATATCAGTGGATGCATAGTTAAGCTATATCAAGAACCCTTGACTGAGGATATGCTTAAATGGCTAACTCTTGCCAAGAGGCAAAAGGAAGAGGAGGAACGCATCGGAGCAGAAGCTCAAGGGGAAGCTTTAGAATGCATTAGGCGCATGCGATTAAGAAGGAGAGGCCTAAGTAGAGAACCTCAATCAGAGGACGCTCCACGATATCCAATAGCCATGTGTCAAATCAAAGGAAAGGATATCTCTAGTATTTTTGATAGGAGACCATTTGTTAACATCACTTTGGGTCATGACCCCATGCGTATGCACATTAGGGCATTAATCGATTCTGTGCAACAACGAATGCAATCAAGTTCTCTCATTGTCAGGGACAAGAACATGAGGTGAAGCCTATTGAAGCCTATCTCATAGGATTAGGTGGGTTAGAAACCCCTTGCATAGGCGAGGTTGAGTTACAAGTCTCAATTGAAGAGGTGACCATGACAATTAAACTTTTGGTTTGCCATGACGAAGACCTAATAGAATCCATGACCCTAGGTCACGAATGGTTATACAACTACTGGGTGAACTTAAATCTTCACAGGAGTGTACTTCACCTGGAACTTGCAGGACAGTGCCATGAGCTACCATTCAGAGGTCAGTGTCCCAAAGTATTGGACTTAATCAAAGATCCTCCAACTATGAGTGGTCTATCTGGCTCTAACACACAAATGTGGGAGATACCACCCCTCAAGGGGGTGAAACTGAGTAAGCAGATAGGATCCAAACAAGTATGACAACGTAAGGCTCAACCTCAAGCTAGGCGTGAACCCCCACAGAATCTAGGCAAGCTTGAACGACCTCCAAGAGCTCCCAACTCATGCAACTACACATGGGAGGATGCAAGAACCTCCATCGGATCACCCTTCCTAATGCGGTGTCCACCTAGATCTGGCCTCATTCTCTAATGGGCTAAACACATTAGCATTGGATCTCCCTTCTTTTCCAAAGCAGGGTGTTGACATGACATCTCACCCTCGACCACTAGCATGACCACATCACCCATGTAATCAAAGGATAGCACATCAGGGTGGCCCCTCAAACCGTCTACTCAGACAATCCCATGCCAAATGTGGGTACAAAAAGCTACAGCATTAAATGGGTGAACCCCTCCAAATCTTCGATGACCCTATCAATTTCACTCACAACAGCGGCAGTGCATTTGGTAGATTTGGGTGCCAAAGCCCTTAGTGAAAGCCCAATCTTAGTCTCGTTAGGTTTGGATACCTAAGAACTATGCAAGTTATACATCAACTTTAGTAAACCCAAGGAAAACCTTTTATGCTCGTAACTAGACACCCTACAAACCTTGTTTTGTACATTCCACTTCCTTTTTTGTACCCCATCATGTTGTACAAAAATGGATTCCCAAAACTTCACTAATCATGATCACACCTAACCAAGCTAATCCTTATCAAAAACCTTGTGATGATAAGCACCCACTGACTACTTCATCCATCTCTAGCTTTGTCAACTCATCTAACTACCAACCTTGTAATTTACACTAACTTAGTAGGCAGTGCTCACAAGCTTTCGATCATAAAACCATGCACCTCACACACAATCACTCACAGTCAAATCACACACTAATCACATTTACTTCACAACCACACATCATTAAAACCATGCACAATGCACGTGAAGCATGTTGGTGGTGGAAAGGAATGGAGGTCTCATCTGTTTGGGATCTTAATTAATTTCCATGACTAATGTGTTTTCCTCCTCACTCTAGTTTAGGTTCATTCATAGGACTTCGTCATGGAACCAGAAAGTTCCACCAGTGCGGCCTTTGGATGACCAGTGGTTGATATCTTAGCCCTTCCATTCGAGAACCTGTTAATAGCGGTGTTGCTAGAATTCCAAGGTTTCACAGGCCCCATGCCAATTGAAGACCCACCCAGGGGTAAAATGGAGAGAGTGAGCAGTAAAGCGCATTGGTTCCAAGGAGTCGTTGGACCACTGGGCAATGTAGAATTTATCTACGAAGCTAATATGACATACAGAGCCAATGTTTGGCGGCGATATGAGTTCTTCTCTCAAGAGTTTGAAGCCCTCCAGAACAGTGAAGAACTCAAGCCTATTTGGAAAAGGGCAAGATTTGCAACCTATTTTAGTGCACCACTTCCTAAACTTGAATTCTATTGGTGCTATTATCTGGTTGCATCTATCAAAGAACAAGAGCAAAAGGAGTTGGATCTAGTATTCATACTGCCTTCCTTGGTAAATGACCCCCCATTTAAGAAGTTTACTTTGTCCTTGGATTTAATTAGAAAAGCTCTGAAGATTCATGGTAATCTGAAGAATATCTCATTCCCAAAGCTATGAAGCGAAGTGACATGGATAGATGGCCTGCTCTCTTAGCCATCACTCCTCAACGCACTACTCCTTTGAGGATTTGTCTCCAACATTTTGCTTTTCCCGCACAGGAGCATTTTACAATTCCCCACAAGCATTTATGGTTTGGATTATACCTCGCTACTATGGGCCCTCAAACGATTGACATTGCAACTTACATCCAAGACCATCTCTTAGTGGCAAGACATCGATGGGAAAAGAAGAAGGTCGTCCATGGTTGCTTTGCTCTTACACACATTCTTTATATGTGCTTAGCTTATGATATCGACATTGAAAGAGCTCATCCAGCAACATAGTTACAACAATACAAGGGTTTAAAGAAACCAAGTGACCTCCAAATGCCAGGAGAGTAAAGCGAATGCATGGTACAATTCCTTGTTTAAACGTCACAAATTCGCCTTCACCACAACCCATGCCGGAGACCTGCCCACAGTGACCTCCAGCTCAATCGCAACTACCAGTTCCCCCACTCAGAATCCGTTTGAATCAAATTGCTACAATGAGTGAGGTCTCACAGGTAGCAACCACTATTCCAACTGCCATCCCAATCATGACCACCACTCCAGCTGAGGTTCCCATTGTGACCACCACTTTCGTATTTGAATCTTTTACTTTTTCGGCCATTAGCTTGGGTACAGAAGATATCAATACCACCTTTGACTTCAAGATACCAGAGGTGTTGTCCAGTGACTTCCAGTTTTTGGACGCACAATTCATTTCTCAGGAATATGAATGCCCCACTTACCCAACAACACCGTCGGAAGGGGGCGAGCACTCTGACTTTGAAGAAGAAGAAGATGATGACTGCACTGTGACCAATGAGGGTGCAGACGACACTGAAGAGAGCTAAGGAGAAGAACATCGATCAAAGGCACAAGCCGAAGTGCAAGGGGATACCAACACATACAAAGAAGAGACAATAGACATAGTTGCATATACGATTGCCATCAGATGGCTACATGACACAATGAATAAGGCTTGGGTGAGGAGCAGGCTCACTGAGGCACATAGTCAAGCCATTTTGGAGCAAGAATTGGCCAGCGGTGGCTTTGAAGAGACATTCATTGCAGCTATGCATGAATTGGTCCAATTAGTAGGTGTACTAGAAGCTTTGTGCTACTTGAAGTGGAAACCACTACTCGAGTTTGACCCTTGACGAGTCAAAATACTCAAATGGCCTGGCACATATATTCGTGTATCGATGAAACCTATGACCTTCGCACCTCCTGTGGGTTCTTCAACCATTGACCTACCTGTGAGCGAAGGCACTACACCTGTATATACCATTAGTGAAGCCACCCATTCTTCTCCCCCAACACCAACCCAACCCTCCGCTGATGTCGTAGAAAGTCCCAAAGATTGCATTCCATTATTGTTTCCATTTGGCTCTCGATCTCCATCCTGACTATGACTAACCCTCCCATTACATCTGTCTTCACTCCACCTATTCCTACGCCACCAATCATTTCCCCACCTCCATATTTCCCTTCGTACACCACCAACACATTGTGCACCTTTACATTGCGTACACAAACACCCTCATTCTACCTCTCTTTCACATCTTTTCTATATCCACGAACCTCCCTATTTCGCTCTGTAACATCTTCACAGGCATTCAGTTCTGAGACTCCTTTCTTAGGGTCACTAATTACACCACCCCACTCACCTCTCACAACACCATTGCATCCCCCATCCCGTACAATCACACCCACTTCACTATTTCACATTGCCGTCACCGAAAGCACCTCAAGTGACATGGAGATTTCACCCACTGCCTCACCAAAGGCATAGGTACAAGTATCATCCACATCAATCAACACACTCCACACGACACCCATCACCGCACACCTTGCCACACTCGCCACATCATCTAGTGTCCCAACCCCAACTCCCATACCCACTACATTACAACACCATGCATGTATCATTTCCAACATTTGCATCTTCATCATATTCCACTATTGATGCGGCCATTCAGCAGATGATACAGTGCCTTCAACAAATTAACACAGAGTATTCTTTGTTAGGGTGATGACATTCGTTCCTCCAATAGACGACCGAAGACTTGCAGAAACAGCTAGATGCGCTAACATTATAGAATCAAGAACTCAATGTGAAATATCAAGCCTTAGAAGCAGGGCACCATCAACAACAACAAACCCTCGAGATACAAGTACAGGAGCGAGTGAAAGAAGTCGAGTCTCAGTTAGATGTAAATTTAATGCACAATGCTCAATTATCATGAAATATGGCACTCCTTCAGAAGCACCTCAACACAACGAAAGAAGAGAATCAACGACTCCAACAACAAAACCATGAAAACTTTGAGGATACACTAGATAATCCAGAGACACCTATCAGCCCCCCACACTTTAGAGCTGTTCCTCCAGAGTCTATGAAAATTCTATTGGACGACCATGCATGCGTGCTTGACGATTATGACCGACTACAAGTAGAGTGCATGATGCTCAAGGAAGCAAACAAGAAATTGACGTTAAAGGATTCGTTAGGACTTACGATTGTGCAGGAGGTCACCCCAATGGCCCTCCTTGATGAATTGAATGAGCTATGAATGAAAGCCTAGGAGTTGCAAGCCCAAGTCTCTAGTATGACGAAGCCTCCTAGACCAGAATTGTAAGATGCCATATTGATTTTCCCACAAAAGAAAAGATGCGTAGGTAATAATGAAATTTTATGTTTATGATATTCTGATCATGTGCAAAATTTTGTAACAATAAGTTTTTACATTCTCTCTCTAGAAAGTTGTCGCATGAAATTTGTATGTTGAATTTGAGCATGAAGATGAAGGAATATGAAAAAGTGTTGTACGAGAGAATGGTAGAGTACTCTTGTTAGAAAAACTTTACTTGATTGAATTTTTTGTAGTTCCTATGTTTTATGTCTCATTTGGTCCCATGAAGATAGGTTAATGAAGAGATTTTTTATGTTTTTTCATCTCTCTCTAGAATTTTTGATTTTGCAGGGCCCAAAAGTGATATTTGGAAGTATATTTGGACTTGAGGCATCTCTAACACTATTGTACAGATTGAAGAATTGAATATTTTTGTGTCTCACAAGCTTAAGCTAATTCCTCACTATTTTTGAGTAACAGGGGTATATGGGTTTAGAAAACACACATGGGTATATGGGTTATTTTTGGGTGATTGATGTGTGTGTGTGTGTTGCAGGGATCGCTCTATTTTTGCAGATACGATTCTTGAGGTGGACATGAAAAGTAGATGCATGGGTGGTCTGGAAGTCTTGCATGAGACATGCAAAAAGACGCTATCTTGGAGCATGAAGATTCTAAGAGTGCATGTCTAGGAAGGCGTGATTAGTCATGCGCTAGAGAAAAGGTGGAGATCCAAAAAGATGAAGATGGAGAGATTGGGGAAGGATGATGATCATACATTGACCACGATCGTTTTCGGCTTTTGAGATTGCAATTAAGATTGAGATTGGGATTGAGATTGTGATTGTGATTGGGATTGGGATTGAGATCAGCTCGAGGGTGGTTGGGTGGATGAGGCTTCACATTGAAGCTATTTGATAGATTTTGTAACGTAGATTAGAACTGCTTGTAAATCTGCACAGATAATAAAGTTCTCTCTTCTTGTTCTGTGTATACCGTGTTTTTCTTCTTTTATTGTGCCAAAGTCTATTATTCAATGTGGGATTGTGATTGAAGATTAGGAGGCTTGTTACAAGAATCCCCACCTAACTTTTCGGAACCCGACGAGACCATACAAATCCCAACGGATGACATGTTTGAAGACAAGTACGTACCACTGCCCGTGGTTGGAGGCAGATCCTCAGAAGCAGGTCAAGGTACGTATGAGTTACCTCCCCTGACATGGTTGAAGAACTCGGCAAAACACATTTGGAAAGGGTTGATGCTCATTTACATGCGATAGCTAATATTGAAGAAGTTATTGCAAAGTCTCTGTATTTTGCCGCTATTGCACCACATTGACACATAACAACTAGTGAGCTGCAGTATAAAACTTACTTCCTCTTGCTCGCGGAGTATAATTTAAAGATTGAGAGCATCAACCAATGCATGCCACATAGTTTGAGCCAGAAGATGTCCCCCCGGAAGCTAAAAAGGGTCATATTTATCAACCTACATGGAGGACCGAATTACTACAACAATATCCAGAGATGATGCACACATGGATGCACACTCCTACACATCTAAAATACAACCCGTGCTATGAACCGGTCCCTAGAAGACGTTCCTGGAAGGCCTTTCCAATAAAAGTTCAGAACAACCGATAATGTCACGATTGGCTCAACTACCCTTACCGCACACCTCCTTGGAATAGGACCCCTACAGTCGGATACATGATGGCTACTATTTGCCATTTGTACCCTGCATGCATTGTATGACTGATGTTGCCATGCAAATGACAGAGAAAATTTTCGATATGATGCAAATGGTCTTCAAGACATTTAGGTGTGTCAAGGCTCCCACGATGAACACCCCCGGATTCGAACATGGAAATTTGGATTTAGTGTACGATATGAGCACAAAACCAACGATCAAGGCATGCTATTTGTGGCACTACTGATTGAAATACATGCCGACCTACTACAAGCAGACATTTGAAGATATATTCACTACTGGCTTTTGGGAGTACCACTCAGAAGTATTTATCAGTAGGCCCACTCACCTTCTCCATTTGTTTGCATGCGAACGAGTGATGTAATTTGAGCATTATCAGATGCCACCTCTTGACGAACCCCAACTCATTGATTGGGAGAAGTTATAAAAAGACCTTATCAAGGGCATTCAAATAACAGAACACACCTTTGCGACTGACCTCCTCTATAATTACATTACCCACGTACGATCATGTTCAGTGAGGGATGACAGAAATGAGGAGGAGGGGAGGGTTCACGACATAGGACCAAGTACAAGATCTTGTCACAGATGCAGAGGAAGCACATAGGACATTTCATAACCCAAAAAGTGATTTTTATCACTAAAACAATGTAATATATGCACACACATCCGATTACCACATGTACAACTCCATTTTGTGCAAGCCGAGGAGTCCTCAAGCTTGAGGAGTCTAAGTAGGTAGCTCATACCGATTTTCATAATTTTTGGAAGCCGTTAGGTACCTCAAATTAGATGTAGAACCTATTTTTTTTAACTATGCTGGTCACTAGATGTGAAACCGGTCAAAACTAGGCAAGAACTATAAATAGAGCTAGAGTGCTCATTTTGAGGACTTTTTTGACATTTTGAAACTAATAATTATTGAGATAGTAGAGCTATTGTAAGGAATATGAACATGAGTTCTTTTCTTGCCTTGCATTGATCTCCATTGCCTCTTTCCTCGTGTGTGTGTGTATGCATTGGCTTTTCTCACCATCACCTTTGCGCACTTCACTTGCTCACGATCTTCATATCGGCCTACCCTCTCTGCGGATTGAAAATTACGAGGTGGAGCTCCTCATGTTGGTACTCACCATTGTACTAGAGTGAGAGTGTAGCTTAGTGGCAAGAGCTCTATCGGTTGAGCAAGCTCTTGGGGGAACAAACTGGGATGGATGACTTTCTCGTATGGACCGAGAATCATTGAGGTCCTCCCTCACGAACAACCATCAGTGCCAATGATGAATTCATTGACTCAGATGATAAGGTGTGCCAAGGTCTATGCCTTCATCGCCGCATTAGTTGTAAGCCTTGTGTGGGCGGGTGGGTGCTTGCTTTGTTCACATAAAAGGAACGAAGGTTTTGCATCAAAATGCTCTGATACTAGTGAAGTATTTCTTTGGAAATTCACGGTGGTGGATTCTCCTTCTCTAGAGCTCCACAATGATACCCTTGCTGTAGAAACCCAAACTCTGGCGCTGCACATAGTACTGTGCACATAATACTCCACACACACTAGTCCACACATGGGGTTGTAGGATACACAAGAAACAAACAAAATACATAGAACATGAACACAAGTTTCTTAGGTCATATGAATGCGGTCGAACTTAGAGTCTATGGCTGACCAACCCACTATATGTTTTATTAAAGAACATATACAAAAGTATCCAACAAACATTTGGCCTTTCACATGGACACTAATTGGTAATAGGAGGACCGAACTAATGCCTTCATGGCCTTATTTTTGGAAATCTTAAATGGAGTGGCTAAAAAGTGGCTCAATCAATTTGAAGAAGATCATTTCAGGACTTGGCAAGACATGAAAGATGAGTTTTCTTATGCTTTTTGACCAGCAAACTCAATTGAACAAGTGTTGGATGAGATAGAAAACTTGCACTTGAGGATGGGTGAGTCATTTCTAGAGGTAATGACAAGAACCAAAGCTCTAGTGGCAAAGTTACCAGCTAGTCTCGATGATTTCCTCATTATAAAGTGGCTCGTAAAGGCACTTCTGCTTAATATGAGGCATAAAATTTGTGATTTGTTAGCACAAAATGCCCCACTAGAAGACTTCATGGCCATGGCTACCAGGATTGAGCAAGCCCGAGTGCAGCTCAATGACTCCACTTCTCACACTAAAAGATGGAATGACTCCCCAGGGCAGCAAATGTTTATGAATGCCAAAGAAGATATGATGGTGAAGCTCAAGGAAGAAATCAAAGAGCTCAGGGAATGAGAGACAACTACAAGACTTTTGCGTGCAATTTGTCACCAACAAGGGCACCCACAAGCAAAATGCCCTAACAAGGTGATCTATCAATTCTTTGGCAAATGGGGGCATGAGGCTCGCAACTACTACTATTTGAAGGGAATATCAGAGCTACAATCACTTTCGTATTGAGGGTGACAAGTAACTACATCACAACCCTTGATTCTTATAACTCAGCCAATGGCAACGACATCATGAACTATCCTTGGTAATGCTCCTAGAGTTCCATCATTTTTTATTCTTCTCTTCTTATCTCGACATGTAGAGTAATCTCGACGATTAGGCTCCAACATTTAGAAATTGACCTTGACACCCCATAATGTGTTACAAGTGCAAAGAATATGGACATGCATAGGCCCGATGTACCTTTTTGAGAAACATATTGCCATGCACTAACTGCTCGGAGTTGTGAGATCACTATACAAAGGACTGCTTGAAGCAGACTACCATGAACTAGGTACATAATGCTTTCCACGTCTTGATAGAGCCGCTTCCAGCTCATGGCACACAACTGCGGTTGCACACGGCAAATGTTGTGCAATTGAGAGAGATATCTCCGCTAAGAGTACATACTATGGCTCAACAGGTGAGAAAATAGGAATATAGGGAAGTGGAAAACAAGGATACTAGCTCACAACAAAGGAATGCAGTGGAAAACAAGGATACTAGCAAGAGCATGCTAGAGCAGGAAAGGCACCTACCAGAGCAAAAAGGGCTCCTACTCGAGCAAAAAGGGAGCCACTAGAAGTGGAGAATATGGAAGAACAAAGGACAGAAGTCTTGACCTTTAACTAGGGTGTAGAGCTAAAAAAGGAGCACGAAGAAGAGCAGAGTTGGAAGAGAACAATAGAAGATGCCCTCCAAATGGCCCGACGGGAATTGAAGGTTGCGGCTCCAAAGCTCGCTATAAGTGTACCTACAAACCCCTTTTTGATGAGCTAGATTTTGAAGAATACATACCAATAGATAAGCCTGTACGACTTACTGCGTATGGATGCTGGATCCCAAAACAATATGCTTAGCATCATTGCTTCACTAAGAGCACTAGTGTTAGTGGTATTGGTAATTTTTTCATAGCATATACCCCAATGACTGACTTTTACAATCCTCAAGTAGCAGTGAAGATAGTCAGACAGAAAATCTCCAAAGTCATCGTAGATGGTGGATCAAGTATCAACATGATGCCTGCATTGACAATGTAGAGGCTTGGACTTCGACCATCCAAGGAAGCACAGTTCACGGTTACATGGCAAATCAGAGTACAATAAAAAATATTGGAACCATTGAGAGGGTGAAACAAACTGTACAAGGGTCTAAGTTTGTCTTGGACTTTATGATGTTACAAATTCCTCTCACATTTGGAGGGTTTCCCTTACTCTTGCGATGGCCATGGCTCTAACAAACAAAATTCATCCATGATTGGGGATGAAATTATATGTGGGTACACAAATAGGATATGATGAAGCAACTTCCGATGGAGTTTGGCCTCGAACATGCACAGATGGACATTGCTACTTCACTTATAGAATTGGATAACAAAGAATCTGACCCCCCAAGATTGAGCAAAGTATTTGAAGAAGGTGACCTTCCAAGGAAGGTTTATATAGAAACTCCATGTTCTATTGTTGTTTGCAACAAGACCCTTTGGAGTGATTCTATGGACCAAGGCAAGAAGTATCCCTGCAAAATTGGCAAAAAAAAGGAAGGAGTCAAGTGCAAATGGAGCATGAGGTCAATCCAACTCAGGAGGTGGAGACGATACAACTCTCAATGGAAGACGATCCTCTTATAGAAGAGAATCCTCTTGGCATGTTGCAAAGTTGAGACTAGGAGAGAAAAAGCAATGAAGGTGGAAGAAAGTTAAGATAAGTAACCAACGGTAAGGAAGCCTTGCATGGTGAGAACTCACAGAGAGAGCCACTTGATCCTACAAAGGACAAAGAAGAATGTGCTAAGCAAATCCCAATGATGGAGTGGTTGTGAAGAAAAACCACCGACTTGCAACATGAAGTATAATGTGATGTGATTATTGTTTGATAGGGATTTTTCAACTTAAACAAAGCATCAAATTAATACATCTATTAGCCCTTTGTTTTGTATATCTAATACCTTTAATGGTGTTTTCCCTTTTTCTCCCCCTCTAACTTGAAAGAGAATGTCACAAACAAAGCGTTTGGGGTGTAGTTTATTAACTTCTTTTGTAGATAATAATTCTCCTTCTAAACCCTCTAATTCTAATTCTAGATGAAATAGAAATGCTAACTTGATTGAGTAAATTGTGCATTTTGTTAATCTAAAATTCTTTGTGATTCATCAGGATCAAGTTGATCATTCACATCTAGCATTCCTACCATTTTTTACTTTTAAATCTATAAAGAAAACTAAACATTAATAATTTATATCAATAATATAATAACAATTGAATTAATAAACATATGATAGCATCATAATGCTCCACATCATAATATTTGAATTCAAATTTAATCCATATCATTGACATCAATCCATGTTATCATAGATATAACAATGCATGCTATAATATTTACATCATAACATTCAAGTTAAAATCCATATAATATCATTGAACATAAATCAATAGGTAGACATAAACACACACACACACACACACACATATATATATATATATGTGTATGTGTGTATGTATATATGTTAATATATTTAGGTAGAGATGTGCATGAACACTCTAGGACTGCCGGGGCACTTTTTTCCCTTTTTAGGAGGTTTTTTTTCCCCTGGCTTGTATATATGTCTATTGCCCTAATGGGTTACTTATCTTTGTACATTCTAGTGGTAACACATTTAGTATTGTGTGTTGTGCTCCAAGCTTCTTCTTCTTCCTTGTGTTGTTCATGTGCTTCTGAAGACCTTGAACTCCAACAATTGCTATTAGAGCAGGTCATCGCTTCATCTAGGGCATCATCAATACGTCTCTGGTCACAATCTTAGAATCGGATGAAATTCGGTGAGCATACTCAAGCTGATTAGGAGATCAAAATAGCATCGTTGTGTCATGCCAAAATCACGATTTGAGCTCGTTTCAGCCTTCGAAAACACCATCGTAGCGCTTGTGCAAGATATTTCATCTTTTTGTGCCGAAAATATATACAAGTTTTGGTTTCCCAGAATCTCAAAGTCTCCTACACATTTAGTAGAACCTGCCAAGGTAATTCTGTTCAACTTTTTCAGATATAGTCATTTTTTTGCATCAGGGTATTTTAGTTAGTGGCCGTGGCTGAAAGCAGTGATATATTTTGTATGTTGGCTGTTGAGGATAAGTTTGATGGTACAAATTACCCATTGTGGGCTTATATGATGCGTCATGTATTGGTTGCAAAAGGACTATGGAATATTGTGCAAGGTGTTGAAAAACATCCTATTACACCTGCAAATATAGGTACTGAAGCTGATGCAGACGACGTTGAAGATGATGATATTCTTCATGTTCCTATTTGTGCTACAGTTTCTGATGCACCTACTATAGATCAAATTCATTGGCATGGTAAAGATGCTGAGGCACATGCATTGATAGCCTTCTCTATAAAGGTGCCATTATTCCTCACATTCGCTCTTGCAAAACAACTAAAGATGCTTGGGATAAACTTACCACTTTCTACCAGGCTAGGAATGAGGCTCGTGTTGCTTACCTCTAAAAACAGTTGGAGAGTGAGCATATGAATGAAGGTGGTTCTATGGACAATTTTCTAACAAAGATCAAAGATTTGAAAGAATAGTTAATTTCAGCTGATGAAGTCTTGCCTGACAGTTCACTTGTACAGACTGTTCTGAATGGTCTTCCTGATTCATACCAGAGTTTTGCTTCTACTTTTCGTTTGACGATGAAAGGCAATCCAAATGCCTTAAAATTTGAGGATTTAATATCTATTATGTTGGGGGAAGATCAGTCTAGGTAGAACATGTCCATTATGCATGTTGCAAATAAAGCATTCCTAGCTAGTCAGAAGGGAAAAGGTAAATGGAGCTCTTCTACTAGTAAGCAAATCTGCTAATTCTTCACAATACAAGAAGGAAGATAGAGAAGAGAAGAAAACAGAAAAGTAGAAATTGTTTTGCAAGTGGTGTAAAACAAATGATCATGTCATAAAGAATTGCCTTAAACTGACTGCAAAAGAGGCAAAGAAAAAAGAGGCTGGAATGGTTGTTGCAGAGGCATCTACACCAAAAACATAGTCTCCTAATCTAGTGCACAATGAAGAATGGGTGTTTACTACTGTTTGTAGTTTTTACCCATCCTCTCCTGAATAGTGTATGTCTGCAGTAGACTCAGATGTTTGGTACTTTGATAGTGGGACAACCAAACATATTGCCTCCCAATGTAGTTTCTTCACTTAACTCTAGCCTGCGCCTATATGGAATACTATCACATGCACCAACAACTCCTCTTATCTTGTCATGGGAGTTGGTAAGATCATTATGACTACTACTCATGGTAGTTCTTTCACATTGTCAGATGCTCTATTTGTGCAAGGGATCAAGAAGAATCTGTTATCAGTTTCAACTTTAGCCAAGATTGGCTTGGTTGTGAAATTTGTTGATAATAGATGTACAGTTCATGATCTGTCAATGGCGATGTGATTATTGCTTCTAGCATTTTATGTCATGGGTTGTATAAGCTCATAGACTATGAAAAATATGTGAATGATTCAACATGTGCAGTACATGATTCTCAGGCTATGTCAGATGCAAAGCTTTGGCATGCATGCTTTGGTCATCTGAATTTTGCTAATTTGCTACGCCTACAGAAATTTGAAATGGTGTCCTCTTTGCCCAAACTTGAGGCTGTATTTTGGGTAGAATGCAACGTTCATCCTTCCCAAAAGATGGTTCAGTTTGAGCTACTCAGAAATTGCAGCTTGTACATAGTGATGTCTGTGGTCCTATGTAGACACCTTCTTTTGGAAATTATCTTTACATCGTGACTTTCATTGATGATTTTTCTAGAAATACATGGGTATATCCATTGAAAGCAAATTCTGAAGTGTTTATGTGCCTCAAACGGTTTCTAGTTTTGGTTGAAAGTCTATCAGTATGTAAAATGGGCACCCTCCATTTTGATTGGGGGGTATATTTCTTCTAACTTCAATGGATTTCTGGTTGAACGTGGGATAAAACATTACTGTACAATGCCGTATACACCTCAATAGAATGTAGTTAGGATTTACCACATACTTTTTGGCTTGAGGCTGTTATGTGTGCAACATATGTACTTAACAGATGTCCCACTAAAGCATTGTAGTCTATCACTCCATATGAGGCTTGGCATGGTCGTAAGCCATCTATTGCTCACCTGCATGTTTTTGGTTGTCTTGTATATGCATTAGTGCCTGAACAACATCGTAGGAAATTGGATGATAAAGCAGTGAAATTGATTTTTGTTGGGTAGAGTTTTGAAAGCAAAGGCTATCGTCTGTATCATCCACAGAATAAATGCATTTTGGTTAGCTGTGATGTTGTTTTTGTGGAAGATGCTATTCAACCACTACTTTCATGTGCTAAGGAGACATCTATTAGATCCAAAGACATGTATGATACTCTTTTTACAGGTCCATAGTCTAGTGTTGATCCTAATGAGGCAACTTCTCAGCCTTTATAGGTTTCATGTGATGATGTAGAGATCATTCAATTTCTAATGTAGATTTGCATGATGCACTTATTGATGAGAGAGCTGATATTGAGGAGGCAAAAACTATGCCAAAATGACTGGTATAGACTTTGCGTGAAAATAAATTAGATATACCTCTGTCATACCATACTCATTCAGGCTCTTGTAGTGCCTGTTTTGCATCATATTGCTATGCTATGGCTGCCTCTAATCTTTGTGATGAGAATGAGCCTATTTTGTTTGATGAAGCACAAAATTCTAAAAATTGGATAAGGGGTATGCAATCAAAATATGATGCTATCATGAAAAATGGTACCTAGCCTTTATGTGACTTGCCTCGTGGCAAGAAGGCCATTGGCACTAAGTGGGTATACAAGCTGAAGTGTAAGCCTGATGAAACATTTGCGAGATATAAGGCCAGGCTTGTTGCAAAGGGTTATGCACAGGAAAGAGGCATTGATTTTGATGAAACCTTTGCTCCTACATGCCGAATGACTATTGTTCATAGCATCTGTGCACTTGCAGCTCATCATGGTTGGAATGTACATTAGTTGGACATTAAAACTGTATTTCTGAATGGTGACTTGCATAAAGAAGTGTATGTTTTTCAGCCCCATGGATTTGTGCAAAAAGGGCACAAAAACCAAGTGTGCATGTTGAAGAAGGCATTATATGGTTTAAAGCAAGCATCACATGCTTGGTATGGAAAGATACATGCCTATTTGATTGCACATGGTTTTGAGAACAATCCAACTGAAAGCACCTTATATGTTAAGCATGCTAATGATGTGCTTGTGATCATTGTTGTGTATGTTGATGACATGCCTCTCATTGGTCCTCATGATAAGCATATTTCTTATTTTAGGGCTGATTTGCATGCATCATTTGAGATGTCTGATTTGGGGCATTTGCATCATTATTTGGGCATTCAATTTATGCAAGTTGATGGTGGAATGGCTTTGTGTCAAACAAAATATATTGACATATTATTGCATTGTTTTGGCATTGAACATATTGCCACTCCTATGGAGACAGGTTTAGGATTGAGTCTTCATGATGCTGGAGATGCATTTGATGTTGTTCTCTATCAACAGGCTATTGGATGCTTGGTTTACTTATGCATTACTCGGCCAGATATTCAGAGATGAGTATGTTTATACATTGCATAGGTGTCAAGCATTGGTAGGTGGTTAAGTGCATCTTTCGTTGCTTGAGTGGTACCCGGCTACTTGGATTGTTTTATCCCACGGGGGGATCACTACCGCTAGATTTACATGCTTTTTCTGACTTTGACTCGGCCGGTTGCTATGACACTCATGTGTCCACTAGTGGATTTTGCTTCATGCTTGGTAGCTCATGTATATCTTGGTTGAGCAAGAAGAAGCATACTGTGGTCACTTCTAGTTGTGAGGCCGAGTATAGGGTAGCTTTCATAGTGACTATTGAGTGTGTGTGGCTCAGATGCCTTATCGCTGATTTGGGTGTTGGTCAGTCTTCTGCCACCACCATCTTCAGTGAAAGTAAGAGCGCATTGGCAGTTGGAAGGAACCTTGCGTTCCATGCTCGCACTAAGCACAATGAGGTGCATTATCATTATAATAGGGAGGGTTCTTTGCTAGAGAGATAAGCTTGGCAAATGTGCCCACACAGGAAAATAGTGCAGACCTTTTCACGAAGGCTCTGCCTAGGGAGAAGTTTGAAGCTTTTCACAAAGCTTTGGGCTTACTTCCTTTTGTGGATTGATTCCATGTAGCTTAGCACTTCCTTATACATGAATGCCAGCTCCTTGTTCAGGCATCAGTTCTAGGGGGGATTTGTTGATATATTTAGGTAGTGTTAGGTACTGGGGCACTTTTTGCCCTCTTTAAGAGGTTTTTTCCCTTGGCTTGTATATACGCCTATTGCCCTAAGGGGTTATTTATCTCTGTACATTCTAGTGGTAATGCATTCAGTGTTGTGTGTTGTGCTACAAGTTTCTTCTTCTTCCTTGTGTTGTTTGCGCGCTTCTGCAACTGCAAATTCCAATTATATATATATATATATATATATATATATATATATATATATATATATATATATATATATATATATATATATATATATATATATATATATATATATATATATATATATATATATATATATATATATATATGGATGGATAGATAGATAGATAGATATGTAGGTAGACTTGGTAGTTGTATATGTAGATAGATAGATAGGTAGGTAATCATATAGATAGGCATAATCCACATCATAGCATATGAATTTAAATCCATATTTTATCACTACACATGTTAAATTTTAAAATCAATATTATCACTACACATTAAAATCCACATAGTCACTGCACGTATCATCATAACACTTTAACTTAAACTATCAACTATCTAACATTAATAGGACATTTGAATTGACACTATGATGAAAAAAAGGTTGATTAATGAGTCTGTTCAATTACATCAATCCACCTAAAAGTGGTCTTAAGCCATCAATCTTGAATATTTTCAAACCATATCAAGAAAGATTTGTAAATACTCCAAGTAGATTGTGTACATCTACTCTTTTGGCTATATTCTTATCCATAGCAAGCTCTAATACACACTAGAATTTAAAAACCCCATTTTAATTGATGGAAGAATTATCTAAATCTGCAAACTTTAATAATTTCAAAATACGCATTGCAATTGTATGTCTCTTGGGTTTTGTTATAAGGTGGGGGACATGTTGATATGCACTTTTGTATAATCCACCAATACTTTTGAGTCCACTCATTTCTAGTGGATATCTCAAAATTTGGTAACTTTGGAAATCACTTCTTTGTGGGTAATAATGTTGTTCTACCAAAGTCACACCGTCAATTATAAATGAAAACTGTTGGTGCAAAGTCCAAGCCCACACATTTGGCTTGAGGTGCATAAAGTTATGATGTTCCATGGAAACCATTGCTATTGGAAAATTTATCCTTTTTACCTTTTGTAAAAATCATTTCTCTTAAACTTGAGAATATTTGTAATCACCTACCAAAAAGTCGTGGACTTGTTAAATAGAAAAGTAACTACTTCATTGAGAGAATATCTCCTAGAATGAAGGATCACTTTTAGAGAGAGCCAAAAGTTGAATTCAAATTCAAATTTGAATACAACACTTATATAAAGTCACTTGAAAAAGTCACGGTTAGTAGCTTCAACTCCCGACCTCTCCATTGCCATTGAGTAAGAGTGTAAGGCCTACATTGTAGCCTACACTACTCTCCATAATAAGCTATGATTACCAAGCCTATGACCTTGTACAACATTTTTCATTAGTACAATACATCTACATTGTTCATCTATGATATCTTTGTTATAGTCATTTCTAACTGTCAATTTGTGCGGCTCATATCTCTATCAATTCTTCACCAAATTCAATGATCTATAGCTTTTTAGAATCAGCTCAAAGTTATCTACATGTTGACAAATTTTGAAGCAAATCCATTCAGCCAACTTGGAGAAAAGCACGTTGAAGCACTCACTGGTCAAACTCTGCAGAGGTCCTAAAAAATCGGGGGTAAAGATTTATTTGCTAAATTGATTGCTCTATGTATGATTCATCATTTCAAGTGATTCCACTTGGAATCATTAGCTTACTAAGCTAATTAGATACCTCTTTTCCAATTCCTACTATACCGATAGCACTGAGCATTACAAGTAGTAGGTATATGATAAAAAATAGAAGGTTTTCATTGAGTCTTCTATTTGGAAGAAGTCTGTTTTGTTCAATCTTTTCATACATCATTTCCAAAGTACATAGGCATTTTTATGGTGACATTGGAAAGATTAGAGGGCCCACATATCAACTATGAAGTCACAAAGGGCTGTTACTAAGCAGGATTCGGCTGTACCTACTCATCACTTGAAGTGTCCATCCATCTTCCCAACAGTGGTATCAGAGCAAAGTTAAGGTAAAATGGGAGATGGTTTTCCTTCTTTCATTGATAAATTGGACAGGAACAATTATCAGGCATGGTCTCTAAGGATGAAGAAATACTTACAAGGAAGGAGCCTCTATGGATACATCTCAGGAGATGAGGAGATGCCCATATTCAGAAGCAAAGGACAACCTACAAGAGAGGAGCATGAAAGTTTCAACACATGGTGTGCCAAGGATGCATTAGCAAGGTCCTACTTACTTAACTCAATATCTGATTTTCTTCTTCCACATATTAGGAACTGTAAGACATCCCAAGAGACTTGGGAAACATTGTCTTCTTATTTCTCTTCCAAGACAAGGGCCAGGAAGAATCAACTGTGGATTGAGTTCACCACTCAAAGAAAGCAACCTAAGCAAGCTATCTCAGAGTATGTGATCAAAGTTAAAGATGTAGCAGATCAGTTGGCAAGCATAGGAGAAGAAATTGAAGAGGATCAGATTGTAAGGCAAGTAATCAATGGTATTAAAGCTGATGACAAATAGGAGAGCTTCACAACTACCATGGACCTATACATGCAGATTCCAGACTGTTGAAGCTGAAGGTCAAGGACAAAGCACAGGAGCACATCAAGAGGTGGACACACAAGTAGAAGGAGCAAGTAGGGAGCTCCGAGAAGTGTATGTCAAATATGTCAAATTTTCAGAAGAATCCCCTACAACAATAGTGATTTTCATCACTAAAAACCATTGTAAATACCATTTTCTATTTTTGTAACTCCATTTTGTTCAAGCCAAGGAGTCCTTGAGCTTGAGGAGTATTAGAAGTATCATCCTACCAATTTTCATAATTTTTAGACTTCGTTTGAGCCCTCAAATAAGCCTTGGAACCTAATTTTTAACTAGGCCGGACACTAGGTCTGGACAGGGCCAAAACTAGTCAAAAAACTATAAAAAGAGCTAGAGAGCTCATTTTTGGGGTTAGCTTGTTAGAGAATAGAGCTTTTGTAAGAGAACTCTTTTGCAATCGAAGCTTTCCATTGTTCCTCTCTTTGATCTTACCTTGTGCGTGTGTGTGTGTATGTGTGTGCATGTTTGTGTGCTTTCACTCACTCACTTGTGCCTTCACTTGCTCGTGGTCTTCATACCGGTCCTCACCTCTTCGTGGATTGACAAGTAAAGGAGGTGGTGCTTACGCTTGAGCTACACCAAATTTTGGCGCCGTTGCCGGGGAGAGAGCTTCGAGGACGAGCGTTGTGATGGTAAGATTGTAGATTTGCGACGTTGGAAGGTAAAAAACTGTCATTTTTGTTCATTTTCTGATTTTTCTTCTTCATCTTCATCATCATCACCATCTCCATCTTCTTCCATCTTCTTCTTCATAGAAATTTCTTGTTTTTTAGTGCATTTTCATCATTTTCATACCATCTTTCATGCATTATTGTGCAAGGAGGAGTTAGGAAGTGCAAGAGAGTGCATGTGTTGTGTTTTTTCATGATTTTCTGCACATACAGAGCTCGCCATTGCTCGGCGCTCAGAAATTCGAAGTTCCCGCCAAAAAACACGATTCTGTGATGAAAATCGCGATTCTGTGAAAATTCAAATTTTTTTTTTGAAAATTGCGATTCTCTATTTCCCGCCTAAAAGCCTTTTGAAAAGAACAAGATTCTGTGGTCATTCTCAAAATCGCGATTCTGTGGTTGTGCTCAAAATCGCGATTCTTACAAATCACGATTTTCAGCCAAAAAAAAAACACAATTCTGTGGTTGTGCTGAAAATCGTGATTCTCTAAATTTCTGGAAACCACGATTCTCTGAGACAAAATCGAGATTCTCTAGAACACGATTCTCTAAGACACGATTCGCTAAAACACGATTTTCAAAAACACGATTCTCTATTGGCAATCGCGATTTTCATGTCAAAAACACGATTTTGTGGTTATGCTCAAAATCGTGATTCTCTAAATTTATGAAAACCACGATTCTGAGACAAAATTGCGATTTTCAAAACACGATTCTGTGAAAGCACGATTTTGTGAAAACACGATTCTTTGAAAACACGATTTTGTGAAAAACACGATTTTGTGAAAAATACGATTTTGTGAAAACACGATTATGTGGTCATTCTCAGAATTGCAATTCTCTGGTTGTGCTCAAAATCACGATTCTCACAAATCACGATTTTCAGCCAAAAACACGATTGTGATCAAACACGATTCTCTGTGACAAAATCGCAATTCTCAAAAACACGATTCTCTGCTGACAATCGCGATTCTCAAAATCATGATTCTTTGCTGGCAATCGCGATTTTCAGAAACATGATTTTCATCCAAGGTACAAAATCGCGATTCCCTAGAACACGATTCTCTAAAACGCGATTCTCTGATTTCACAAAATCGCGATTTTTTCCAAAAGGTCCTGTTTGCTTGTTTTGACCCCCAGGAGCCTGATTTGACATAACTTTTTCATCCAAAGTCCATTTTTTGAGCTCTATAGCTCATTGAAAAGCTCCTTTGAAGTTGACCTTCAGGTGGGACCTGGAACCCAAGGGGACTCCAAAGGATTTTTGAACCATACCAAGGGGAAATTTTGGACTCTTAGCCAAAGCTTATGAACCTGAGATCTGGTAGACACCTAGACAAGGATAGACAAAGCATTATATCTTCTCAGTCTAGTGTCAACCATATAGCTAAGTCTTGGGCACAACAATTAAGTGGTTGTCCTTACGTACTAAACTCTAACACAAGTGACTCAAAAATGTCTTTTAGCATGGGGAAACCTGCAGGTGGCTCATGAACTGCCCATCTACAAACACCAGAAGGACCCTATAAAACACAATTGGAATATATTTAGACCAACCCAATAGGTGCTCGCATCTATGAGGATGGCTTGAGGCGATCAGTGGTCCAACTCAAAAATCCAGATCAACCCTTTGGACTTGAACACCCAGTGGTCAAGTTTGAAGAGGGTTCATACATTGATAAGGAAGGAACCATGTATGTGGTCACCAACCTATCAGATAGGACTGATGAGTTTGGAAATATCATTCCTGAGAATGAGATAGGAGACCTAGAACAAGGAAATGTAGGACAAGGACCCCAGAATCCTAGAGGCAAGTCAGTTTTGACCAGAGTGATCACTCCAGACTGGATTCCTCAAGATAACAAAAGCATAGAACTATTCTTGAATAGAGAAACAGAGGAAGCCTTTTGGAGATTCAAGCCAGATCAACCTAGCCAATTGGGCATAGTCATCATCTACGAGTTCAAGGACCCGAAGATACCAAGAAAAGTTGTCTACTTGGATAACACATCAAAGAAAGTGTTCTTGGTAACAGAACATGATAGACATGCATATACTTGGAAGAGTGAATTGATTTTCCCTCCATTAAGATCCAATGTTTCCCATGGCCTCCAAGGAGTAGGATCATCCCAAGCTCATGAAGCCCAAAGAGAAAGAAATAGAGAGAGACCTGAGGTAAGTTTTGCACACACTGTGGGCAGAAATAGAGCAGGATTTGAAAATGGAAGACATGAAAGAGAGAGACATCAAGCACATAGGCAACAAAGAGATGAACATGATTTTCCATTGCCTAGGCCCCGAGAGCACACAAGAACCCTTAGACCCACTCAAGTGATCAAGGCAATGAAGAATTATTTTGACGGGTCAAGAGATCCTTATGATCATGTGGCTGAGTTCAAACAAGTATTAAGAGCTGAATAGGTTGAGGATTTGTTCACCCAGTACGAGGCATTTGGTTTGACTCTTAAGGGCACTGCCTTAGCTTGGTTTCAACCACTGAGTAGTCGCAACTATCGGGACATAGGTCAGCTGCTAGACGAATTCATTGTAGAATTTTCCAAGAGTGGTATCAGGCATAACACATCATCTTTGATTCACAGTTTCAAGCAGACTCCCCAAGAAACAGTGCGACTAGCAGGTAGAAGGTTCAGACAGTACCTAGAAAGATGCCCTGCTCTAGAGTTACCCACACCAGCCAAACAAGTGGCTTTGTTCTTAGATGGCTTACTGAGCACAAAGTTAAGATCATATGTGTACTTGAAAGAGCCTAGATCCATAAAAGAGTGTGTGCGGATGTGCATTGACATAGAAGATAACTTGGGTGAGGAGTTAGGATTGTCCAAACTCTATAAGGATTCTGATAGTTCTACTAGTCATACTTCAAAAATCTCCATGGAAATAGATGAGATAGCAGAGCAAGTTGCCAAGAACCTGGGAGTCCAAAATAGACAAACACAGAGAGTCACTCCATTGAATCGGTGTTATACTTGCGGAGGCGACCACATGGCTAATGTATGCCCAATGCAAAACCAAAACATTAGAGAAAGGAATGCTCCATATTGCACTATTGAGAGAAAATACACAAACCACACAGATCAAGATTGTCCTTACAATAGGCAGGCTGTTAGACAAACTTATCAGCAACCTTACCAACAAGGTAGGTATCAGAACCAATACCAACAGCCATATTATCGACCACAACAGCAATATCAGGCACAATATAGGCCACAACCAGTCTTGGGAAACCAACCACCAGCTCCTGCCAACGTGATTCCAGTCAAGTATGCTGTGGGAGAGGAAAATCCAAATAGACCATTGGTGCCACTAACCCCATTGATATCAGATAATGACTCTCATGCTCATAGTTCAGACTACTCCCATGAAGGTAGTCCACATGCTTATTACACTGAGTCGCTTGAACATAGTGAGATTTACTCGTATCAATATGAGGCACCACCTATAGAGCAAAATTGGGAGCCAGAATACTCCAATGTCATGTACACAAATCCTAACCCTAGGCCCCAATTGAGACAAATGAGACCACAAGCCCCTAGAGGATCTTGTTTCAGATGTCAAGATGACCATTTCATTCGTGACTGTCCCCACCCACCATCTTCGAGTCAAGGTCAGGTTATCACAATACAAGCTTTTTGTCCTGAATGTGGAAAAGACCATCTTCCCAGAGATTGTCCAAGAAACCCCTCCAGTGCACCCAAGATTACACCCATTAATGTGGTAGGCTTAGTGGCGGATTCAAGTGAAAGTAGCAATAATGTGGCACCTGTACAGACACTTACTAGGGCACAAGCATTAAAACAAGATAAACCAACAAAACAATTGGAGTCAAGTGAATCAGGAGAGCCTAGTAAGCGGAAAACAAGAACATGGAAAGATACTAGAGAAAAGGCCAATCGCAAGTGGAATAAAAAGTTATCAAAACTAGAAGAAATCTTAAAAGAAGCGAAAACAAAAATAGAAGACATTGCATCTCAAAGCCCCTCGCATGCCGAAACTCCATCCACTCCACCTCATCCCACCCCACCACCCATTGTAAATAGACTGCAACCAGGGTCTGTTCTCGCAGATCCAACCCCTGAAGGTTTGGACATGATGTTGAAGGCCTACCAGGCTCGACTTCAAGAAGGGCCATCGGCTGCAAATCTAGAAAAGGGTTACCCTAGAGCGGATTTAGAGATTGAACGGATGAAAATGTGCATGAAAATGGTAGAACAAGCTCAAGCTATACTTGAGACTAGTCAAAAGTTCAATCAGACAAACTCTATCAAACCGAATTTGCATTTCCAAGGCTTACTAGAAAGATTAGAGCAGTTGGTAAACAAACCACAAGTTTCTTTACCTCCACAGGCTCAACTAGTTATTGAGGGAGGAAGCTCATCACCAATGGGAGCTTATGTTCCTAATTCCACGGATGCTGGAATGCCTCTTTCAATTCAACAGTACTCTCAAGAGTTCTTGCGGGAAATACAACAAGAGAAATGGGCCAAGGAGAAGGGTAACTCCCCTCCTATTCTTGAGATTGATGATCTTCATGATCAATTTCCCCAAGACATTCCATCTATTTACGGAGATGAAGCAGAACAACAAGAAGACGAAAGATTAGATTTTGAATCTAATACCCTAGAAGAACTGCCTCAATTTCGAGGCCCATGGGAATCTGAATCTCTCAAGATTAGAGCTCCCACAATACTAGTAAGAAATGAAGACTCAGTGGTTCCAAGGAACACTGATGTTGTGAAGAACACTAAGGTTCAGTGTCATCTCACTGTAGAAGAGCTGCTCAAAGCAAAACCTGAGCTATGGAATCATGTGAAGGATCAGGTTCCAGAACTTGATTCCAACATGCCAAAAGCAGGCTCTAAGCAAAAAGTTCCAGAGATATCTCTCAATAAAATAGGAGACATGTGTGAGGGTGAAGAAGGTAATACTTATCTTCCAATCACCTACCAAGGTTACACAACCAAAGCAATCATAGATTCAGGTGCTGGTGTTGCTATTGCAACCACCTCCTTGTGGAAGCAATGGGGACAACCCACATTAAGACCAACTAGAATGAAGCTTCAAATGGCTGACGGTCATTTTGAAAGACCTCTAGGATTGCTCGAAGGGATAACTCTAACCACCTGTGGGGTAGAGTTTGAACATACCTTTGCTATATGTGACTTTGAGAAAAATAATTTATGAGATGATCCTAGGAAGACCCTTCCTATGACAATTGCAAATAGTACAGGATTGGGGAACCAACTCCTTGTACTTACAACACTTAGGGGTCACCACCAAGGTCAACTTGAAGGATTACTCCTTCAGAGATGTACCACCCCTACAGTGGAATTCTATCCACAAAGCGAAAGAAGATTCCATCTCTGTGCATTCTGAAAGTTCACCTGATCCATCATGGTTGCATGAAGATACTCATTTGTGGATGTGCAAGGTCGTAGAGGAAGAGGAAAAACATTTAAAGGCAAGAGAAGAAGGAACTTCGCCAGGAGATAGACCAGTGAAAGACCCAGCCTACACACCGATGATCTTTCCAGATGAGGAATTTGAGCCTCATGGCTGGCCAAAAATCTTAGCCACCATGGACATTGCTGTCAATGAAGAACAATGGACACCTCATTGTGATGAGGAGGGTTATGATATTTCAGTGTTCATGTGTCAGCCCTTGCTAGAAGAATGTGACCCTAGTGATGTCATAGAAGAAGAAGAGAATGATGATGATATATAGTCCATTGTGATGGATAGTTGCTTTAACTCAGAGCAACACTATCTAGAAGATATAGGAGTGTTCACCCAGAAAGAAGAAGAACCTCTCACAAGTATTAAAACGGTAAATTCAAAGGATGGAAGTGAGAGCAGTCAAAAGAAAAAGAAAAGAAAAGAAGTGAAACAAGAAGAGGAGGAATCATTGCTTGAAGTACCAGAAAACTTCAAGAAATATGAAGTTGACGACCGCAAAATTTTGGTACGAATGCCTAAGAGAGAGGCCATCATAGGAGAATCATATGATAATAAAGAAAAGACCAAGAAGATTGTAGTGACCATTCAAGAGAACGAAGAGAGATGCACATATATAGGAGATGACCTAAGTGCAAGAGAAGAAATGGAGCTTGTAGCTCTATTAAGGGAATATAGGGATGTGTTTGCGTGGCACTATAGAGACTTGAAAGGGGTAGATCCAAGAATTTGCTCTCATACTATCCCCATGATTGCTGATGCCAGGCCCACCAAACAGAAGCCCTACACATATAATGACACTTATGCAGACAAGATAAAAGAAGAAATTGATAGGCTGGTTGAAGCTGGATTTATCTATGAGATTGAGCATACTGAATGGGTGTCCCCCATTGTAGTGGTGCCCAAGAAGAACGGGAAGTTATGAGTGTGTATTAACCTTAAAAAAGTTAATGCCGCTATGATCAGAGATAGTTATCCACTTCCAATCACGGAACACCTATTGGAGCGTGTTGCAGGCAAGGAAGTTTATAGCTTCCTTGATGGATTTTCCGGTTACAATCAAGTAGCCATTGCCCCAGAAGATCAACACAAAACAGCTTTTGCCACAGAGTGGGGAATCTTTGCATTTCGTGTGATGCCATTTGGGCTCACCAATGCTCCTGCAACATTCCAAAGGCTCATGTGTCCTGTCTTCAAAGAGTTCTTACAGAAGAGCTTAGAAGTGTATGTGGATGATTTATGTGCTCATTCCCAAGAAAGAAGATTTCACATCCCTGAGCTCAAACAAGTCTTCAACAAGTGTAGAGAATATCGAGTGTGTCTGAACCCAAAAAAGTGTGTGTTCATGGTGCATCAAGGTAAAATCTTAGGTCATATTGTC
This sequence comes from Ceratopteris richardii, assembly GCA_020310875.1. Taxonomy (NCBI): domain Eukaryota; kingdom Viridiplantae; phylum Streptophyta; class Polypodiopsida; order Polypodiales; family Pteridaceae; genus Ceratopteris; species Ceratopteris richardii. The sequence continues at coordinate 115,363,858 of CM035406.1, forward strand.
TCTAAGAATGGAATCTCAACAGATGAGGACAAAGTAAGAGCCATAGCGGAGCTGCCAAGGCCAAGGAATGTCAAAGAGGTACAAGCCTTTATGGGCCATTGTGGATATTACCGAAGGTTTATCCACATGTACGCGATCATAGCTAGACCCCTTTATGCATTGTTGCACTAATTTTGAGTGGAACAACGAATGCGAGAATTCTTTCAATGAATTGAAGAGACGTTTGTGCACAACGCCAATACTGACCACTCCTGATTGGAATAAGCCATTCCATGTCCATGTGGATGCATCCAATCATGCCATAGGATGTGTGCTAGCACAACCCACAGGTGAAGGGAATTTAGATTTGCCCATAGCATATGCCAGTAGACAACTAAACCTAGCCGAAAGAAATTATACCACAACCGAGCGAAAAGGGTTAGGCATGGTATATGCTGTGAAGAAGTTTAGACACTATTTATTGGCCAACAAGTTCAAGTTTTTCACTGATCATCAAGCTTTGTTATATTTGGTCAATAAACCTTGCAATACTGGACGCTTAGTAAGATGGTTCCTCTTACTAATGGAGTCTGACTTTGAAGTTGTTGTCAGGAAAGGTAAAACCCACCTTCGCGCAGACCACCTTTCTCGCATCACTTCAGGAGAGTCACCACAAGGAGTGTCTGATGAATTGCCCGATGCTTATCTGTTCAATTTAGAAGTTGTTCTTAAATGGGCAAATAAGTTGGTACCAGTCCTAACCTTCGGCCTTGCAAATAAGAATGTGAAAACATCGCAAGAAGAAATTGTAAAATCACAAAAATACCACATATTGGCAGGAAGCATGTACAAACAAGACACTGAGGGTGTATTAGCTTGTTGTGTTGAGGACGATGAACATAGTAGTTGGTTGCAACAAGCTCATGAAGGATTGCTAGGAAATCATTATTCTAAACAGCGCACATTACAAAATCTGAAACGTTTAGGAGTGTATTGGCCTAGCATGGATAAAGAAATACATGAGTGGATTAAGAATTGTCCAATGTGGAGAGAGAGACCACCAGTGGAGCATGCGATCCTTTATCAAGTGTCATTAATTCCAGATTGGAGTGCTCCATTGGTAGAGTTTATGAGGTCGGGAAGATTACCCAAAGAGGCTAGTCTAGCAAGAAGACGAAGCATGGAGCAAGAGGCTCAAGGCTATGCCTTAGTAGGAGAAAACCTATACCGAAGAGGCGAAGATGGTTACTTAAGACTGTGCGTGCATGAATCAGACTATTTAAAGGTCTTAGAGTCTGCACACAATGGTGTTGTAGGTGGACACTTCGGTCCTGATCAAGTAATCAAGACCATTCTATTCTCAGGACTTTGGTGGCCCACTCTTCATATGGATGCACATACCTATGTGAAGAAATGTGACACATGCCAACGTGCACAATATCTAGTTAGAAAAGATGAGATGCCTTTGAGACCAATGATGGGAGGACGTGCATTTTCAAAGTGGGGTATAGACTTTGTAGGCCCTATTAACCCCCTAGCTCAAAACACCCATGCAGAGTACATTATTGTAGCCACAAATTACCTTACAAAGTGGGTAGAAGTCAAAGCCACCACAAAGAATGATGCTCAGACAATGGCTAAGTTCTTTTTCGAGAATGTGTTCACTAGATATGGACTACCAATAGAGTTAGTCAGCGATAGAGGCACACACTTCTTAAATGAAGTCATTGAAAATCTTCTCCAAGAATTCTTGGTGATACATAAGAAGTCTACCCCTTATCACCCACAAGCTAACGGACAAGCTGAGAGCACCAATAAGATCCTCTGTAACGTATTGACAAAGCTGGTAAATAATAAACGCTCTGATTGGGACAAACAACTTCATCATGCTGTTTGGGCTTATCGAGTTGCCTACAAAACGGTACTCAACACCACCCCATTTCAGATGGTCTTCGGACAGAATGCTATTCTACCATTGGACTTCCTCATCCTAGCATTAAAAGTAGCACAAGAGCATGAGTGGAATGGACATGAGTTGTCCTCTAGGATCTTTGATCTAGAACGCTTAGGTGAGACAAGGCTACGAGCGGCAGCAAGCATCTATGCTGCAAAGAAAAGGCAAACGGCATACTTTGATGCACACATCAAAGATAAAGGATTGAAAGAGGGAGACCTAGTGCTGGTTTATACGCTAAAGCAACATGCCCGTAAGTTGGAGAAAGGAGGATATGGACCCATGATCATTAATAGAATTTCCACTAGCGATGCTGTTCAATTGGCTACTTTAGAAGGTGGCATCTTGCCAAACTATATCAGTGGTTGTCGAGTCAAGTTATATGAAGAACCTCTTACAGAGGACATGCTAATGAGACTCAACACTGCTAAGAAACGAAAAGAAGAAGAGACGAGAGTTAGAGAAGAAGCACAAGCAGAGGCTAGAGAGCGCATAAGGCGAAATAAGTTAAGGTGACTAGGCCTAGATGTCAATTCAAATGCCCCAAAATATCACATGGATATGTGCCAAAAATCAGGCATAGCGACTTCTCCAGTTATTAACCGACATCCCTTTGTGACCATAGAGATAGGACAAGGAAAGGGTGCAAGCACTGTGGAAGCATTGATTGACTCAGGTGCAGCAAGTAGTGGAGTTCGACTTTCCTACTGCCAAGACTTGCAGTTGAACATCAATCCCATAGAAGCTTATCTCATAGGATTGGGAGGTGTGGAAACCCCTTGTTTGGGCGAGGTGGAACTTCCCATCTACCTTCAAGATGTTCCAATAAAAGTCAAAGTGCTAGTGTGTCAGGATGAGAACCTTACAGAATCACTTGTCTTAGGACAAGATTGGATTTATGACAATGCAGTCAACCTAAACCTAAGAAGTCAAATTCTTCAAGTTTGGGTACATGAACAATGCATTACATTAGAATTAGAGAACTGCATGCTCCCAGATCATGGCACCACACACTCTCTTCGTTCTTCTAAGACTAATCATATGGAAGAAGATGTTGTATGTGTCAAAAGCTGTATGGTGCAGAAGGAGTCAATCGTGGAAGAACATGTTTGAAGGCGGGTGGATCTTTCTTCTTCTCCAAAGAATCAAGTAGCCATAGTAGTGAGTCCACCACACAGGCAAACACGATTGTTCATGACAACTGCTACATCAAATAGAAAGACACCATTCGACAAGAAAGCAGTTCCGAGCATGAAACAGATCTGGGTACGCAAAGGAGAGCAACCACCAGCCTTGCCCCCACAAATCCCATCCAGGCAAGCCAACTAGGCTAGAAGACGAAGGAAGCAGCTCGGACAAGCTCAATCACAAGGTATCCAACAAGTTTGGGTGCCTAAGAAATTAGCTGTAGCTCAACAAGGGCGATTACAGATGTGGGTACCTAAGAAGCTCTTACATCCACAACAACCTATGTTCTCCCACATGCGAAAGGTCTCAACAAAGAAGCCAAAAAGAGAAAAGGGTAAGAACCACGTACAAAGACCGAAAGAAGATCAAATCAGCTCTTCAACAATAGTAAGAAGACGTGCAAAAAGTATAGGGGTTTGGAAGCCAAAAGTACAAGTAGCCTCCACCGAACCAAAGTGCCAACCACAATGGATACCATAGTTCAGAAAGCATCCAAAGAGGAAGACGCCTGAAGTAATCTCTACAGTGCCAAATGCGTTTCTAAAATGGATCCCTATAAGGAGGAAGGATCAGTTGTCATCTCAAGATCCAATGGATACCTCCACGATAGATGGCATCAACATCCACAAATAACATCGAAAAGCCTCGACGAGCGAAAACCATGTGCTCCTTGCACAACCCAGTCTTTTGCACCATTAAGGTTATGCATTTCCAAAGTATGCATTAATATAGGGCCACATTACAGGGCCGTGCATAGGCACATTGGAGAGTCCCGATGCACAAGAGCACATTGACATATGTCAACTATTTTTTATGATACTAACATCTGTCTTCTTATTTGGTGACATTGTTCCTCAAAAAAAAAAAAAAAAGGGAGAGGAAGCACTTGTTCCCAGGTTTGGCTCATGAAACATAAATGAGTCATGCTTGGTTAAAGGTGGAACTGTTGATTACTGGGCATTTATCAGTTTGGATAGAAGTGTGTCTCGGCTAGCAGATGATATAACTGCTGCCTTATCTCGTAGATGTCAAGAACTTGGCAGGAACATGGCATCCACAACTATGGTTTCCTCTTACTATGGTAGGAGTGAAGAGCTTGAAGGTCCGCAACTTGAAGTGATGCTTAACTACTGCATGTAAGAGAGCATCCAGGGAGATATCTGCAAGGGGTAGTTCTGGTAACCTGCAAATCTTTGTATGTATACTGGATGAGAAGACTCTTGCTTATGGTGAACTAAAGAGAATATGTGAAACTAAGCTTGGTGTAGTTACCCAATGTCATTTGTGAAGGAATATAAAGAAATTCAATTCTCAGTACTTGGCAAATGTTGCTTTGATAAGAGGAGACAGGACAAGTCACTCAAAGAATTTCATCAGTGAACCATCCACACGGACATTCATCGATAATGAAAGACTAGCTGACGGTCCATCACAAATGCTGTGAGTACAACATGAGGAGATAAACATCGATCGATCCTTCACCATGGTAAGTATCTTTACTCTGGAAACACCATGATAGATTAGGAAACCTCTTCGTCGGCATTCAACACTTAGCTCAAGACTCCCAATTTTTGCACCATACTTCTTCCAATGCATTTTCCAAGTAAGCATGCATAGGGCTACATTACAAGGCCATGCACGAGGCACATACTTTCCTCAACCCATGCACGAACTCACTTACCCATCATTCATTATGGGTACTTGACATGATTACTATGAACATCATCTTAACAAGATCTAGAGGCCATCAATGGCAACTCACAACGACACAATCATGCTGGAATCCAAGGAAGGAGGGCATACCAAGGGACAACAACTTCCAAAGGCTTTAGTGACAAATGAAGAACAGGACAACCAACCCTGCCACATTTGGAAGGAAGACGGCTCTTGTTCCTACCGAACAGACACTACCTCTCAAAGCACTACATGGAACAACCATTACAACAAGGGTCTGTCAGGGACGACAGACTCGAGAGGGGGGGGAGTGTTGAAGCTGAAGGTCAAGGACAAAGCATAGGAGCGCATCAAGAGGTGGACACACAAGTAGGAGCAAGTAGGGAGCTCCAAGAAGTGTATGTCAAATATGTCAAATTTTCAGAAGAATCCCCTACAACAATAGTGATTTTCATCACTAAAAACCATTGTAAATACCATTCTCTATTTTTGTAACTCCATTTTGTTCAAGCGAAGGAGTCCTTGAGCTTGAGGACTATTAGAAGTATCATCTACCAATTTTCATAATTTTTAGACTTCGTTTGAGCCCTCAAATAAGCCTTGGAACCTAATTTTTAACTAGGCCAGACACTAGGTCTGGACAGGGCCAAAACTAGTAAAAAAACTATAAAAAGAGCTAGAGAGCTCATTTTTGGGGTTAGCTTGTTAGAGAATAGAGCTTTTGTAAGAGAGCTCTTTTGCAATCGAAGCTTTCCATTGTTCCTCTCTTTGATCTTACCTTGTGCGTGTGTGTGTGTATGTGTGTGCATGTTTGTGTGCTTTCACTCACTCACTTGTGCCTTCACTTGCTCGTGGTCTTCATACCAGTCCTCATGTCTCTGCAGATTGACAAGTAAAGGAGGTGGTGCTTACGCTTGAGCTACACAGACCTTACCACACACATGGGGCAACTAGTAACCCATGAAGCCAAGCTCAACAAGAATGGAGATTCATCAAGAGGTAATAGCTCTTCTACCCTATACACTGATAAGAATAATTCTAAAGAGAAAGGCAAGAACAAGAAGGTAGAAGATGAAGGAACTACCTCCCAAGCCAACTATGCAGGGAGAGGTAGATCATCAAGAGGAAGGGGCAGAGGAGGTAAGCAAGGTAGGGGGAGAACTTATAACCCCTCACCATGAAATATTTGTGGTTTATCAAATCTTACTACAGATGAGTGTTTCAGGAAATTTAAGAATCAGAGAGGTAGAGGTTATCAAAGAGGTGGATATACACAATCAAGAGGAAGATTCAATCACCACCAAGGATACAACAACAACTATAAGAACAACTACAATAGCAACTACCAAGGAGGATACAAATCCAGGAAGGATTACAACAACTACACAGATGAGCAAGACGATTCTCTTCTGATTATGAACATGACTTCAAAACTAGGTATAAATGATGACCATCTCTTCTACATTGACTTAGGATGCTCAAATCATGTGGCAGGCAATGTAGCTCTTCTCTCTGATCTTGAGGAATCAAAGGGTAAGCATCAGGTACAAATAGGTGATGACACCACGCACTCAGTGACTAAAGTTGGAAATGTTAAGACCTTTGATGGAAACAAGAATCTATTGAGTAAGGTTCTATATGTACCAACAATTACCAAAAACTTGATGAGTGTTGGACAAGTTTTGGAAAAAGGTTTGTAGGTTAGATTCAACCAATATGGAGCATTTGTGGAAGATCCCAAGCATGGGTTCAAGAGAATTGCCAAAGGAGAAAAATCAGGTAGAGTATTCACTTTTGAACTTGAGGATACAAGGAACATTGCACTTTATAGTTATAAAGATCAAACATTATCAGAGCTTGAAATTCGGCATAAAAGGAGGAGTCTACTCAGAATGGAGACATCAATTCAAATGATGAGGACATCATCAATCTTGAAGAGTTCAAGGCATGGAAGTCCAAAGGCAAAGTCAAGATGAAGAAATTGGAGGATATACTTGAATCTTCCAATCAAGCAATCAGAAGATCACAAAGGGAGAGCAAGAAGCCAATCAGATATGGATATGACACTTCCCTAGTTACCAAGCACTCTGTTTATCTTTCAAAAGATTTTTCAATTGAAGAACGAGCATCATATGAAGAGGCAAAGACCAAGGCAGAATGGAAGGAAGCTACAGATGAGGAAATTGAAGCACTCAAGGAGAGTGATACTTGGGAATTAGTACCAAAGAAGGAGTCTATGAAGGTAATTGGTTCTAGATGGATCTATAAGATGAAAACAAATTTTGATGGGTCAATAAGCAAGTACAAAGCTAGACTTCTGGCCAAGGGTTTTGCACAAACCCAAGGAATTGATTATGAAGAAACCTTCTCACCGGTGGCCAAAATGCCAACCATCAGGGTATTGGTAAGTGTGGGTGCATCAAAGAATTGGAAAATGTATCAGTTGGATGTAAAAAATGCATTTCTAAATGGCTGGATTTTAGAGGAGGTGTACATGTCACAACCTCTTGGCTATGAGGACCCAAACAAGGTAACATATTTGTGTAAATTGAACAAAGCTCTTTATGGATTGAAGCAAGCACCTAGCGCATGGAACCATAGGTTGACTACATACCTTCAGGACCAAGGTTTTGTCATGAGTAAAGCAGATATTTCTCTATCCATCAAGATAAGTAATTGAGAGGTAATATACCTATGTGTATATGTTGATGATATCATACTTACAGGTAATGATGCTAATGGCATCAAACATATCAAGAATCAGAAGGAGTTCAAAATTAGTGACGTTGGATCACTAAAATATTTTCTTGGAATTGAGTTAGTCTATACTAACTCTGGAATTTACATTACTCAGAGAAAGTATATACAGGATATGTTGAAGAAGTTTCATTTGCAAGATGCCAAAGTTGCAAGTACACCAATGGAGGTAAACCTAAAATTAAGTGCTCATGAAGGTGATGTACTTGAGGACATTGCAGGTTATTAAAGCATAGTGGGAAGCTTAAACTATGCTACCTTGACAAGGATTGACATTGCTTATGGAGTAAGTGTGCTAAGTCAGTTTATGCACAAGCCTAGGGCACCTCACTTGGAGGCTTCCAAAAGGATATCGAAGTACCTCAAGGGTACTCAACATCATGGTTTGTATTTCCCTTATACATCAGACTTGGACATTAAGATTTATTCAGATGCAGATTGGGCAGAATGCAAAGATGATAGGAGGAGTACCTCATGCTACTTATCATTTGCAGGTGATAAGCCAATATCATGGTCTTCAAAGAAGCAACCTACTGTTGCTTTATCTTCTACTGAGACAGAGTATAGAGGATTGGCCAATGCTACTCAAGAGGCCATATGGATCAAATTGTTGTATACAAAATTGGGTTTGCATATTACATCTCCAATGGTCTTTGGAGACAATACAAGCTCATTACATCTTGTAGCAAATCCTATTTATCATGCTAGGATCAAGCATATAGAGGTCCACTATCATTATGTGAGAGAGAAGCTATTGAGAAAGGATATTTAGTTCGCATATGTATCAACTAATATGCAATGTGCAGATTTGTTGACTGAAGTATTAGATGGTACAAAGCTTTGCAAGTTTAAATCAATGATTGGATTGCAGGATATTTATGAAGATTGAAGATGAAGACCAAGACTAAATGTTTGGCTTGAGGGGGAGCTGTTGGTGCAAAGTCCAAGCCCACACATTTGGCTTAAGATGCTTAAAGATATGAAGCTCCATGGAAACCATTGCTATTGGAAAATTTATCCTTTTTACCTTTTGTAAAAATCATTTCTCTTTAACTTGAGAATATTTGTAATCATCACCTACCAAAAATTCATGGACTTGTTAAATAGAAAAGTAACTACTTCATTGAGAGGATATCTCCTAGAATGAAGGATCACTTTTAGAGAGAGAGAGAGCCAAAAGTTGAATTCAAATTCAAATTTGAATACAACACTTGTATAAAGTCACTTGAAAAAGTCGCGATGAATAGCTTCAACTCCCGAGCTCTCCATTGCCATTGAGTAAGAGTGTAAGGCCTACATTGTAGCCTACACTACTCTCCATCATAAGTCTATGATTACCAAGCCTATGTTCTTGTTCATCTATGATATCTATGTTATAGTCATTTCTAACTGTCAACTTGTGCTGCTCATATATGTTGGAGTTAGACGTGTGCAGAAGCACGCGAACAACACAAGGAAGAAGAAGAAGCTTGGAGCACAACACACAATACTAAATGTATTACTAGAGAATGTACAAAGATAAGTAGCCCATTACGGCAATAGGCGTATATACAAGCCGGGGAAAAAAAACCTCATAAAGAGGGAAAAAAGTGCCCCGGTAGTCCTAGTGTGTTCACACACATCACTACCTAAATATATCAACGAATCTCCCTTGGGAGTGATGCGGTGAGCAAGGCGCTGGAACTCATTTATAAGGAAGTACCAAGCTATGTGGAAATCACTCGACAAAAGGAAGTAAGCCCAAAGATTTGTGGAAAGCTTCAAACTTCTCCCTAGGTAGAGCCTTCGTGAAAAGGTCTGCAATGTTCTCTTGCATGGGCACATATGCCAAGCTGAACTCCCCAGCAGAGAACCTCTCCCTGGCATAGTGATAATGCACCTCAATGTGCTTAGTGCAAGCATGGAACACAGGGTTCCTCGCAACTGCCAATGCGCTCTGACTGTCAGTGAAGATGGTGGTGGTAGAAGTCTGACCAACACCCAAATCAGCCATAAGGCATCTGAGCCACACACACTCAATAGTCGCTGTGAAAGCTGCCCTATACTCAGCCTCACAACTGGAAGTGGCCACAGTAGGCAGCTTCTTGCTCAACCAAGATATACATGAGCTACCAAGCATGAAGCAAAAGCCACTAGTGGACACACGAGTGTCATAGCAACCAACCCAATCAGAGTCAGAAAAAGCATGCAAATCTGGCGGTAGTGATCCCCCCTTGGGATAAAATAACCCAAGTAACCGAGTACCACTCAAATAGCGAAAGATGCACGTAACTGCCTGCCAATGCTTGACTCCTGGGCAATGCATAAACCTGCTCATCTGTGAGACATCAAACTGAATATCTGGCCGAGTAATGCATAAGTAAATCAAGCATCCAATAGCCTGCTCATAGAGAACATCATCAAATGCATCTCCAACATCATGAAGACTCAATCGTAAACCTGTCTCCATAGGAGTAGCAATAGGCTTACAGTCTTCAAGGCCAAAATGCTGCAATAATGTGTCAATATATTTCGTTTGACACAAAGCCATTCCACCATTAACTTGCATAAATTGAATGCCCAAATAGTGATGCAAATGCCCCAAATCAAACATCTCAAATGAGGCATGCAAATCAGCCTTAAAATCAGCAATATGCTTCTCAATAGGACCAGTGAGCAGCATGTTGTCAACATAGGCAACAATTATCAAAAGCACATCAGAAGCATGCTTAACATATAAGGTGCTTTCAGTTGGACTGTTCTCAAAACCATGTGCAACCAGATAGGCATGTATGTTCTCATACCAAGCACTTGGTGCTTGCTTTAAACCATATAATGCCTTCTTTAACCTGCACACGTGGTTTTCATGCCCTTTCTGCACAAAGCCATTAAGCTGAAAAACATACACTTCTTCATGCAAGTCACCATTCAGAAATGCTGTTTTAATGTCTAACTGTGTACATTCCACCATGATGAGCTGCAAGTGCACAGATGCTCCGAACAGTAGCCATACGGCATGTAGGTGCAAAGGTCTCATCAAAATCAATTGTTGGAAGTCAATGTCTTCATTGGTCCAACAAATAACTTCACTAAGAAGTTCCAACTTCAAGTCTCAGACATGCGAAGCATGCATATATTCTTTTCTTTATAGATATGCTACAAGCAAACTATGCTGGCAGCGTGGATAGCACAACTATCTTTGAAACAAGGGACCATAGATCGAATCCCGTAGGCAGTAGTGTGGCAGCACGTAGTAAATTTTGTTTTTTGCTTTATTAAAAAGCTTTTGACAGCGCGATTTCTATGATAGAGCTTTTTAGAAATTCGATCGTAAAAGGGGCTTCTCGAATTGGCTTTTGGAGGGATCAACAACCTATATATCACTAGGGGCTTTTTGAATTGGCTTTTGGAGGGATCAACAACCTAAGAAAGAGCTATGCTCATTGTATAATCACTCACTCAAGCTCTCAAGGAGATCAAGGAGGAAGAGTCTCACACTCTTGAGGAGGTGAAGTTTTGGTGAAGGAGAGGCTACTCTCTTGGAGCAAGAAGTCTTCTACAAGGTGGTGGTAACTATCTTTTGTGAGTTAACCTTGTGGTTGATTTACAATTTTGTTACACTATTTTGTGAGAATAAGGTTAGCTTCGTTGTGTCGTTCACTTCACACACTTAGATTATTTCGACATAATCTAAATTTTGTATCATCATCTTCTTGGATATTCTTCCACTAGTGAGTGCACCACTTTATATGGTTGAGTAGTACTCCCATGTTGTAATTTGGACATCTATTTTCTAGTGAGTAAGCATCCAGCTTACGTTCCCTATCCTTGTCTCAAGATCTTTCTTTCTATCTCTCACTTATCATCTTCTCAATGAAGTTGTGTATGCTCAAAAGGTTTTAGTACTGGAACAATCATGGGGCCCCAAATTCCATCACTTGGTATCAGAGCATAATTGACATACACACTTAGTTAAGATGAATGAGATTAGAATTGAGATTGAAGACAAGTTGGATGGATCTTCTAATTATCCCATGTGGAGATTCATGATGATGAATATTTTAGTGACAAAGGATTTATGGAGTATCGTCAATGGATCCTTAACAAGATCAAGATGAGAAGCTGAAGAACAGGATACAAAAACTTCAAGAGGTGCTGAAGTCACAATTTCAGAACCAATTGAAGAAGAGGTAACCACTTCGTCTTTACCTATAGTTCCTCCTATTGAAGATCAGGAAAGATGGGATGCTAGAGATGCTTGAGCACTTTCATTCATAGCAATGAATGTCAAAAACCATATTCCACCACAGATCAGATCTTGCAGAAGTTCTAGTCAAGCTTGGTTGAAGCTTGAAAATATTTTTAAGAGCAAAAATCTTGCTAGGAAAGCTCACTTGAGGAGATAACTAGCAAATACAAGGATGACGACTGGTGAGTCAATTCAAACCCACATTACGAGACTCATTGACTTGAGAGGTTAACTTCTAAATATAGGAGTTTATCTGATGAAGACATGGTCACTTCCTATCTCATATCAATCTTTTATAACCACTCTTACCCTTACTACAAGAGATAGAGAGGTTACATTTGAAGAGCTAGAGTTCTTGTTACTTCAAGATGAAGATCAATTGAAGGGAATCGTAGAGAATGAAGAAGCACATTCATCTTCATCAAAGGGTAAAAAGAAGAATAAGGATAACAAGGAAAAGCAATCCATGAAGGAAAGTAGGTCCTTCTCACCTTCTACTTCAGATTCTGTATCTACTACATCTAAAGAGAAGTCTTCTAAGAAGAAGGAAGTAATATGTTATTACTGCAAGAAACCTGGACATATTAAGTCAGCATGTTATAAAAGGCTTACATCAGAAAAGAAAAAGGCATCAGGTAATGTTGCAAAAGATGATAAAAAAAGGGAAATCTCAAGGTGATTCTTATGCCTGTATCACCATTGAGGAAGTATCTTTTGATCAGGCAACTTTACAAGTTCTTTTAGCAAGTCCTTGGATATTTGATTCAGGTGCTATTAAGCATATGACAAGTTGCAAAGATGTATTTTCTTCTCTTTCCTATTCTAGGTAGAAGAGTTACTATTGCAGATGGCAATGATTTGGATGTTGTGGGAATAGGTACAGTAACCCTAAAGTCAAGAGAAGGTGGTAATTTCAGATTTCAGATGTTTTATACATACATGAAATGAAGAAGAATATGCTATCTATATCTGCATTTTTAAGTGATGGTTTTGAACTTGTATTTGAGAAAGATCTTTGTAAGATCTTATCACATAAAGATGACAAGTGTATTTACAAGGTAAGCATAGAGGAGGGATCTTTGTTTTGTCAAAAATCAATCAGGCATATGCGGTCAAATCTACGTCACCGGTGGAAGATATGAAGCTATGGCATGAAAGATTTGGACATATCCATTTTGGAGCTCTCAAGAGTATCAAAGACAGAGGTATAGTTGAGATTTTACCCTCATTCAAGCTACCAGATGATTCAAATATATGTGAAGGTTGTCTTGAAGGTAAGATGCATAAACTACCTTTCAAGAAACATGGTCATGTTACAACTACTAAGAAATTGCAGATTATTCATTTAGATGTGAATGGACCTATGAGAGCAGAATCTATTCAAGGTTTTAGGTCTTTTTTTCTATTCATTGATGACTTTACAAGATACTCATAGATCTATGGTCTTAAGTTGAAGTCAAAAGTCTTTCCTATGTTCAAGAAGTTTGTAGCTAATGGTTGAAAATGAAAGTCAAGAAACTGTCCAGATTCTAAGAAGTGATAGAGGTGGAGAATACTTGTCAAATGAGTTCCAGACATTTCTTGATGAGAAAGGTATTACTCGACACCTTACTATTGCTTATACTCCTCAGCAGAATGGTGTTGCAAAAAGAAAAAATAGAGTACTTGTTGAGATGATGCGGAGCATGATGGCGTCCAAGAAGCTTTCACCAAAATTCTGGTTTGATACAATACATACAGCTAATCACATTTTGAACAGTTCATCTACAAAAGCTTTAAAGGTAATCACATCTTATGAAGCTTATTATGGTAGAAAACCTAGTGTGATTTACTTCAGAGTGCTTGGATCACTTTCTTATGTACATATTGAGAAAAAGGACCGAGGCAAACTAGATGTAAAGGCAAAGAAAGTTGTTTTCATTGGATATCCTGTTGAGAGTAAAGGATACAGGTTTTATGTTCCAGAGACAGGTGAAGTTATTCTTTCACGTAATGCTTATATTGCCGAAGATAAGTTTTATGATAAAGAAGCAGAAATTCCAGAGTTCATTAGTGAAAATGACTATGGATTTTTTAGAAAGATAGATGTACATGTTCAACCATATCAGGAGGGAGTTAAAATTCCTAGGATTCAAGAAAAAGTTGAAGAAAGAGGAATTTCACAACCTTCTACAAATTCGGTTCCACAAGAGACTTTGGTTCCAGAAATGGAAGAAGTTAAATTTCTAGAAATTCCTAGTACTTCGGCAAGACAAGTTCTGTTGAGAGTTCCATGCTCCACCCTTTTGTCCAAGAGCACTTTCATTCTCATGCAAGCACATATATCCCACATGCAAGGGAATTCTCCCAAACTCCATATAAGCAAGGCCTCCCTTCACTCCTCACAAGTCATTCCACTCTAGCTCATTGCCAGGAGTGTGCTTCCACTCCTCATGGAGTCTCCATGCTCATAGAGCATCTTATGTAAGTCAATTCCATTTCCATTTTAATTCATTCATAATGTTTTGTTATCTTTTGTTCCTTCTTCCTTAACTTGTTTGATGTGTGCATGTGAGTAGAGTAGGAGTAGTCCTTTTTCAGTTCAACATGGTATCAGAGCATAGTCTCATTTTTTTTAAGCTCATCATCTTCATCTTCATTGGTTTAGATCCATTATTTTCTTAATCCCTCCCTCCTACCCTTGCATGTCATTCTCATAAAGTGTTTTTTAACACTATTCCATTTCTCTTTCCCATAATCATTTCTATTCTCTTAATCTTGCTTATCACCCCCAATTTGGTTGTTGTTCGAAGTTGCATTATCATTAATAAGAAGTGCTTTTGTGTACTTATTCTTCTTAGTCTTCCATAATAGAGAAGTTTATTCTCAAGTTGGAGTCTCTTTGTCTATCATTTCAGCGTGTGCTTGTCATTCTCACAGTGCATAAGTTTTTTAAGTATACAGTTAAATGAAACTTGCATTCCCGTATATGCTCCATGACTACTCAGTTTTGCTTGTTTTCGGATGTCTTCATGTGAAAGTGATACCTGTTCAGTCAGAGACCGAGTCTGACACACCTGCTCCAAGCTTTGCCTACACACCGCCTCTACTATAGTGCAGAACCACTGAAGCTATGCGGCCCATTTTAGTTTCAGTATCTGAAGAACTGAAGCTCCTTGCAAAGAGCGTGCAAGGTACTATTCTCTATCAAACTGTGGACTCTCCAATAGCAGCTCGCTCCAACGCCTTTCAACGCTCTAGCGTTTCGTTCCATTAGCAACACAAGGAGTGGGAAAGAAGTGGTATACTAGCAATCAATGCCTCACAGTGGAAAAGATCCAGGAATTCGAGACCAGTGCCTTCCATTCATGAGGCCATCTATGCGCATTCACAGAGTGAGAGAGAGTAGAAGAAATCTATGATGACTTCAGAAGCTACAAATGATGCTGCACCAGTTCTCGGAAGTGACTATCGATGATGCTATGTCAATTTTATGAAGAGATAAAGGTAAGAGGAATTGCACCGCCATTAGATCTGTGCATTCAACATCTGCGCAAACAATAATGGATGAGTCTTAGGAGACCAAGAGGGATAGATCACCAGGACATTACCAGAAAAAGGATCTATGGCTACTGTGAAGAAAACGTCATTAGTTGCAGTGACACAAGAGGATAGTAGGAGAGGGAAGACCAGAAGCCCTCTGCACAGTAGATCTACAGCCATCGATCCTGGAATCCTTCTGCAGCGTCGTCTTACCTCCTTACAATCGGCATCTTCAGAGGGTGTCACCGTCTCCATCAATCTACACAATGTGGATTTCAGCACTGCGCATGCTGCAGTCAGTAAAACGCTCACGAAGAATAGGAAGCCACACGGATCTTATCTATTGGACGCCGAATTCTACGTTGTAAAATTGTACGCGATTAAACATGAAGAGCTCTGCACTTGCTCAGTGCAATGAACATTGGTGTAGAGATTATTCTCCGCGGAAGCCCACATAATCACGTGAAAACAATTGTAGGGGTCAGCGACGCATCAACACGGTAGAAGATGACAAGATTTTTGATGGTCCAATTTGTGGTATGACATAAGCCATGATGTCAATTGCTCAACTACTAGTAGACATATAAAGCTATACACGAATTTTCAAAAAAAAAAAGAGTGCCCAATTTGTAGCCATTCAAAGGACTATGTATTTTTCAGTATTGCGGGGCTGCGGTTGTGCATAATCTTTCTTTTGTGTACACTGAAATAGAACATGGCACAATAGTTTTATTTTTCCATTAACTGTAAGAGGCCAAAGTCATGTTCTATGTATATTTGGAATTTGAATACATTTGCACAAAGTAGAGAAGAAAGTAACTTTAGCAATGCTATTCTATGTATACACATATGGCCTCATGTAAAGGGATTAGACACCACCTTGAGTAGTACTCAAGGTAGGACCTTCCCAATGAAAATGATTTAAAGATGAGTACATCATGATTACTCTATATCTCTCTCACATTATGTATCTCCCAAAGCATAAAGCACCATATGTATTGCCTCAATTATATAGCACTCAAAACCATCTTCAAGACAAAGATGAAAATATGGGAAGAAGCTCACCACGATCCCATCAATGGATCCAAAGGAGGAGAACAAAGACTACATCAACAAATGAAGACCAAGAGGAGCTCGAAGCATCCCAACAATAAATCACAAGGAAAACTACTTCATCAACAAGGCAAAAGGAGTCCGCAAGAAGAATATGCAAATGGATCCACAAAGCACCACCTAACCCATGTTGTAAATCCTACATGTCTAGGGATCCCATATGTCCCTAGATCCCATAAAAAACAGTTGGATCTCAAATGTCCAAGAATATGTCTTGGGATCCCATATGTCCCAAGATCCTAGGGATGCCATATGTCCCAAGCTTGGATCCCATATGTCCAAGTTATGTCCAAGGATCCCATATGTCCTTGGATCCTAAAAACCAAATGGACTAAGTGATCCCATATGTCACTAGTCCCCATATTAAAAACAAAAGGGTCATCACATGGAGGGGGGGTGTTAGAGTTCCATGCTCCACCCTTTTGTCCAAGAGCACTTTCATTCTCATGCAAGAACATATATCCCACATGCAAGGGAATTCTCCCAAACTCCATATAAGCAAGGCCTCCCTTTACTCCTACAAGTCATTCCACTCTAGCTCATTGCCAAGAGTGTGCTTCCACTCCTCATGGAGTCTCCATGCTCATAGAGCATCTTATGTAAGTCAATTCCATTTCCATTTTAATTCATTCATAATGTTTTGTTATCTTTTGTTCCTTACTCCTTAGCTTGTTTGATGTGTGCATGTGAGTAGAGTAGGAGTAGTCCTTTTTCAGTTCAACAAGTTCCACAACATGTGGAAGCTAAAAGCTCAAAAATAGTTTCACCACTATTTAAAGATACACCTATGTGGTTATATCAGACTTGGAAAGATAGTGGTATAAAGACTTTTGCTGGAAGAACAAGGAGTCAGACTAGACAACAACAACAAGATCATGTAAGAACAAGAAGTCAGACTAGACATCAACAACAAAAAGATCATGTAAGTTTTGCTGAAGACTTTGAGATTCATGATATTTTGGCACTTACGACTATTGAAGATGAACCTACATGTATTAAAGATGCACTTAACATTCCTATTTGGAGAAAAGCTATGCCAAAAGAGATTGATTCTATTCATAAGAATCAAACTTGGTAGTTATGTGAGTTACCAGAGGGAAAGAAGGCTATAGGTGTAAAATGGATCTTCAAAATCAAAAGGAAAGCAGATGGTACTATTGATAGATATAAGGCCAGGTTGTTTGTCAAAGGATATGCACAACAAAAAGGTATTGATTATGATGAGACATTTGCTCCTACATCTAGGATGACTGTTATTAGGTCGATACTTGCTCTAGCAGCACATTTTGGTTGGCATATATATCAACTTGACATTATGAGTGCTTTTCTAAATGGTGATTTAAATGAGGATGTGTATATTTAGCAGCCAGAAGGTTTTGAAGAGACAGGTAAAGAACACTTAGTGTGTAAGCTTATAAAAGCTTTGTATGGTTTAAAACAGGCACCTAGAGCATGGTATGAAAAGATACATACATATCTTTTGACCATTGGTTTCCATAACTCAGATGCAGCTCCAACTCTTTATGTTAAAGTTTAAACAGGTATGATGATTATAGCAATCATTTATATGGATGATATTATACTCACAAGTCCCAGAGATGAACATTTGCAGATATTCAAAGAAGAATTGAAGCAAACATTTGATGTAAATGATTTTGGCATTTTACATTATTATCTTAGCATTCAATTTTTGTTTCAAAAGGAGTGTATCTATAGGACACAGCAGAAGTACATTGAGAAACTTTTGGAGAGGTTTTAGGTGAGTGATTCTAAACCTATGCAAACACCTATGGATCAGAACATTTCTTTACAAATGGTAGCAGATGCAGAGCCATTTGATGCTACTCTATATAGTCAAGCAGTTGGTTGCTTGATATATCTTTGTAATACACGTCCTGATATACAATTTGTAGTTTCTCAAGTATCAAGGTTCATGCAGAATCCGACAGTGTTACATTGGAAAGCAGTAAATCAGATCTTTCGATATTTGAAGGGAACTTCAAATTTTGCTATGGTATTTTCGAAATCTACACATTTGTTACTAAAAGGATTTTCAGATTCTGATTGGGCAGGTGATAGAGACACAAGAAGAAGTACTAGTGGATTTTGTTTTTATCTTCGAGATTTCTTATCTCATGGCTTTCAAAGAGACAACCCACTATTGCCACTTCATCGTGTGAAGCTGAATATCGTGCAACATTTACAGCTACTCTAGAGTCAGTTTGGTTGCAGAAGATTTTCAGCTATCTTGATGTGAGAGTACATGAACCCATTCAGATATTTTGAGATAGCTAGAGTGCTATAGCTATAGCTAAGAATACAATGCATCATGCAAGGACAAAGCATATAGAGGTACACTACCACTATATTCAAGAGCAGATAGCTAAGAAGCACATTGAGCTAGTTTATGTTCCTTCTAGTGAGAATGTTGCATATATTTTTACCAAAGCATTGACTAGAGATAGTCATGAGAAGATTTGCAGGTTAATAAAGCTTGTACCAATATGACATTGAAGGAGGGATTGTTGGAAGTCAATGTCTTCATTGGTCCAACAAATAACTTCACTAAGAAGTTCCAACTTCAAGTCTCAGACAGGTGCAACATGCATATATTCTTTTCTTCATAGATATGCTACAAAAAAACTATGTTGGCAGCGTGGATAGCACAACTATCTTTCAAACAAGGGACCAGAGATTGAATCCCATTGGCAACAGCGTGGCAGTGCGTAGTAAATTTTGTTTTTTCTTTATTAAAAAGCTTTGGACAACGCTATTTCTGCGATAGAGCTTTTTAGAAATTCGATCGTAAGTTTTTCTTGATCGTAGCTTTAGCGAAGGGGCTTTTCGAATTGGCTTTTGGAGGGATCAACAACCTATATAAGAAAGAGCTATGCTCATTATATAATCACTCACTCAAGCTCTCAAGGAGATCAAGGAGGAAGAGTCTCACACTCTTGAGGAGGTGAAGTTTTGGTGAAGGAGAGGCTACTCTCTTGGAGCAAGAAGTCTTCTACAAGGTGGTGGTAACTATCTTTTGTGAGTTAACCTTGTGGTTGATTTACAATTTTGTTACACTATTTTGTGAGAATAAGGTTAGCTTCGTTGTGTCGTTCACTTCACACACACAGATTATTTCGACATAATCTAAATTTTGTATCATCATCTTCTTGGATATTCTTTCATTAGTGAGTGCACCACTTTATACGGTTGAGTAGTACTCCCATGTTGTAATTTGGACATTTATTTTCTAGTGAGTAAGCATCCAGCTTACGTTCCCTATCCATGTCTCAAGATCTTTCTTTCTATCTCTCACTTATCATCTTCTCAATTAAGTTGTGTATGCTCAAAAGGTTTTAGTACTAGAACGATCCTAGGGCCCCAAGTTCCAACATCAATGGCTCTTTCCTATGCATAACCCTTTGCAACAAGCCTAGCCTTATACATGTCAACTGTACCATCCGGTTTATGCTTCAGCTTCTATACCCACTTAGTGCCAATGGACTTCTTGCCAGGAGGCAAGTTACATACAGACCAAGTACCATTCTTCATTATAGCATCATATTCAAATTGCATAGCAGCCATCCAATTTTCTGAATTTTGTGCTTTATCAAACAAAACAGGCTCATTCTCATCATAGAGACTAGATGGAGCCATAGCATAGCAATCTGATGCAAAAGAGGCACTATGAGAGCCTGAACGAGTACGATATGACAGAGGTGCATCTAATTTGCTGTCACGCAAGGTCTGCACCAGCCATTTTGGCATAGTTCTTGCCTGCTCAATATCAGCTCTCTCATCAATAAGTGCATCATGTACATCTGCATCAGAAATGGAATTATCTGCATCATCACATGAAACCTGTAAAGGCTCAGAAGTTGCCTCATTAGGACCAACACTAGACTGTCCACTTGTAAAAAGAGCTAGCAAACTATCATACATGTCTTTGGAGCTAACATATGTCTCCTTAGTACATGAAAGTAATGGCTGAATAGCATCTTCCACAAAAACAACAGCACAACTAACCAGAATGCGTTTAGTCTGTGGATGATACAGATGATAGCCTTTACTTTTCAGAATTGTACCCAACAAAAATACATTTTACTACTTCATCATCCAATTTTTTGCGATTTTGTTTAGGCACTAATACATATGCCAAACAACCAAAAACATGCAAATGAGCAATAGATGGCTTGCGATCATGCCAAGCATCATATGGAGTGATAGACTACTGCGATTTAGTGGGACACCTGTTCAGTACATATGTTGCACACATGACAACCTCAAGCCAGAAACTATGTGGTAAAGCCTGACTCTTGACCATACACCTGGCCATCTCCATGAGTGACCTGTTCTTTCGTTCAACAACTCCATTCTATTGAGGTGTATACAACACTGTACACTGGTGTTTTATCCCACATTCAGCCAGAAATGCATTAAAATCAGAAGACATATATTCCCCCCATCGATTAGAACGGAGGGTGCCCATTTTACATGCTGATAGATTTTTAGCCAAAACCAAAAACTATTTGAAGCAGATGAACACTATGGACTTTGCCTTCAATGGATATACCCATGCATGCCTGGAAAAATCATTGACGAAAGTCATGAAGTAAAGATAATTCCCAAAAGAAGGTGTTTGCGTAGGACCACAAACATCACTATGTACAAGCTGCAATTTCTGAGTAGCCCGAACTGAACCATCTTTTGGAAAGGACGAACGCTGCATTTTGCCAAAAATACAACCTTCACAAACATGTTTTCTAGGTGCCTCAAGTTTGGGCAAAGAGGACACCATTTAGATTTTTGCAAGCGTAGCAAACTAGCAAAATTCAGATGACCAAAGCGTGCATGCCAAAGCTTTGCATCTGACATAGCTTGGGAATCATTTACTGCACATGCCAAATCATTTACAAATCTTTCATAGTCTATGAGCTTATACAACCCATGACATAAAATGCCAGAAGCAATAATCACATCGCCATTTGACAGATCATGAACTATACACCTGTCATCAACAAATTTCACAACCAAGCCAATCTTGGCTACTGCAAAAACTAATAACAGGTTCTTCATGATCCCTAACACAAATAAAGCATCTGACAAAGTGAAAGAACTACCATCAGCAGTAGTCAAAATGAGCTTACCAACTCCCATAATAGGATAAGAGGAGTTTTTGGCGCATGTAACAATATTCCCTGTAGGGGTAGGCTCGAGTGAAGAGAAGAAACTGCGCTGCGAGGTAATATGTTTGGTCACCCCACTGTCAAAATACCAAACATTTGAGTTTATTGCAGACATGCACTACTCATGAGAAGATGGGTCAAAATTGCAGACAGTAGTAATGCCTATTCTTCTTCCTGCACAAGATTAGCAGACTCTATTTTTGGTGTAGAGGCCTCTACAACAACCATTCTAGCCTCTTTCTTCTTTGCCTCTTTAGCAGCCATTTTTGGACAGTTCTTTATGATATGATCATTCCCTTTATAGTACTTACAAAACAATGTCTGCTTTTCTGATTTCTTCTCATCTTTATCTTCCTTCTTTGAATATGCAGAATCAGCAGATTTCTGCTAACTACTTGAAGAGCTCCATTTTCCTTTGCCCTTCTGACTAGCTAGGAAAGCTTGATCTGCAACTCGCATAATGGACCTGTTCTGCCTGGACTGATCTTCATGCAACAGAACAGAGACTAACTCCTCAAATGATAAGGCATTTGGATTGCCTTTCATCATCAACCGAAGAGTAGAAGCAAAACTCTGATATGAATCAAGAAGACCATTCAGATCGGTCTGCACAAGTGAGCTATCTGGTATAACCTCATGAGTAGAAATCAACTGTTCCTTCAAGTCTTTGATCTTCACTAGGAAACTGTCCATAGAATCACCTTCATTCATGTGTTCACTCTCCAACTGTTTTCGGAGGTAAGCAACACGAGCCTCATTCCTAGCTTGGTACAATGTGGTAAGTGTATCCCAAACATCCTTAGCTGTTCTACAAGAGCGAATGTGAGGAATAATGGCATATTTGACAGATAAAGCTATCAATGCATGTGCCTGGGCATCTCTGCCATCCCAGCAAAGCTGCTCTACAGTAGGTGCAATAGAAACCGCAGAACGAATAAGAATATGCAAAATATCATCATCTTCGACACCTTCTGCATCAACTTCAGTACCTATAATTGTAGCAGTTGTAGGTGTGATAGGACGTTTTTCGACACCCTGCACTATGTTCCACAGTCCTATTGCAACCAACACATGTCACATCATATAAGCCCATAACGGGTAGTTGGTACCATCCAACTTATCCTCAACAGCCAACGTACAGAATACATCACTGCTTTCAGCCATGGCTGATGATTAAAATACCTGTGTATCTAAGTACCAACTTAGGGACTTGTGGAGAAAGAGACTATACCTCGATCCCCCTCAAGTGCATATAGTGGGGATTCACACTTTATTTATCAATCCAAGGAGCATCAAAACCTAGCCGAGTGTATGAAGACATGCATTCAAATGATGATTAATGCAAATGAGCTTCCCAAAGAGTGTAAATAAGTCTAAGTCTATTCCAAACAAGGTTCAGGAATCTGTTGAGATGTCACGATACTTGGAGCAGCATCCAATAGTAAATTGAGCTTTTCTCTCAGCTCCGAACTCCGAATATAGCGAATATCAGGTTCCTTTTGAAGCTCTCAAGAAGACGCATCCAATGGTATGTTTTCACTCAATTCTGACACTTCTGCTTCAAGTTATGAGCAAAATACAGAGTTGCGGGAATGACCTTCCTACAGTTCAGCACTTCCTACAGTTCATCACTTCCTACACTTCACACACACCATAACAACAACAAACAAGCACTTTCATGGATAAACAACACTTCCCAACACTCTTTTCAAGCATCACACATACACACAAGCTCACAAAGAAGATGATACAAAGAGGAGAAGAAACAAATTCGAAATTCTGTGCTCTTGATTCTCACAATGGCAAAAAGTCTTTACAAAGATTCACAAATCGACTTATATACATATGCCCTAAAAATGGTCCTTTCACACAAGAGACCGGCACTTTATTTTCTAAAAGGTTAATTTCCTACTCATTTACATGGGTGAGCTACTAATCTCCATGGGTATGCATCTAGAGGACTCCTCTAGTGCATTTACATCAGAAAATATGTTACAAAATGGCTATGATACAAAAATAAAGTGTCCAAATTGGAAAAATTTTGGGGCCCGTCTTGTTCTCTACCTTTTGCTCTTCTTAGCCTTGCAACACTCTCCCCCTCTTTGTCTTTGTCGTCCCTTGACAGGCCTTGCTTCTTGTCTGCAGGTTGTCTAAGTCTTTTGAATACACGCACCCAGTGGTCGAAGAAGCAACAAGGACTGTCAGACAATTGGTTATCTTATCTGAGGTATGTCTTTTGCTTCTGTTTGCCCCTTGGTATTCCTTATATCACATATTTGGGTTGCTGCATTAACTCGGGTTACCACACATGCCATCAGTGGCTAAGAATGTGGTATTCTTAGTCACCCTCTTCAACTTTTTAGCCTCTACCTCTTTCTAACTTTTGGTCTTCTGATTTGTCTTTGTCTTCACACATCTGACCCTGTTGAATTGCTTTGAGCCTGATTACTTTTTTTCCACCGCACGTTATCAGGGCACGGATTATTACCTGCCAAGTGTCTTCTTCATGGATACTTCCTGGCCTTGGTCCGTCCTTCCCTCCTACGTGCTTTTTCCTTGATGTGTGCCCCTGCGGGTCTCTGTGCAGAGAGGGTGTTGCGTGCTCCTATGGGGCTTCTTGTAGAGATATGTCTTCAGATATAATCTTTTCAGTGAAGCTTCTTTCTTGGTCTTCTTGTTTTCTTCTTTTTGCTGGACTCTCCTTCAACACTGCCTCCTCCTGAACTCTGTCATCCCGATAGGCTTTGGAAGTCGGTGGGAGTATGTTCTATAAACTTTTTGCTCTGTCTCATTAAGCAGATTAGCTTCACGTATCATAAGTTGCTTCCACTGTTCTGCTTTCACACCGTCATGTGGTGGCTGTCTGTGATCAGCGAAGAAGCTTAATTCATATGCCACTAATCTGGCATTCAAGTTGGATGACATCTTTAAGAAAAATTCTGAATCAATTTCAAAAAACCCTGTGGAAAAGGCTTCCTTGAAGGTTTGCATATATGTACTCGGTAAAAACATAAGCCTAGAATAATATGCCATTATTGTGGGTCGGTTGGGCATAACAAACAGATAAAAAATGAGGATATCTGTGCCTTGATTAATACCAATGAAATTTAAAAACATATAAGCCACGTGCTTGAACACCTTCAACACTGTAAGTATCATGCTGAGGATTTCATTCGTCATCTTGATAGTTTAATTGAGGACTATTGCATAACAATGCAACCAAAATTCAATGGTTTTTACCATGTAATCCTCTGTTGGTAAATAATCATGAGGTGGACTTGGAAGTAGCAGATAATTCAACCACTGTTTATTAATCACACCATTCTTTTGCATATCCAAAAATTCTCTTGCTTCTCTACGATGTGGTGTTGGACAAAATGAAGGATTTACCTGTAATAAATACGGTGCTGCTTGCCAGTGCACCCGCAAAGTAGGATTTTTCTCCAAGAATTTTCGTCTCCATACAGGTTGTGCAGCCTCAAATTCCTCTTGAGTGTAATTGAATGTATTATCTTTGAAGTACAGCTACTCATCTGGATCCTTCTGTGTGATCTTCTTTATGTATTGCCTTGTTTTCTCTTTCAATAGTCCATAAGGAATGTTGAAAGGCTTCATGATCACATCCAGATCTTGCCCTTTTATTTTGGCCTCTTTCATAACTTTGAACACTTCATTTTCAAAATTTTCTATCAATCGGGACACCAATTGTGCCCGTTCCTTCTGACCTATTTTTGCAGTATATGGCATGGGATGATCATCACATGGTTCCGCCATCTGCTCTTTTATTGGAGAATTATAGATCGGGGGAGATAGAGGATGTACCTCTACCTCGTCAGTAGGATTCTCTGGTCGTGGCTCTACTAGTGTCCCGATGGATACTTTTTGTTATGCTTTAGTTTCTAATTGTGCAAGGCGTTCTGTCTTCTCTTTAACTTCTTGAAGAGCTGCCCGGAGTGCCTCTTTGGCCACAAGTAGCTTGTTACCAATCTCTGCTACTTGATCTACATTTTCACTATAGCTCACTATGAGTTTGGCGTTTACATTTTGTAGTTGCTTTTTAAGCTCATTTGTGTCGTTAATGTACCTCATTTCCCATTCTTGTTTGAGAGCCTACTCCTATTTCAGCAAATCAACATATTTTGCTATTTGGTCATTCAAGTCTTTTTGGTCAGTTGATGTGGGCTCTTGTTTTTCTACAGGTTGATCATAAAGCAGTGCTTTCATCAATTCTTTATTCCTATTGCGTAGATTATCCTTTTCCTCCATATATACTTTGAGATGAGTTTCTAGCAGATTACTTCTAGCTTTCAATCTCTCTTTGTCTGCTTCACTAGTTTCATGCTGTCTTTGTAAGTCCATCAGTTGTTCCTGGAGCTGATGATTCTGCTGCATTAATGTAGTGTATTGTCCTTTGACTTCAAGTAGTTCTTTTTCTTTTGCTGAAACATCTTGTTGGGCATGAATCAGCTGTGCCGACAATTGCTCACTCATTACTTGAAATTGATTCTTTTCCCGCATGGCCTTGTCAATCTGCATCCGTGTCCATCATTTGTTGTTGCGTATCCATGGCCGTTTGTATCATCTGCTTGACGATGGGTTTTAGTTGAGTAACATCTACATTTAACCATGTGGTAGGGATGTTAGGTTCTTCACCCGTGGTAACATCTTTCGCCTATGCCACATGTAAAGTAGTATCATGGGGCTGCCGAATATGGAGTTGTATCCTTGGCTCAACCTCCTTGTCTTTATCCATGTGTGTTTGTATTTCCTCTTTTACAGGTGGCACTGCATCTTTATTTGTGATTGGAGCATCTTTGATGCTGATTTTTGACTGATCGTTCAATTGAGTAATGTGGACCTGTTCAATGGATGTTTCTTGGTTCCTTACCTGTGACTGTTGATTGTCAGGTGTGACCTCGACCTGATTTATCTCTTTTCCATTCCTCATTGTTCGTTTCTGTTCTTATGTTAGTGTCTAATGTGTCTTTCTTAGGCCTAGATTCCTCATTCAAGCTCGAATCTTCTAATCCCAGTTCTTTATATCTGGCGGTTTGTTCTGGGGTGTGTTCTTTATTCTTTTGTTGCTTTCCTTGGCTTGTCTATCTGTATTGATGACCTTGAACATTTAGGTTCACTTGGCCCTGCATATACATATGCGTCTCTTCTAGAGCTGTGGAGAGGTCCCTTTTTGTGATTAGTTGTTGTGTCATAGGAATCTTTGGTAATGTATGTGTCCTCTTTGATTATGGTGTCTCTTGGGCTGCTTCCTCTCTAATGCGTTTAGTCCCTCTCATGGGTTTCTTTGAATTGGTTCCCACTTCTTCGATGGAAATGACTGTTTTCTTTTTCTTTGGAACCGTCGCTAACTTTATATATCTTGCCATCTCAGTTGAAGTTGGCATCAAGCGTAAGCACTCCTTCATTCCAAGTGCCTCATAAATTAGCAAGGTCAGAACTTCCATTCAAAAACTTTTTCTGACCCCACTTTTTCTTTGCTTTGAATGGACGGTCTTGAATATATGGAGTCATATTTACTTGATTTCCCACTTGCCTCATTGCATGGGAAAGTAATTGCACAACAATTTTCTGAGGTGTTGTATATCTGTGCATACTAGGAAAACAAAAATGTTGGTGCACTAATCGAATTGAGTCTTCAATATCTGTTCTGTGGATCTCCAAAAATGTTCTCTTTTTTGGATCATGACATTCATCTTTGACATTATTGAGGCCATCTTGATTCCATCCAAAAGCTCTGTTGATTAGCTCATGAGTGAATCTAATGGTTTTCCATGTACCCACTTTATCAAGCACTTTTGCTTCCGGGACGGATGGCTTATCTGATGCAGACTGTAGCGTATTCATCACTTGTGTGCATCTCTAAAAATCTGGCAGGTATATTGGAAGTCGTAGGAATGCATCAATGCCCGCCCTTGTCCATACATCTGTCATGCGTGGTAATCCTTGTATGATAGTCTGGAAGTCTTGAGACATAATTGGAAAGTAGTGGTCTCTATCCATAATTTTAATGGTGGCCATGAAAAGTAGCTCTGCCATTGGTTGATCGTCAAGAAACCAATGACCTCTTGCCTTCGTAATTGATTCCAAGGGAAGAAGCAGGACCTCTTCCTCTTGCGTAGCCTTGGAATTAGAGGATGCCATCTACACTTAGTACATACCAATAATCAGTGGCAAGCTGGTATCAAGAATCATCCTTCACTTATCCTTCATAAATTTATGAAGGAAAGAAAAGAAAGAAGAGAGAAGCCACCCAAGAAGAAGAAGAATCTTTGTTTGAGGTCCCTGAAAACTTTAAAAAATATGAGATAGACGATAGGAGAGTCATGATAAGAATGCCTAAACGCGAGGCACAATCAAGAGAGGCCTATGATAACAAAGAAACCACCAAGAAAATAGTGGTAGCCCTAGAAGAAGGAGAAGAGAGATGTACTTACATAGGACATGACCTGACGGAAGAAGAAGAGCAAGAGTTGATTGCCTTGTTAAGAGAATACAGAGATGTATTCGCTTGGAGCTACAAGGACCTGAAAGGTGTAGACCCTGACATATGCTCACCCACCATTCCCATGACCGCAGATGCCAAACCCTCTAAACAAAAGCCATACACATATAACGATAATTATGCTGCTAAGATCAAAGAAGAGATATATCGCTTGGTCAAACCTGGATTCATCTATGAAATTGAGCACACTGAGTGGGTATCCCCCATTGTAGTGGTACCCAAGAAGAATGGAAAGCTACGTGTATGCATTAACTTGAAGAAGGTTAATGCAGCCACTATTCGAGATAACTATCCGCTTCCTATCACTGAGCATCTATTAGAAAGAGTAGCAGGCAAGGAAGTGTACAACTTCCTTGATAGGTTTTCTGGCTACAATCAGGTAGCCATTGCCCCAGAAGATCAGCATAAGATAGCTTTTGCCACAGAATGGGGCATATTTGCCTTTAGAGTAATGCCATTTGGCCTTACCAATGCGCCAGCCACATTTCAGAGACTAATGTGTCATGTATTTAAAGAATTCATAAGGAAGAATTTGGAATTCTATGTTGATGACCTGTGTGCCCATTCCAACATTAGACAGACACATATACCTGAACTCAAGCAAATCTTTGATAAATGTAGAGAATATCAAGTCTGCCTGAACCCAGAAAAGTGTGTTTTCATGGTCAGGCAAGGCAAGATTCTAGGACACATAGTGTCAAAGAAGGCATATCCACGGATGAGGAGAAAGTGAGGGCCATCGCAGAACTACCTAGGCCAAAGAATGTCAAGGAAGTACAAGCTTTCATGGGGCATTGTGGTTATTACCGACGCTTTATACACATGTACGCCATCATTGCAAAGCCTCTGTACGGACTTTTGACCAATTTTGAGTGGACTGATGAATGTGAGAACTCCGTCAATGAGCTTAAATGACGATTATGTTCAGCGCCAATTTTGACGACTCCAGATTGGAATAAGCCCTTTCATGTCCATGTGGATGCATCTAATTATGCTATTGGATGTGTGCTAGCACAACCTACGGGCGAAGGTAATATGGATCTTCCAATTGCCTATGCTAGTAGACAATTGAGTGCAACTGAACGGAATTATACCGCCACTGAACGAGAAGGATTAGGCATGGTGTACGCGGTGAAAACGTTTAGACACTATTTGCTTGCAAATAAGTTTAAATTTTTCACTGATCATTAGGCACTGCTCTATTTGGTAAACAAGCCATGCAATACAGGTAGATTAGTAAGATGGTTTCTCTTACTAATGGAATATGACTTCGAGGTTGTGGTAAGGAAAGGCAAGACTCATTTGAGAGCAGATCATCTTTCTAGGCTCACATCTGGAGAGGCCCCACAAGGAGTATCAGATGATCTTCCTGATGCATACTTGTTTAATTTGGAAGTTGTACCTCAGTGGGCTAAGCCATTAGCGCCAGTATTGACATACGAGCCTAACCGCCCAGTCATAAACACTCAAGATAGAGAGGTAGTAAAAGCCCAAAAGTACCACATCATGGCAGGAAGTATGTACAAGCATACAGATCAAGGGATATTATCCTGTTGTGTGGAAGAGGATGAGTACGCAAAATGGTTGCAATTAGCACATGTAGGCGCATTAGAGCAACACCATTTGAGGCAAAGAACTTTACAGACACTAAGAAGACTCGGAGTGCACTGGCCAACTATGGAAGCAGATGTACACAAGTTGTGTAAGGAATGCTCAGTCTGTCGTATTAAACCACCTGTGGAGCATGCTACACTATACCAAGTGTCTCTAATACCAGATTGGAGTGAACCATTAGTAGCCTTCCTGAGGACGAAAACATTCCCTCAAGATATGACATTGGCCAAACAAAGAAGTCTAGAACAAGAAGCCCTAGATTACTCACTCATTGGTGATAATCTATACAAGCGCAGTAAAGATGGTTACCTCAGATTATGTGTCCATGAGAGTGAATATCTTAAGATCTTGGAAACGGCTCACCAGGGTGTAGCAGGAGGACACTTTGGACTAGATCGGGTGATCAAGGCAATCCTATTTGCAGGATTATGGTGGCCCATGCTTCACATGGATGCACATACCTACGTGAAGAGGTGCGATGTTTGTCAGCGAACTAATTATCCTATACGTAAGGATGAGATACCATTGAAACCTATGATGGGTGGACGTGCATTCTCCAAGTGGGGAATAGACTTTGTAGGTCCTATTAATCCCCCATCTAAGGGTTCAGATGCTGAATATATCATTGTGGCCACAGACTATTTAACCAAGTGGGTAGAGGTTAAGGCTACGACAAAGAATGATGCTCAGACGACCGCTAAGTTCTTATTTGAGAATGTGTTCACTAGATACGGGCTACCTATAGAGCTAGTTCGTGATAGAGGCACTCACTTCTTGAATGAAGTTATTGAAAACCTCCTTCAAGAGTTCTTGGTGATACACAAGAAGTCTGCCCCTTATCACCCACAAGCTAATGGCCAAGCCGAGAGCACAAATAAGATTCTATGCAATGTGCTGACCAAATTAATGCCTAATAAACGCTCTGATTGGGACAAACAGCTCCACGATGTTGTTTGGGCATACCGAGTTGCCTATAAAACGGTACTCCAAGCCACTCCCTTTCAAATGGTGTTTGGTCGAAATGCAGTGCTACCATTGGACTTCTTGATACCTACACTAAAAGTAGCACAAGAGCATGAGTGGACGGGTCATGAACTCTCTTTGAGGATTTTTGATCTGGAACGACTAGGTGAAACCAGACTAAGAGCGACAACAGGAATTTATGCAGCCAAGAAAAGACAAAAATCATATTTTGACGCACACGTGAAGGATAAGGGCTTAAAAGCAGGAGACCTAGTTTTGATCTACACTTTGAAGCAACATGCATGGAAACTAGAGAAGAGAGGCTATGGACCTATGATTATCAATAGGATCTCCATGAGTGCGGCAGTTCAATTAGCTACACTGGAAGGTGATGTTCTTCCTAGTTACATTAGTGGACGCAGAGTCAAGTTATATCAGGAACCCCTCATGGAGGAGATGTTAAATCGACTCAATACTGCAAAGAAACGTAAAGAAGAGGAAAATCAAATTCGAGAAGAGGCACAAGCAGAAGCATTGGAACGCATCCGAAGAATGAAGTTGAGAAGACAGGGTAGAGATCAGCCTAGGATAGATGACTATGTGCACCAAGGATATCATATGGCTGTGTGTGAAGTTTCAGGTATTAGCTCTCATAGAATAATTGATCGACATCCTTTTGTAACCTTAGAGATAGGACAAGGAAAGAGTGCAAGGATTGTAAGGGCCTTGATTGACTTAGGTGCAGCCACTAGTGCTGTTAAATTTTCTTACTGTCAAAAGCTGAAATTAAGTGTCAATCCTATAGAAGCATATCTCATAGGATTGGGAGTCGTGGAGACCCCTTGCATGGGCGAGGTGGAACTTCCGCTCTGCATTCAAGATGTTTTACTGACAGTTAAAGTACTAGTGTGTCAAGATGAGGATCTCACTAGGCCTCTTGTCTTGGGTCAAGACTTGATCTATGATCATGCAGTCAACCTAAACCTAAGAAGTGGACTTCTTCAGGTATGGGTAGATCAGAACCACATTACACTTGAATTAGAGAATGAAGCACTCAAGGAACTAGGCAAGGCACAAACTCTTGGTCCTTCCAGGAGTACACATGAAGATGACCATCCTATTCTTGTCCAACACTATGTGATGCAGAGGGATGATTATCTCAACAAAGAAGTCAAGGATACAATGGAACTCCCTTCTTTTCCAAAAGCCACAGGGATGCAACAACCAAAGGTAGATCAAATGTAGAAGAAGCAGACGACTTATGCTCGAAGCCAAAAGAAAGTACGAAGCACGGTGTCTCAACCATCAAAACAAGTGTGGGTGCGCAAAGGTGAGCATCCTATTGCGGTCAAGCCACAAAAACTGGCTCAACTTCCTATTAGTGATCAACAACATGACACTAATAAGAAGTCTTCCAAAAATTCTTCTGTGAAAGTGAAGTCTATCTGGGTACCCAAGAAGTCGATGAAGGCTAGCCCACAATCAAGACAAATTTGGGTGCCTAAGGCTTGCTTGCCAGCTCAAATAGATAAGCAGAGACCACACCCTGTACAACATGGTTCACTCACGCGAACAGCTAATACCCACTCTTATACATCACACACGAACACATATTCACCCATGAGCACGAGTGGAATCACTTGTAAATGGGTCCCCAAAAAGCCTCATTTCCAAGTAGGCACTCTCACAAAGCACTCGAGAGTCTCCAGAGAACCAAAACCGAAAGCCATCCACTGTGTTTGGTTGCCCAAAGCTTGTAATAAACCCCCCGACCCCCACTTGTAAATTCACCTCCACCTACTAACTGCATCATTCTCACACATCTTTCCATTTCGCTCATAGGACAATTTATCCACTGACTACACCCACAATCACAGAGCACTCACTGACGAACTAACTTATCACTAAAATCTCAAGTTAATGTTCTAACGCGGACACATGACCACTTGGTGTCCATTTGCAATGTTAACATTCATTTGTATATTCTCACAAAATTGGTGACCAGTCCTTTCAATATGGTCGAGGCTGCAGGAACTAGCTCCCAGGCAGGCACCAACCCTCAGATTGTGGACATTGAAAGTCTCCCCATTGAGGAGGAGTTGAAGGAAAGACCACTGGCATTGAGAGCATTACATGCCATACCTGTTCAGAATCCTCCCTAGGGGCACACATCACCAGTAAGCAAAAACTTGCATTGGTTCAGTGATGTGGCAGGACCTCTTGGAGAAGGCACTTACTTGTGGGAGGCAGAAATAGAGTTCAATGGATGCTGGGGTCGGTATCATTTCTTTACCAAAGAGTTTGAGAGGCTTCATAATAATGAAGGGTTGAAACCGATATGGAAGAAGGCGGGACTATATGATTACTTCAAAGCCCAATTACCGAAGCCGGACTTTTTAAGGTGTTCATACTTGATTAGCACCCTCACTCCCAGTAAAGAGAAAAAGGGGTATAGTACCTTCATCCTACCATCTCTTACAAGAGGTAATGAACTGAAGTGCTTCAAATTAATGAACAATTTGGTAAGGGAAGCTCTCGATATGAAAGGCATGCATATCCCCATAGAGAAGGAGACAATGGTCCCAGACAACATGAAGAACAGGAACCTGACTAAACTAAAGGACATGGTGGCCATGACTCCAACTATTGCCATTCACCTCCAAATGTGCATCCAACATTTCACGTTCCCTGCTCAAGAGAGATTCACGATGCCACCCAAGAAGATTTGGTTCAATTTATACTTAGCAGACGCCTTCAATTTGACAATCAACATGCCTCATTGGATTATTGACCAAATACACTTGGCACATCAACGGTGGTATAAGAAGCAAAAGTCAGTACTTTATGGATGTTGTGCTCTCACCAGGATTGTTTATCGATGCTTGGCATATGATGTGCCCGACAAAGAAGAGCATGAATATGAGCAAGAAGTTGTACCGAAACTTGAAGGTGCCCCTGCTTATACGAAGCAATTCAAAAGACTGTATGACACCATCAACCGAGTTCAAGAACAACACAAACTATCCCTGGCAGTAGGAAAGGCCCTCATGAACCAGATCTTGGAAGATGAAGGTGTGGACGAGCAATACAAGGCAACCCTTGACATGATTGCTGATGCATTGGGGTACCTGAGACAGTGCATACCGCTCTTGCACACTCGCGAAGATCGGAGCGAAGATACGGCAAACGTCCCCCTAGACCAGGGAAACAAATGAATATCTTGGTATCAGAACCACAGGGCACCACATCCACCACCACGGGCACAACCCATACCATTCATCACACTGATGAAGCCCATACCTCAAGTGCACCCCCGTCACCCCCTTTACCACCCTCCCCTCCAACTCCACCACCTTCACCTCCTACCACCACTCCACCACCACCGTCACCACCACATAGTCCACTTCCCAAACCGAAGCACAGAATGTCAGTCAACCCTCACAATCCACACAACCTATCACCACCTCTATTGTAAATGCCACCACTGACACTATAATTCTAACTGTCACCACTGAAAACCCCATTTCCCCTATCACACTTCTTGGTGGTTCATTTTCACAACTGCATACACCACTTTACACCTTCATGACCATCACCACACCGACAATTCCCATGTTCACAATCACTCCCATGACCGCATCCACATATGAATTCATGGACATCTCACCCACTTCCGCATCTCTCCCTCCCCCCATATTCCCACAATCCCCCATTCCCCCACCACCCACTTCACCCTTCTCAAGCACAACATCCACACTCCCTTTCCCTTTCCCCTACCCTCCTGCATTCAACACCTTCCCATCATCCACTCCTGTTAATAATGTATTTAATACGATGTACCAGTGTATGTCTCAATTACAACAGCATTACCAGCACCTAGATGCTCAGCAAACGAGCCTGTTCAGAAACCATGAAACACTACAAGAAAGATTCATTAATTTAGAGAAGGAGAAGAGGATATTACAACAACAGTATAATACCTTACAGGCACAACATGATCAGTTAGTAGCCAATCCACCCCAAACAGATACCGAAGAAATACAAGAACTCAATGATATGTTACATGCCCAGATAACCGAGAATCTCAAGCTTCGTCGTAACCTCGCCTTACTACGAAAACACATGTCCGCAGCACTCGAATAGAATAAAAGACTGCAGAAACAGAACGAAGAAAACCTAGAAGCAACAATGGAGGGATCCCCGCAGGAAATTGACCCAGAGCACTTCAAGGCCATCCCATCGGAAAATATGTGAATTGTATTGGAAATACACGCCGACCTCCTAGAAGCACACACTGTCTTAGAAAAAGAGAGGGATGACCTACTAAAGCAGCTGACAGTTCAGCAAGAGTTACCAAAAGAAGTCACAGCTGTCGCAGACACATCTGAAGAAGTCGCAGAACTCAGAGCACAATTGGCAGGACTACAAAATAAAGTTCTTCAATATGAGCGTCAACCCTCTCCCCTTGTGGAGCCTGAACCTGAGGACTTAGTTCCAATTGAAGTTGAGGAGACTTTTGAAGACCCATATGTACCCATGCCTGCACCAGGGGGTAAGCAAACAGAGGAATGAATGGACACAATTGAGATCGAAGCTCCTGAATGGATGCAAAAGTTAGAGAAGGTTGGTGCAACCCATGATGAGAGAGTTGCAATACAAATACAATCTATACCCCGATTGGAAGAAGTCTTCATCAAATCGGATTACTTCAAAAACCTCTCCCATCATCGATGGATTGGCACGTCCGATGATTTGTATGTCCCATTCTGTGTATTAATGGCAGATTATAATGCTGAGATCAAGCAGCGAACAACAAAAGAACCAACCTCGGCCACACAATTTGCACCCGATGACATCCCTGCAAGTGCCACGCATGGGAATATATTTCAACCTACTTGGAGGATATGCCTGCTTGAAACATACCCTAAGATGGTACGCACTTGGAATGACATGCCTTTATACATCAAGTATAACCCATGCTACTGCCCTGTCTTTCAACGAAGGTCTTGGCCAGAGTACACCAAAATAGTTTTGACAATTAAAGGATGTGAAAAGTGTCTAAACTATGTGTACTTAGCACCCCCTCATGGCCAACCCATGGTCGGCTACATGATTTCAACCATCCGACACTGGGCAGTCAGATTCAAAAACGTACCAGATATCAGGGCACAGATGTGCCTCAAAATATTTGAGTTAATGTTGATCACTTTCAGAACCTTTAGAAATATCAAAGCACCTTACCTTTCAACTCTTGGATTCAATGAAGGCAACCAGGATCTCGCATACGATAATAGCACAACACCACCCATCAACGTTGTCTATGCGTGGCATGCTCGTATCAAGTATCTACCTGCCTGCTTCAAGCAAACATTTGAGGAAATGTTTATCACAGGCTTCTGGGAATATCATTCCGAGATATTCATACCCAAACCATCTCACCTGTTACAACTATTTGCAGTTGAACAAGCTCTACACTCAGAACAGCTACGCATGCCACATCCGGAGGTACCCGGGCCACTAGACTGGGATGCCCTACTAACTGATTTGGCTAAAGGGCTGAGAATATCAGAACATCACTTAGCTACAGATGTCGTGGAGTACTACATCCAACGGTCCACACAACAAGGGTCTGTCAGAGACGACAGACGCGAGAGAGGGGGGAGTGTTGGCAGTGGTCAGGGCGGTCAAGGACTTACAAGACAAGGGAGCCAACGTGAAGGGCCAAGTAGACAAAGCAGTCAAAGAAGATCTGGCAAGTAGGCCATCATTTTTCATGAAGCTGAAGGACACTAGCACAAATCACAGGAGCACATCAAAGAGGTGGACACACAAGAAGGAGCAAGTAGGGAGCTCGAGGAAGTGTATGTCAAATTGTTAGAAGAAATCCCTACAAAAATAGTGATTTTCATCACTAAAAGCCATTGTAAATACCATTCCATATTTTTGTAGCTCTATTTTGTGCAAGCCAAGGAGTCCTTGAGTTTGAGGAGCTTTAGAAGTACCTACCTATCAAATTTCACATTTTTAAGACTCCGTTTGAGCCCCAAATAGGCCCTAGAACCTAATTTCTAACTAGGCCGGACACTAGGTCTGGAGAGGGCCAAAGCTAGTCAAAAACTATAAAAAGAGCTAGAGAGCTGATTTTTGAGGTTAGCTTGTTGTAGAATTGAACTTGTAGAGCACTTTTGAGTAATCTAAAGAACTCCATTGTCTCTCTCTCTTTGTTCTTGCCTTGTGTGTGCGTGTGTGTGTGTATGTGTGTGCATGTTAGTGTGCTTCTCACTCACACACTTCTGCCATCACTTGTTCGAGGTCATCATACCATCCTCACGTCTTCCCGGATTGACATTAAAGGAGGTGCTACTCATCACTGAGCTACAATGGAGCATGCCTCTGGTGAAATTCTTGAAGACCCAAGAGTACCCAGAAGGAGCTACTCTAGCAAGGAAACGTGCACTCACAGAACAAAGCAAGGACTATGTTCTTATAGGAAAACAACTCTTCAAGAGAGGAAGAGACAATCATTTATGAATGTGCATTCATGAAGACGAGTATCTTGTTGTTTTAGAGATGGCACATACAGGAGCTATAGGAGGACATTTTTCTGCAGATAAAACTGCAAAAATGATTCTCATTGCAAGGATGTGGTGGCCAACTCTACATCAAGATGCAACCACATATGTTCAATGATGTGATACCTTCCAACGAACAAAATATCCAATTAGAAGAGATGAAATGCCGCTGAATCCCATGATGAGTGCCAGAGCCTTTACTAAATGGGGAATAGACTTCATAGGACCTATTAGCCCACCAGCTAAAGGATCCCATGCCGAGTACATAATCGTAGCCACAGACTATTTGACCAAATGGGTTGAAGCCAAAGCAACCAAGAAAAATGATGCGAGGACTACGGCCAAGTTTCTCTTTGAGAATGTATTCACTAGATTTGGATTGCCTATAGAAATTGTGAGTGATAAAGGCACACACTTTGTGAATGAAGTAATAGAAGCCCTACTGAATGAATTCTTAGTAATTCATAAGAAATCAGCCCCATATCACCCACAAGCCAATGGACAGGCCGAAAGTTCAAACAAAATCTTGTGTACAATCCTCACTAATATTGTGAACAATGGTAGATCTGATTGGGATAAGCAATTACATCATGCTTTATGGGCATTCCGAGAGGCCTACAAAACAGCCATAGGAACTACTCCTTTTAACTTAGTGTATGGACAGAATGCCATTTTGCCAATTGATTTCTTAGTCCCCACTCTCAGAGTAGCAACAACTTATGAGTGGATTGGACATGAATTATCATCTCAATTGGATCAAATAGAAAAGTTACATGAAACAAGGTTACAAGCTGTAGCAGGGATTTATGCTGCTAAAAGGCGACAGAAGGCATATTTTGATGCGCATATTAAAGACAAAAACCTAAAGGAAGGAGATTTAGTTTTGGTCTATACTTTGAAGCAACATGCTAAGAAACTGCAAAAAAGAGGATATGGTCCATTGATCATCAATCGTATATCTACCAGCAGAGCCATCAGCTTAACAACCCTAGATGGAGAAGTATTGCCAAACTATACCAGTGGTTGCCGAGTAAAAAAATATTTAGAGCCATTGACAGAAGAGATAATGTCACGACTAATAATGGGTAAAAATAGGCGCAAAGAGGAAGAAACAATACGAGAAGAAGCTAGACAAGAAGCGCTAGAACGAATCAGGAAATGAAAGGAGTGGATGAGAGAGAGAGAGACGAGAGATATCGACAAGGAGAGGAACTCATCCCAATGGCGAACTTTAGAGCCACTGAAAACCTAGGACAGCAAATAAAGCAACCTTATTTGAACTTGGGTGCTGGAACAGAAGAATACCACTTAGTGGATGCCCATCTAAGGCACAACTGATTGGAATAGGAGGAAAAATTACTAAATGCATAGGCAAGATTACCTTACCTCTACATCTCGGAAACAACACGATTGAACAAAAACTCTTAGTATGTCATGATCAGGACTTATTAGAAGAGCTCGTGTTAGGTCAAGATTGGATATATGA
Organism: Ceratopteris richardii; assembly: GCA_020310875.1. Taxonomy (NCBI): domain Eukaryota; kingdom Viridiplantae; phylum Streptophyta; class Polypodiopsida; order Polypodiales; family Pteridaceae; genus Ceratopteris; species Ceratopteris richardii. Next base: position 115,402,611 of record CM035406.1, read on the forward strand.
ATATGAAGTGACTATTCAGTTGGCCCTAGGATACATCTCGGCCAAGATAGAACATCGTGAGGCATTCAGCATGTTAGGAAAACGACCGATTAAAGACAAAGATAAAGACCCGACAAACGAGCACAATGATGAATGTATGTTCACTCACACTATGGAAACCCCACCATCAAGTACTTCATGTGAGAATGCACCAAATCTTGCTTTCACACAATCTTCTAATCCAGTAAATCGCATGATTAGTGTCATATCCAACAAAAGTCTCAGTGAGGAACCAAGCACAAGAGGGACTAGTGAGCAAGACTATCAAAAACTTGCACACATTAGAATATACCCCATTCCTTACACTAGACAGGCTTGGATAAGAAAAGATCAAGTGACAGCATATCTTGAAACAACAACAGAACTACTCTCGACATCGGAAACAACAACAGAATAAGAATGCAAGTCACATTGGACACCCAGTTCCACAAAGGATTGCTAGAGTATGGATTCCAAAGAAGGTGATAGCCGCACAACCAGCCCAAATGCAAATATGGATTCCCAAGTCATGTGCCCAAGTGACAATCATCAAAAAGAACAATTCAAGACACAAGGAGAATCAGTATGATCTAAAGGCGAAACAACAGACGACAAACAACTACAGGATAGAGCAGGAGCCTAGATACGCAACAAAAATCATTGAGAGATTCAAAAAGCGGATAAAGCAAAAGTATAACGTGAGAAGCAATACATTCTCCAGGAGTGATGGGAATGCAGGTTGTCCCAATGGAGTAAAGCAGATTTGGATGACTACAAGCAAAACAATCTCTACACATTGACCAAATAATTCGGGTTGCACACATCTGGAGTCACAAGAGTCCAAAGTATGCATAATAGGGCCACAATACAAGGCCAAGCATTCGGCACATTCTTCTTCTACTTCTGGATAGTGAAGCACGTTTCCCTCTTGGGAAATAGGAGAGCACTTGTAAAATAATCCAAAAGAAAATAACTAATGATTCAATAATTGCTTCGGCTATGAACTAACATTTCTGTTTTCTTTCAGACACATACATAAAAAATATAAATAAGTATGAAAAAAATCCCAGGTATTACCTTTCTCTCACACCCACGGGGAAGGGACGACACAATTCACTCGGAGAGTTGCGTGGTTAACCTTACATCATTTGTTAGCTCTTCATGTCTCTGAGGATGAACTTCTACCTCATAGAAGTATTCTTCATCTCATACAAAGGGTGGGTCCATAATGATTGACTCTAGATCGGAGTCACTTGCATCCTCAAATGCATCAGTGCTAGGCTCGCATTCTTCAAGAACCGGATCTCCCATGATTGGCTCTATTGAGAAAACTGAAATGTCATAGCCATCCTCGTCAAAGTGGAGTGTCCATTGTTCTTCATTGATGGCTACATCCATTGTTGCTAAAATTTCCGCCCAACCGTGAGGTTCAAATTCTTCATCAGGGAATACTACAGGTGCATAGGCGGGTCTTGAATTGATCTATGTGTCTCTTTCGCACCTACCTCTCTGGCTTTTTCTCTCTTCTCCTCTTCTACTGCCACTTTGCACATCCATAAGTGAGTGTCTTCATGCATCCATGAGGATCTTGATCCTATGGAATGCACTGACTCAGTATCATCTCTGGCTCTATGGATGGGGTTCCATTGAATGGGGGGTACATCCCTATGAGAGTAATCTTTGAGATTCACTTTGGTCGTGACACCTAAGTGTTGCAAGTACAAGGAATTGGTTCCCCAATCTTGTACCACTTGCAACTTGCATAAATGGTCTTCCCAAAATAATCTAATAGGCATGGTTCTTGCTAAAATCACATATGGCGAAAGTATGCTCAAACTCAACACCGCATGTAGTGAGAGTTATTCCTGCTAGCAAGCCTAAGGGTCTTTCTATGTGACCATCAGCCATCTGCAATTTCATTCTCGTTGGCCTAAGTGTTGGCTTGCCCCAATGCTTCCATAGGGAAGTGGTAGCAATTGCAACTCCTGCACCTGAGTCCAGAATTGCCTTGGTTGTGTATCCTTGATGGGTGATGGGAAGATAGGTGTTTCCTTCTTCTCCTTCACTCATATCTCATATCTTGTCTAGAGGAATTTCTGGCACTGTTGTATGAGATCCTACTTGGGAACACGGTTTAGCTATCTCTGGTACTTGTTTGGCTACATGTTTCCATAGTTGTGGCCTAACCTTGAGTAACTCTTCTAAAGTGAGATTGCACTGCACTTTAGTATTCTTTACTACCCCCGTATTCCTAGGTATGATTGAACCTTCGTTTCTTACCATGACCGTGGGTGCTCTCATACAAGTAGACTTAGCTTCCCATGGGCCTGTGAAGTGGGGTAATTCATGTAAAGAATTAGACTCAAAGTCTAATCTCTCTTGAGATTGTGCACTCTCCTGCTCTCCATAAATGGAGGGAATATCTTGTGGGATTTGATCATGCGCGTCATCCACAAGTTCAAAGGGAGGAGGGACTTCACTCTCTTTAGCCCATTTTTCTTCTTGGATCTCTCGTAGGAATTTGGGTTGAGTACCGATTCATAGAAGAAGATGTGTCTGGATCTGTGGAGTAGGGCACATAAGCTTCCGGGGCGGGAAGGCTTAGCCTTTCACTTGGCTTGTCCTTATTTTGAGAGGCGGGTTCCTTTTCTGATTGTGCAATTAGCCTCTCCAATCTTTCTAGCAGTCCATCAAAGTGCAACTGCGTCTTAGCTGAACTAGAGAAGTTAAAGAGGCGACTGGCTTCAAACATGGTTTGAGCCAACTCCACTATCTTAGCACAAATTTTAGTTCGCTCAAGCTCTAGTTCTACTCTAGGGTAACACTTTTCGTGATCGGTTACGTTTGGCTCTTCTTGGATTCTGGCTTGATATGCTTTAAGCATCATATTTAGGTCCTCGAGAGTGGGATCTGCTAGCACTCATCCTACTCTAGGGGGTGGTGAGGTTGTGAGAGGTGGGTTGGAAGGTGGTGGATCAGATGGAGATGGGAATGGTGGTGGTGGGGTAGTGTGAGAGTGAGGTTGAGAGGTGAGTTCAGTTATCTTGGCTCTTGTTTCTCTTAGGCTTTCCTTGAGTTCACTCATCTTCTTTTCCCATTGTCTTTTCATTCTCTCACGGCTATCCTTCGAAGCTGTAGTTCTCTTCTTAGTTATGCTCTCAGTCTCACTAGCCTCAAAACTCTTTTCCTGGCCTACACCTTGGTGTTGCTGCAAAGCTTGGTCTCTAGTGACCACTTGCAGAGGTGCAGTGGAAGTGACACTTCCTGTGGAATCTACTACCAACCCAATAACGTTAATAGGAGTGATTTTTGGCATGTTATTGGGATTCTTTGGGCAATCTTGTAAGAGATGCTCCTTTCTTCACTCTTGACAAAAGCCCTGGATTGTTAATGACTAGGGTTGTGTAGGTGCAGGCGTTGGGCAATCACGAATGAGGTGATCACCCTGACATCGATAGCATGGTCCTCTAGGAAATGGGGGTCTTACTTGCCTAGGTTGAGGTCTAGAGTTGGGGTTTGCGTACATGATGTTTGCGTAATCTGGCTCCCAACTAGGTTCACTCGGTTCTTCACTATAGTAGGATTCACCATGTTCAGGAGACTGCATGTAGTAAGCCTCGAGGCTATCAATATGTGTAGAATCAAAGCTATGGTCACTGGGGTCACTTTCTGAAAGCAATGGTGTCATTGGCACTATGGCTCTATTCAGGTTCTCTTTTGCAGCTGCATACTTTACTGGGATCACATTGGCTGGAGCTGGAGGTTGTTGGGCTAAGACAGGCTGAGGCCTCTACTGGGCCTGATATTGTGGTTGGTAGGTTTGTTGAGGCCTAACATATTGTTGTGGTGGGTATTGGTTCTGGTATCTCCCTTGTTGTGGATAGGGCTGAGGGTAGGTTTGCCTAACTGCTTGCTTATTGTATGGGCAGTCTTGTGTTGTGTGATTTCTATATCTCCGCTCTATGGTGCAGTATTGAGTACTGGGAATCACTTGGGGTTGAGCCATGATGGGACATACGTTCGCCATATGGTCACCTCCACAAGTATATCACCACTTAACTGGGGCAAATCTTGGGATTTGTTTGCTAGAGACACCTAGTTTTTGAGCTACCTTCTCTGCGAACTCCTCAATAGATGTGGATTGCGTGGAAGAGAGGCTAGACGAAATATCTGAATCTTTGTAGATTTTTGAAAGCTCTAATTCCTCCCCTAGGTTATCTTCAATGTCAATGCACATGCGTACACACTCTTCTATGGTCCTAGGGTCCTTCAAGTACACATATGATCTCAATTTGGTACTTAGCAGTCCGTCCAAGAAGAGAGCCACCTGTTTGGCTGGTGTGGGTAACTCTGGAACAGGGCATCTCTCTAAGTATTGCCTAAACCTTCTTCCTGCAAGTCTCACGGTCTCTTGAGGTGTCTGCTTGAAGCTGCGAATCAGTGAGGATGTATTATGCCTTATGCCACTCTTAGAGAATTCGGTAATGAATGCCTCTAGAAGTTGGTCTATGTTCCTAAAGTGTCTCTCATTTAGTGGTTGAAACCACGTAAGGGCAGTGTTCCTAAGGGTTAGACCAAAGGCATTGTATTGCGTGAACAGGTCCTCAACTTGTTCAGCTCTCAAGACTTGCCTAAACTCGGCCACATGATCGTATGGGTCTCTAGTGCCATCGAAGTAGTTCTTCATGACTTAACCAACTGTGTAGGTCTCAAAGTCCTCGTGTGCTCTCTAGGTCTGGGTAGAGGGAATTCATCCGCATTTCTTTGGTTTCTTGGGGCTCTAGGTTTCTCAGTTTCCACTCTATCCGTTTCCGTTCTCATTCTTTCTCTTCCCATAGGGTTGGTGAAAATCACTTGTGGCCTATCTCTACTTCTATCCCTTTGGGCTCCATGAGCTTGGGATGTTCCCGCTCCTTGGTGGCCAAAAGAGAAATAAGACCTTGGTTGGGGAAAAATAAATTCTCCCTTCCAAGTGTAGGCATGCCTACCATGCTCTGTGACCACAAAGATCCTTTCCGAAGTATTGTCTAAATAGGTCACTTTGCCTGGGCTATCCGGATCTTTGAACTCATAGAATGTGATTGTTTTGACCTCATTTGGTTGATCAGGCTTATACCTCCAGAAGGCTTCATCGGTTTCTCGATTTAGAAGCAGATCTATGCGCTTATTGTCCTGAGGAATCCACTCTGGTGTGATAATTCTAGTAAGAACTGATTTGCCTCGACGGGTTTTAGGCTCTCCACCTGTGTTCCCTTGCTCTAAGTCACCTATGTCTGTCTCTGGGATCACATTCCCAAATTCGTCTGTCCTATTTGGGTGACTGGTGACTACGTATATGGTTTCTTCTTTATCCAAGTATGCCCCATTTTCAAACTTTACTACTGGATGTTCTATTCCAATGGGTTGATCTGGGTTTTTAATCTGGACCATGGATCTTCCTGGACCGTCCTCATAGATGCAAGCACCTAATCGGTTGGTCCTAAGGTATTCCAGCTGAGTCTTGTAAGGGCCTTCAACCCTCTATAAGTATGGCACTCCTGAACTTCCTGTGGGTCTCTCTATACCATGAGACATCTTGGACTCGCTAGTTTCAGCGCTAGGGTAGTACAAATAATGGCTCAACTATTGGGCGCAAGACCTAGCAGTATGATTGACACTAGCCTCTGAAGACCTAAGAATCTGTCTATCTCTCCCTAGGTGTCGTCCTAATCTAAGCTTCATATGCCTAATCGAGTCGCCCCAATTTTTGCCCAAAGTACAACCTCGTTGCAGCTCAATTTGTATCAGTTACTTGGTTCTTTTTTAGTTAATTATCGTGTTTATGATCTTGTCTAATATCACGTCGTCACGAATACTTGAGTGACCTTCCGCACTTTAAGTTGTTCGTACCACGTTAAGTTCTTTTCTTTTAAGTTATCGATCGCCAAGAGACTATCTTTATGCTTGAACTTGAGTATTTAATAGTCTTCAACTTGATAGATGCCTATCGTCTCCTTGAATTACTTCTAGCACTACTTGCACTTAGCCTGAGCTAGGAATTGACAAAGGGAGTTGAGAATAATCCAACCTCACTTGCTGATCCCTTGCTCTTTGGTGCTCAAGAACCCAATTCTCAAGCTTGCGGAATACCCTTGCTTTGGATGCTCTCTAGTGCTCTCAATGGACCTGTAAAAGTCCCAAAGTTAGCTCAAGACTTAGAATCAAATGACATAACAAGCCACTTTTATTCATGTGACCCAGATATCAATTTGCACTGTGCCTTTATGGAAAACAATTCTAGAGATCCCTTAGTTTTGCTCCCCCTAGGTATGGTCAACTTAAAATTACTATATCTAATAATTTTGGTATTAATTTTACCGTAAGTAGTGGAAGTTTTGGTAGTACTCCCCAGGAGCTTTCCAACAAGCCTAAGATCACTCCGAACGGATTTTGTATGAGAAAGTTATGACAGTTCAGGGTTTTGGGGTTAAAACAGGGTTCAAACAGGCTATCAGACAAACAGGATTTTCTTGAACTATTTGCTTATGGCCTCCCAATGTGTCCTATAGCCCAATATCCATGTCCAAAATTAGCCCCAAAATCTTCAAATAAAAAACCCTTAAAATTTGGCTAAGGAAGCCTCTCAATCGTGATCGACAGGTCTGTCAATCGCGATTTACAGAGGTGTCCGTCGGGGCTTCTCAGTCACGATCGACAGTGTCAATCGCGATCGACAAAGTTGGTCGTGGGTCCTGTCAATCGCGATCAAAACTTTTTGTGCAAATTTCGGTGTAATTTCAGTCGATCGTAGGTCTATCCATCGCGAGGGACACGTGGGCACGTGAAACTATGTGTCAATCGGCAAAATTCAGTCGGTCGCGATCGACAGTGTCAATCGCGACTGACAGAGGTGTCGATCCTGGCTGTCAATCGCGATCGATGGTGTCAATCGTGATTGATAGGGTCTGTCGGTCGTTTTCTGTCGATCGTGGCTGTCGATCGTGATCGATAGTGTCGGTCACGATTGATACAGAAACACGGAATTTTTAAATTTTAAGTAGTGATTTGGAATGTGCTCCTCATGTGTGTCATTGTGGTGTGTTTTGTTTTACCAAAGGAGAGATTTTTCTGTCGATCCCGATCGACAGAGGTCTGCGACACAGAGATAGGGTCGAGCTTTTCCATACCTATGCAGCCTGCTGGAGAGGATGATTGTTGGCAGTATACGAGAAGAGGCAAGTACGAGCATACAAGCAGATCTAGCACTAAGGCAACCCTTTATTTTTTTCAAAACCCTTACACCATTTAAAAGTGATTCTCATCACTAAAAACCCCTGTAAATACCATTTTCACCTTTTTGTAGCTCCATTTTGTACAAGCCGAGGAGTCCTCGAGCTTGAGGAGCCTTAGAAGTAGTTGCCTACCAATTTTCGTATTTTTTAGATCTCGTTTGAGCCCTCAAATAAGCCCTGGAACCTAATTTTTAACTATGCCGGACACTAGGTCTGGACAGGGCCAAAGCTAGTCAAAAACTATAAATAGAGCTAGAGAGCTCCATTTTGGGGGAGCCTCTTGTAGTTTTGAGGAGCTTGTATGAGAACTTTGCTGCAATAGAAGTGATTCCATTGTCTTACTCTCTTTGTTCTTGCCGTGTGTGCGCGTGTGCGTGTATGTGTGTGCATGCTTGTGTGCTTCTCACTCACGCACTTGTGCTTCCACTTGCTCGTGGTCTTCATACCATCCTCACGTCTTCTCGGATTGACATTAAAGGAGGTGCTACTCATCACTGAGCTACACCAAATTTTGGCGCCGTTGCCGGGGATCGAGCTTTGAGGACGAGCGTGTGATGGTAAGACGTAGAGGGGACGCGTTGGAATGGTAAGTAGTTGGTAAATTTCTGATTTTTCTCCATCTCCATCTCCATCTTCACCTCCTTCTCCATCTCCACCTCCACCTCCTTCTCCACTACATATTCCCTCTTCCTTATCATTCCCTCATTTGTTGTGTGCGAGTTTGAGAGAGAGCGAGCGTGTGTGTTCTTGTTTTGTGTGTTTTTTGCATGTTTCTTGCAGGTGGCAGCTCCATCAGCATCTCTAGCAAGCTCAGCAGGTACAGAATCTGTCTGCACAGTCCCCGAGGCGTTGAGCTCGAGCTATCGCGACACTTCGAAAATTTCACCCAATCACGATTCTGAGTGCACCACGACACTGCGCAGGTCTAGAGCTCCCAAGATCACTAGACAGAACAGAAAAATTCACCATATCCCGAGCTATCGCGACACCTCGAGGTATCGCGACACTCACGACCTATCGCGACACTCACGACCTATCGTGACACCTCACGAGCTATCGCGACACCTCACGACCTATCGCGACACTCACGAGCTATCGCGACACTCACGACCTATCGCGACACCTCACGACCTATCGCGACACCTCACGACCTATCGCGACACCTCACAACCTATCACGACACCTCACGAGCTATCGCGACACTCACGAGCTATCGCGACACTCACGACCTATCGCGACACCTCACGACCTATCGCGACACCTCACGAGCTATCGCGACACTTCGACCTATCGTGACACCTCACGAGCTATCGCGACACTTCGACCTATCGCGACACCTCACGAGCTATCGCGACACTTCGACCTATCGCGACACCTCGACCCGACCTATCGCGATACACGGCCTTTAACGCATGAAAAGTTAGGGTTATTTTTGAGTGAATTGAAGGGTAGTTGAGCTTAATTTTAGGCACCTTGGTATAACTTTAGAACCTTGGAAGTGGGCAAAAGGCCTAGAAACCAGAGAGGGATCTCCTGAACCCTGAGAGCCTGTTTTGACCCTTTAGTGCCTGAATGATCATAACTTGACCATACGGACTCCGATTGATGAGATTTTGGTCTCGTTGGAAAGCTCGTTGAGAATCCTACGTGGACCTCGACTGGTTTTTGCAAGAATCATACGCGGAGTTTTAGAACATGCATTTTTAAGTTGACCTTTAGGTGGAACTAAGTGGTCCTCAGATTCAGGGGGTGCAGTGAGTTACTCCAGGGGGACTGAAAATATTGATGTGTGTCTTCCAATTACTTGTGGTAATAGAGCTATACTAACTGGTGAGCTTTTGCAGGAACTTTGTGTGCACTCAAGGCAATCCAAAGCAAGCTAGCAAGGGTGAGTACCAAGCTTGGGAGAAGGCTTCCTGGGCTTGTGTAGCAGTCTGGTCAACCAGCTAATTGAGGTTGGAAGATCTCTCAACCCTCCTTTGTCAATTCCTAGCCTAGGCTAAGTACGACTTAGGTGTGGTAATTAATTAGGGCAACGTTAGGCATGAATCAAGTCCAAGAGTATTAATCAACCAAGTGCAAGAAGTAAATAGGTCTTAAGTGCGAAAACCCTAAGGGACAAAAGGTAAACGGGAATCGATCACTTATCAAGTGCGGAAATTCACTTAAGTACTCCTGACGACGCGATTTCAGACAAGACCATAAACATAATATTCAACTCAAAAGAACAAAGTGATTGGTGCAAATTAACTTGCAACGAGAGTGTGCTTGGGTCCAAGGGGGTAAATAAATCAGGCATATGAACCTTAGATCAGGCAGACACTTAGGCCGAGACAGACAAAGCCTCAGATCTTCTGAAGCTAGTGTCAATCACACTGCCAGGTCTTGGGCCCAGCAGTTGAGTGATTACCCATACACTCCCAGATCAGAAACAAGTGATTCTGAGATGTCCTATCACATGGAGAGACCAGTAGGTAGTTCAGGGTTGGCTTATCTAGAAAAGCCAGAGGGACCTTACAAGACTCAATTGGAATATATCAGGACGAATCGTCTAGGTGCTCGCATCTACGAAGACGGACTGAGAAGATCGGTGGTCCAGATTAAGAACCCCGATCAACCCCATGGATTAGACCACTCGGTAGTCAAGTTTGAGAATGGAGCATACCTAGATAAAGAGGGGACTATATATGTAGTCACCACTCTTCCTGATAGAACTGATGAGTTTGGAAATGTGATTGCGGAGACCGACATGGGTGATATAGAGCAAGGGAACTTAGGGAGAGAGCCAAGAACTCCCCGTGGTAAATCTGTCTTGACCAGAATCATGACTCCAGAGTGGATTCCACAGGATAATAAAAGCATAGATCTACTTTTAAACCGAGAAACCGATGAGGCTTTTTGGAGATATAAATCTTCCCAACCTCAGGAAGTGAGTGCCCTCACAATCTATGAGTTTAAAGACCCTGATAGCCCAGGCCAAGTAACCTACCTAGACAATGCATCAGAGAGAATCTTCATGGTCACTGAGCATGGCAGGCATGCCTACACATGGAAGGGTGAATTTGTTTTTCCCCAACCAAGGTCTAATGCGTTCTTTGGTCACCAAGGAGCTGGGACCTCCCAGGCTCATGGAGCTCAAAGAGATAGAAGTAGAGACAAACCTGAGGTAAGTTTTGCCAACTCCCTGGGAAGAGAAAGACCGGGAATAGAAAGGAATAGAGTGGAACCTGAGAGGCATAGAACCCCATGGAATCAAAGGCATACCCTTAGGAACACTACCCTTACGTGGTTTCAACCACTGAACGAGAGGCATTTCAGAAACATAGACCAGCTCTTAGAGGCATTTATTGTTGAGTTTTCTAAGAGTGGAATCAGGCATAACACCTCCTCACTAATTCACAGCTTCAAACAAACACCTCAAGAGACGGTCAGACTAGCTGGAAGAAGATTTAGGCAGTACCTGGAGAGGTGCCCGATGCCGGAGTTACCCACACCAGCCAAACAAGTGGCCTTGTTCCTAGATGGATTGTTGAGCACTAAGCTCAGGTCATATGTGTACCTGAAGGACCCCAGAACGATAGAAGAGTGCATGCGCATGTGCATAGACATTGAGGACAATCTAGGTGAGGAATTAGAACTATCAAAAATCTATAAGGATTCTGATAGCTCTAGTAACCTGACATCTGGTCAATCCACATCCATCGAGGAACTTGCAGAGAAGGTAGCCCAAAAACTAGGTGTCTCTAGCAAACAAATTCCAAGATTTGCCCCAGTTAAGCGGTGTTACAATTGTGGCGGTAACCATATGGCAAGTGTATGTCCCATTATGGCCCAACCCCAGGCGAATCCTAATAGCCAGTACTGCCCCATAGAGCGCAGGTACACCAACCACACTGCACACGACTGCCCATATAACAAACAAACTGTTAGGCAAAATTACCCTCAGCCATATCCACAACAGGGTAGATACCAGAATCAGTACCCACCACAACAATACAACAGACCACAGCAAACTTATCAGCCACCGTATCAAGGGCAGCAGAGACCTCAACTAGTCCTAGTACAGCAACCCCCTGCGCCCACCAATGCAATACCAGTGAAATATGCGTCTGCTGAAGAAAATCCGAATAGAGCCATAGTCCCAGTCACCCCATTGCTATCAGACAGTGATCCAAGTGACCATAGTTTTGACTCCACACATATTGATAGCCCACAGGCTTACTACATGCAGTCACCCGAGCATAACGAGTCATACTATTATGAGGACCCAAGTGAAAATAGTGGGGAACCTGAGTATGCTAATGTCATGTACACAAACCCCAACTCTAGACCTCAACCTAGGCAAGTAGGATCCCCATTTCCTAGTGGACCATGCTTCAGATGTCAAGGAAATCACCTTATACGTGATTGTCCACTGCCTGCCCCTACACAACCTCAACCAGTAACCATTCAGGGTTTCTGTCAAGACTGCGGGAAAGAACATCTCCTACGAGATTGCCCAAAGAACCCTAATAACATGCCTAAAATCACTCCTATCAATGTCGTTGGGTTAGTTGTAGACTCCACAGGGAGTGTGACTTCCACTGCACCTGTGCAGGTGATCACAAGAGCCCAGGCACTTCAACAACACCAAGGTGTTGGTCAGGAAAAGAGCCCCGAGGTGAGTGAAACAGAGAGCATAACCAAAAAGAGGACTAGAGCCTGGAAGGATAGTCGTGAAAGAATGAAGAGGCAATAGGCAAAAAAGATAAACGAACTTGAAGAAAGCTTGAGAGAAACCAAGGCAAAAATCATAGAGATCACATCTCAACCGCACTCTCACACATTCCCACCGCTACCATCCCCATCACCCTCCATTCCTCCACCCTCTAATACACCCCACGTAACCCACCCACCACCCCGAGTAGGATCAGTATTAGCGGATCCCACTCCTGAAGGCTTGGACATGATGTTCAAGGCCTACCAGGCTCGACTTCAAGAAGGGCCAACAACTGCAAACCTAGACAAGAGTTACCCTAGAGCAGATTTAGAGATTGAGCGGATGAAAATGTGCATGAAAATGGTAGAACAAGCTCAAGCTATACTTGAGACTAGTCAAAAGTTCAATCAGACAAACTCTGTCAAGCCGGATTTACATTTCCAAGGCTTACTAGAAAGATTAGAGCAGTTGGTAAACAAATCACAAGTTTCTTTACCTCCACAGGCTCAACCAGTTGTTGAAAGAGGAAGCTCACCATCAATGGGAGCTTATGTTCCTAATTCCACGGATGCTGGAATACCTCCTTCAATTCAACAGTACTCTCAAGAGTTCTTGCGGGAAATACAAGAAGAGAAATGGGCCAAGGAGAAGGGTGATTCCCCTCCTATTCCTGAGATTGATGATCTTCATGATCAATTTCCCCAAGACATTCCGTCTATCTATGGAGATCAAACAGAGCAACAAGACGATGAGAAATTAGATTTTGAATCTAATTCTTTACAAGAGTTGCCTCATTTCACAGGCCCATGGGAATCTGAATCTCTCCAGATCAGAGCTCCCACAATATTGGTAAGAAATGAAGACTCAGTGATTCCAAGAAACACTGATGTTGTGAAGAACACTAAGGTTCAATGTCATCTCACTGTGGAAGAGCTGCTCAAAGCCAAACCAGAGCTCTGGAATCATGTGAAGGATCAGGTTCCAGAACTTGATTCCAATATGCCAAAAGTAGGCCCTAAGCAGAAAGTACCAGAGATACCTCTCGACAAGATAGGAGACATGAGCGAAGGTGAAGAAGGTAACACTTATCTTCCGATCACCTATCAAGGTTACACAACCAAAGCAATTGTGGCTTCGGGTGCTGGTGTTGCTATTGCGACCACCTCCTTGTGGAAGCGATGGGGCAAACCCACCTTAAGACCAACGAGAATGAAACTTCAAATGGCAGATGGTCATTTTGAAAGACCTCTAGGATTGCTTGAAGGGATAACTTTAACCACTTGTGGTGTAGAGTTTGAACATACATTTGCTATATGTGACTTTGAGAAAAATAATGTCTACGAGATGATCCTAGGAAGACCCTTCCTACGACAATTGCAAATAGTACAAGATTGGGGAACCAACTCCTTGTACTTACAGCACTTAGGGGTCACCACCAAGGTCAATCTGAAGGATTACACCTTCAGAGATGTACCACCCCTACAGTGGAATCCTATCCACAAAGCGAAAGAAGATTCTATCTCCGTGCATTCTGGAAGTTCACCTGATCCATCATGGCTGCATGAAGATACTCACTTGTGGATGTGCAAGGTCGCAGAGGAAGAGGAAAAGCGCCTAAAAGTGAGAGAAGAAGGAACTCCCCCAGGAGATAGACCAATAAAAGACCCAGCCTATACACCGATGATATTTCCAGATGAGGAATTTGAGCCTCATGGTTGGGCAGAAATCTTAGCTACCATGGACATTGCAGTCAATGAAGAACACTGGACACCTCATTGTGATGAGGAGGGTTATGATATTTCAATGTTCATGTGTCAGCCCCTGTTGGAAGAGTGTGATCCTAGTGAGTTCATAGAAGAAGAAGAGAATGACGATGATCTCGAATCCATTGTGATGGATACTTACTTTGACTCAGAGGAACACTACTTAGAAGACATAGGAGTGTTAACCCAAAAAGAAGAAGAACCCCTCACAAGTATTAAAACGATAAATTCAAAGAAAGGAAGTGAAGGAGGTCAAAAGAGGAAGAAAAGAAAAGCAGTGGAACAAGAGGAGGAAGAATCATTGTTTGAAGTACCAGGAAATTTCAAGAAATATGAAGTGGAAGACCGGAACATTTTGGTACGAATGCCTAAGAGAGAGGCCATTATAGGAGAAGCATATGACAATAAAGAAAAGACCAAAAAAATTGTAGTGACCATTGAAGGGAACGAAGAACGATGTACGTACATAGGAGATGACCTAAGTGCAAAAGAAGAAGTAGAGCTTGTAGCTCTATTAAGGGAATATAGGGATGTGTTCGCATGGCACTATAGAGACTTGAAAGGAGTAGATCCAGAGATTTGCTCTCATACGATTCCGATGACCGCTGATGCCAAGCCCACCAAACAAAAGCCCTACACATATAATGACAATTATGCAGCCAAAATAAAGGAGGAAATTGACAGGCTGATTGAAGCTGGATTCATCTATGAGATTGAGCACACTGAATGGGTGTCCCCCATTGTAGTGGTGCCCAAGAAGAATGGGAAATTGTGAGTGTGCATTAACCTTAAAAAAGTTAATGCCGCTACGATCAGAGATAGTTATCCACTTCCAATCATCAAACATCTTTTGGAGCGTGTGGCAGGCAAGGAAGTTTATAGCTTCCTTGATGGATTTTCAGGTTACAACCAAGTAGCCATTGCCCCCGAAGATCAACACAAAACGGCCTTTGCCACAGAATGGGGAATCTTTGCATTTCGTGTGATGCCATTTGGGCTCACCAATGCACCTGCAACATTCCAAAGACTCATGTGTCATGTCTTCAAAGAGTTCTTGCGAAAGAGCTTAGAAGTATATGTGGATGATTTATGCGCTCATTCCCAAGAAAGAAGTTACCACATCCCTGAGCTCAGACAAATCTTCAACAAGTGTAGAGATTATCGAGTGTGTCTGAATCCAGAGAAGTGTGTGTTCATGGTACGACAAGGTAAGATCTTAGGTCACATTGTTTCTAAGAATGGAATTTCAACAGATGAAGACAAAGTAAGAGCAATAGCAGAGTTGCCAAGACCAAGGAATGTTAAAGAGGTACAAGCCTTTATGGGCCATTGTGGATATTACCGTAGGTTTATCCACATGTATGCCATCATAGCTAAACCTCTTTATGGGTTGTTAACAAATTTTGAGTGGAACGAGGAATGCGAGACTTCCTTCAACGAGCTGAAAAGACGTTTGTGCACAACACCAATATTGACTACTCCTGATTGGAGCAAACCCTTCCATGTCCATGTAGATGCCTCCAATCATGCAATAGGATGTGTGCTAGCACAACCCACAGGTGAAGGAAACCTAGATTTGCCGATAGCATATGCTAGTAGGCAATTAAATGCAGCTGAACGAAATTACACCACAACGGAGAGAGAAGGCTTAGGCATGGTATATGCTGTGAAGAAGTTTAGACACTATCTATTGGCCAATAAGTTCAAGTTTTTCACTGATCATCAAGCTTTACTATATTTGGTCAATAAACCTTGCAATATAGGCCGCTTAGTAAGATGGTTCCTCTTACTAATGGAATACGACTTTGAAGTTGTTGTCAGGAAAGGTAGAACCCATCTTAGGGCAGACCATCTTTCTCGCATCACTTCAGGAGAGCCACCGCAAGGAGTGTCTGATGAATTGCCCGATGCTTATCTGTTCAATTTAGAAGTTGTTCCTAAATGGGCAAATAAGCTGGTACCAGTCCTAACCTTCGGGCCTGCAAATAAGAATGTGAAAACAAGCAAAGAGGAAATTGTAAAATCACTAAAGTATCAAATATTGGCCGGAAGTATGTACAAGCAAGACACCGAGGGCGTATTAGCTTGTTGTGTCGAGGACGACGAACATACTAGTTGGTTGCAACAAGCCCATGAGGGATTGCTAGGAAATCACTACTCTAAACAACGAACATTGCAGAATCTAAGACACTTAGGAGTGTATTGGCCTAGCATGGACAAAGAAATACAAGAGTGGATCCACAATTGTTCAGTGTGCCAAAAGAGACCCCCAGTGGAACATGCCACTCTTTATCACGTGTCATTAATCCCAGATTGGAGTGCTCCATTGGTCGAGTTCATGAGATCGGGAACCTTACCCAAACAGGCTAGTCATGTAAGAAGACGGAGCATGGAGCAAGAGGTTCAAGACTATGCCTTAGTAAGAGACAACCTATATCGAAGAGGCAAGGATGGTTACCTAAGACTGTGCATTCATGAATCAGACTATTTGAAAGTCTTAGAAGCTGCACACAGCGGTGCTGCAAGTGGACACTTTGGGCCTGACAGAGTAATTAAGACCATTCTATTCTCAGGACTTTGGTGGCCCACTCTTCATATGGATGCACATACTTATGTGAAGAGTTGTGACACATGCCAACGTGCCCAATATCCGATAAGAAAAGATGAAATGCCTTTAAGGCCAATGATGGGAGGACGTGCATTTTCAAAGTGGGGTATAGACTTTGTAGGTCCCATCAATCCCCCGGCTAGAAACTCCTATGCAGAATATATTATTGTAGCTACAGATTACCTTACAAAGTGGGTGGAAGTAAAAGCCACGACAAAGAATGATGCTCAAACGACGGCTAAGTTCTTATTCGAAAATGTGTTCACTAGATATGGGTTACCAATAGAGTTGGTTAGTGATAGAGGTACGCACTTCTTGAATGAGGTCATTGAAAATCTCCTTCAAGAATTCATGGTGATACATAAGAAGTCTGCCCCTTATCACCCACAAGCTAACGGACAAGCCGAGAGCACGAATAAGATCCTATGTAACGTATTGATGAAACTTGTAAATAATAAACGCTCTGATTGGGACAAACAACTTCATCATGCTGTTTGGGCATACCGAGTTGCCTACAAAACGGTACTCAATGCCACCCCATTTTAGATGGTCTTCGGACAGAATGTGGTGCTACCATTAGATTTCCTAATTCCAGCTTTAAGAGTAGCACAAGAGCATGAGTGGAATGGACATGAGTTGTCCTCTAGGATCTTTGATCTAGAACGTTTAGGTGAGACGAGGCTACGAGCAGCAGCAGGCATCTATGCTGCAAAGAAACGGCAAAAGGCATACTTTGATGCCCATGTGAAGGATAAGGGCTTGAAAGCAGGAGATCTAGTTTTAGTCTACACATTGAAACAACACGCAAGAAAGCTAGAAAAGAGAGGCTACGGACCTATGATCATCAATAGGATCTCCACGAGTGGAGCAGTACAACTAGCCACTCTAGAGGGGGATGTTCTCCCAAACTATATTAGTTGTTGCAGAGTCAAGCTGTATCAGGAACCCCTCATGGAGGAAATGCTAAGTCGACTCAATACTGCTAAGCAACGTAAAGAGGAGGAAAAACGAATTCGAGAAGAAGCACAGGCAGAGGCCTTAGAGCGTATCAGGCGAATGAAGCTAAGGAGACAAGGGAGGGATCAGCCTATGACTGACAATCCAGAGTCTCCAGGCTATCACATGGCCATGTGTGAGACTTCAGGCAAACGTACCCATAAGATAGTGGACCGACGACCTTTTGTGACCCTAGAAATAGGACAAAGAGACAGCACAACAAGCGTGAGAGCATTAATTGATTCAGGAGCAGCCACGAGTGCAGTTCGGCTTTCTTATTGCCAGCAGTTGCAATTGGAGGTAAAACCCCTAGAAGCATACCTGATAGGATTAGGAGGTGTTGAAACCCCTTGCATGGGAGAGGTGGATCTTCCCCTCTACATACAAGAGGTCCACATGCCAGCAAAAGTGCTAGTATGTGAAGACGAGGATCTGACCGAACCTCTTGTCTTAGGCCAAGACTGGATCTATGATCACGCAGTCAACCTCAACCTAAGAAGTGGACTTCTCCAGGCTTGGGTAGGCCAAAGCCGTCTCACGATTGAATTAGAAAATCAAGCACTCAAACCAATAGAACAGGCACCAACTCCTGGTCCCTTCAGGAATCCACATGAAGATAACAATGTTATTCTTGTACAAACTTCTATGGTGCAGAGGATTGTCAATCTTACCGAAGGTACAGGAGCCAATAAGGAGTTCCTAACTGATTCGAAGAAGATTCTAGATGAGCAGACCGAACATCACTCAACACGAAGGAGGCTGCTGAGCAAGAGGCAGGGGCGCCAACCCATGCAACATGGAGCATCTCGTGGCACGAAGCAGATCTGGATACGCAAGGATGGGAAACTCGCAACTCTAATAGCAGGCTCTCAAGGAGACAAGAAACGAGCCTCACCATCAAGGAACAAAGTGAAGAAGCCCCCTAGAATAACCCCTAGGCATACCAATTCTATTTGGGTTCCTAAGCGGTCAATGAAGGCCATCCCTAATGCTAGACAGATATGGGTGCCCAAGGCCTGCTTACGAGCCCAAATTACTTCACCTTCAGGCACTAGGATGAAGCAACTTTCACAAGCACTCTTGGCCAACAACTCAGAAAATGAAAGGATACCTACACTTCTCACTGCCCCCACTCCCATCAACCCTAGGAATGTCCGGAAATGGGTACCCAAAAGGTCCCAAATACATCACACTCTCATACAAAAATCTTCACCTGTCTTTAGCTCTAAGAGCTACGACTCCTCTATCAAAGTGTGGAGAATTAAACTGTGTACTAAACCCCTTGACCCTATTCTGTAAATCCGTCCACACTAACACAGGAGCATTCTGAGCCCATTGCATAACCAAAGTATGCATCTAGGATGACACTGACCTTTAATCACCACTCACACCTATCACAAACGCTTCACCACTAACCACTGACCTTCGGGATTGTCATGTTAGTATTGTGAAGGGAACACCATTACATCTTGTTTCCTATGCAACACTAATGTGCCTTTCTTCTTCCAGCAGATAAGCAACCTACTCTCATGGCAACAGCGGCAGGCACAAGCTCTCATGCAGGCTCTGGTGCTCCAATCAATTGGGATGCCATGCCAGTGGAGGCCCCACCAACAGCTCGGCCTGAAGAGTTCGTGAATGTGCGGAGAATTCCTATTCCAGATCCACCCAATGGCCTAACCGAAAGAGTAAATGGGCATTCTCACTGGTTCAATGAGATGCCAGGAGATTTGGGAGACGCGGATCACATCTGGGAATCCAAGATGGAATGTGGAGGAGTGTGGTGGACCTTCCAGTTCTTCTCACGAGAATTCGAAGCATTGCAAAATGCAGCTCCACTTCAAGATATCTGGCAAAAAGCAGGATTACAAACGTATTTTAGTGAAGCTCTGCCTAAACCCGATTTCCTCAGGTGCTACTACCTAATTGCCACGCTGAAGCCGACAGGGGATAAAGATCACTCAGGCACATTCTGGGTGCCCTCCTTGTCAAATCTGGAGGAAATGAGGAAGTTTGAATTGAATGTTACTTTAATCAGGGAAGCACTTCAGATGTACGGCACGCATGTACCTTCTGACCGCGACCCCTTGATACCTGAGTCGATGAAAAACAATAGAATCAAGAAGCTAAAAGAAATGTGCGCCCTCACCCCCAACATCGCCATACCTTTGCGGATGTGCCTCCAACACTTCGCATTCCCAGCTCAGGACCGTTTCACCCAACCTCACAAGAAAATATGGTATGGGCTATATCTAGCAGAGACTGGAAGCTTGCCCATTAAGATGCCTGTATGGATCTTGGACCAAGTGTATGAGGTAGGCAAACGGGGAGTGAGGAAGCCTACTCTGCATGGCTGTTGTGCGCTGACAAGAATTATCTATAGATGTCTTGCATATGATGTGCCGGTTGCTAGAGCCCTAAAGTATGCACAACTGGAGTTGTTCAAAGGGCGGAAGTCAGGGAGCCAGCCTGCAAAACGAATGCGTGGATCGCTCTCCCAGGTAACGATCCCTCAAGAAGCCACGACCGAAGCCTCTCCCCGACCAGAAGCTCAGGTCACACCTTTCACGATCCATCTTCAAGGAGCTCAAGCTGGGGAGGTGGTACAACCCGTTCCATCTACCCCTCCACTACCTACCGATGCAGAGTTTGCATCTATGGCCACCTTCACAGAAGATCCAAACTTTGATTTTGAAAGATTCCTACAGACGGTCCCCCTATCAGACAGTGAAGATTCCCCTCACAATGTTGATCCGGGTGCATCAGTCCAAAGAGAACAGCCACGGGGCGAGACGAGCAGAGTACATGGGGAAGAAGTGGCACAACATCCTCATGACCCAAACACACAAGTTCAGGAAGGTGCACAAAGAAATGACCCAGAAGACAGTGAAGAGGAGGCCCCTGCCTACACAGCACAACTCAGACGGCTGTACAAGACAATCAAGTAGGTACAGAGAAGACATAAGATGACAGAAGAGGCGAATAGAGCTCTAGTGAACCAGATGCTTCAAACCGAGAATGTCGACTCACACTTTGTGGAATCATTGAATCTATTGGCAGAGACATGTGGGATTGGGGAAGCATTGAGGACAATGGTCTATCAGGAAAACCCTATCTATGATCAACGAAGGATTGATACACGGCCACGACGAGGGAAAATGATTCAAATGGAAGTCTCTACTGCCTTGCCTACCATAATTTCAGAGGATGTTCACATGACGAGCCCAAGTCCCACTGACGAACAAAATGTAATTACTCAGCTACCATCTCCACCTTCACCTTCCATTCAACCCTCAGAACCCTTCTCCACTAGCTTTTCTGAACAACCGATATCCACCCATCATGAAACCATTGTACACACCTCTGTTTTTACATCCTTCCCTTTACCCACATCCATCACTTCCACCCAAAATTTTGAACCTCACACCGGTCATCCGGCCACCGATCAAACCATAATAGGTCACCCCTCCTATCTCCCCGCCCTTGGACAACCACTTGCCACTAGCCAGACCTCACCCCATCCTTTTCCATTCACCCACACCCAAACACTATCCACCACTTCCCTGGTAACTGCCTCATCCTCAACCCAAATCACCCAACCTTCATTCTGGACGAACCTTGTAAATATACTCCAGCAGGTGGATAATTATAATAAAAAGTCCCTTTCCCAACCCCACTCCCCCACATTCACTGCCACCACTATCACACCACCCACCATTCCTGTATTCACAGTTCACGAATCACACACCCTCACGTCCGATCCCATGGACATATCACCATCCACAGGATCACCCACCACCACTGTTATTCCAACATCACCACGTGTCATTTCACTCACGTCGCCATTTCCAAACACTGTAGGCACAACTTCCACTTTTCCCTTTCCCATCTCCCGACCCCTTGCATCTTCCACCCTCACCCCTGCACCCACCTCATTTAGTCATGCACTCAACACCATGCTCGAAGCTGCTACCCAACTTAAACAGGAATACAGGTTATTAGAAGAAAACAATAAAGAGCTCTGTACTTTGTCAGCCCATCTCCAGGCATGTGTCAGTGCCTTGGAGTTGTCTAATACGGAATTACAGCAGGAGGTGACCACCCTCCAACAATATCAGGTGGAGCTCGAGTCCACACATACAAAGAACAGTAGGGCAACGGAAGAACAACTTAGAGATCAGCTAGCCCGTAACGCTAGACTACAACGAAACATGGCTCTACTTCGACGCCATTTAGCGGCTGCCCAAGAAGAAAACAAAAGACTACAACAACAAAATCAAGACAATCTCGAAGCAGCCATGGAAAATACTCCAGGGGCACCCATCGACCCTGCCAAATTTCAAGCCATCCCCTCAGAGAATATACAAAAAATATTAGAAACCTATGCCACTCTCTTAGAAGCTCATGATCAGCTTGCTGATCAAGTCAAAGACCTACAGAAAGCCCAAGTGCCTGCACCACACCAAAAAGAACCTAAAGAGATGGCCAACGCTGCAACCTCACCAGAGCTAGAATTATCAGTAACCAATGAGGTACTTGAGCTACGGCAACAGGTCGCAGAACTAAAAATTAAATTGTTACAGTATGAACGACCTCCCTCTCCACCTGATCAAACCATAGAAAAAGACACAGTAGTCATTCCAGTGGAGGAGACATTTGAAGACAATTAGGAACCTCAACCCCTTCCAGGAGGCAGAATTACGGAGGAAGGCCAGGATACATATGAGGAACCCCCGTCAGCATGGATGAAGCAGGTAGAGGAGATGGGCCACACTCACGAGGAGCGCGTAGCAACTCAGATGCTAGCAATGAAGGCCATTGAAGAAACCATACTTCAATCTGAGTATTTCAGGCACCTTGCTCCTAGATGACTCATCACGAGCTCAGAATTACAATATAAGCCATATTTTGTATTGTTGGCCGACTACAACGCAGAGATCAAAAGAGTCACCAACAAGTGCCCTACCTTCGCCACCCAGTTCGAACCAGAGGACATCCCAGACGCAGCCAAAAAAGGGGCCATATTCCAGCCCATATGGAGGCAAAAGTTACTGGAAACCTATCCGGAAATGCTATGAACATGGGATCATGCTCCCATGCATCTGAAATATAACCCATGCTTCGGACCAGTACAAAGAAGACGCTCCTGGAAAGCATTCGCCATCAAGGTCCAGAACAACGTGAATTGCAAAAAGTGGCTGAACTACCCCAAAATCGCACCACCGATAGGCCCACCTACAATAGCGTACATGATGGCTACCATTCGATATTGGCTTCCACGCCTCCACCCCATGCCAGATGTTGCTGCTCAGATGATGCTCAAGATATTCGATATGATGCAGGTGGTGCTCAAAACTTTCCGCAATGTATGCCATATTCAGCCTCCGATTCCCGGTTTCATCAATGGTAATTATGACCTCCTATATGATATGAGCACAACCCCAAGCATACGAATTGCTTATGCATGGCATGCACACATGTTGAGAGCAGTATGGGCACCCAAGGACTGACTAGACAAGGAAGCCAGGGCACCCAAGGATTGACTAGACAAGGAAGCCAGCGGAGAGAGTCAGAACAAGGTGAAGGAGTAAGTAGACAAAGCAGTCGACGCAAATCTGGCAGATAGGCCCTTCAATTTTTCCAAATCTACATCTTGTAACAGTGATTCTTATCACTAACAATCATTGTAAATACCATTTCATATTTTTGTAGCTCCATTTTGTGCAAGCCAAGGAGTCCTTGAGCTTGAGGAGCCTTAGAAGTACCTACATATCAATTTTCGTATTTTTTAGACTCCGTTTGAGCCCCCAAATTGGCCTTGGAACCTAATTTTTAACTAGGCCGGACACTAGGTCTGGACAGGGCCAAAACCTAGTCAAAAACTATAAAAAGAGCTAGAGAGCTCATTTTTGAGGTTAGATTGTAATTGAAACGAACTTGTATGAGCATTTTGAAAGTAATCTAAAAGCTCCATTGATGCTCACTCTTTGTCTTGCCTTGTGTGCGCGTGTGTGTGTATGTGTGTGCATGCTAGTGTCCTTCTCACTCACGCACTTGTGCCGCCACTTGCTCGAGGTCTTCATACCATCCTCACGTCTTCCCGGATTGACATTAAAGGAGGTGCTACTCATCATTGAGCTACACCAAATTTTGGCGCCGTTGCCGGGGATCGAGCTTTGAGGACGAGCGTGTGATGGTAAGACGTAGAGTTGACGCGTTGGAGTTGTAAGTAAATTTTCTACTTTTCCTATTTTCCCTCTTTCTTACTTCACCACCATCATCACCATCATCATCTTCACCATCTTCCACCTCCATTTTCATCATCGCGAAAATTTCAGTTTTTTGACTATATCCCCATCTCCACCTCATTTCCCTCATTTCACTTGTGAGAGAGAGCGAGAGAGCAAAATTGCATGTGCTGTTGTTGCATGTTTCTTGTGCTATCTTGCAGGTACAGGTCACATCACCATCCTCAGCTTCCTGCGCAGGTACGGAACTCGACGAAACTGTCTCGCAGTCGCCGCCTTCTGTCCATCGCGATTGACAGAAATTTTCACTTGTTGGTAAATCTGAGTGCACCACAGTGGACTAGAGACCCTGCACACCACCTTTCCACCAAAATTTTTGAAAATCTTGCAAAATTTTAGTCCATCGCGATTGACAGCCCTGTCCATCGCGATTGATAGCTCTGTCCATCGCGATTGACTGCCAGTCCATCGCGACCGACTGCCTGTCCATCGCGATTGACTGAACCCCTGTCCATCGCGACCGACTGAACCCTCTGTCCATCGCGATTGACTGAGTGTCCATCGCGATTGATTGAATTGGGTGTCCATCGCGACCGACTGAACCCACTGTCCATCGCGATTGACTGGGTGTCCATCGCGATTGATTGAATTGGGTGTCCATCGCGATTGACTGAACCCTCTGTCCATCGCGATTGACTGGGTGTCCATCGCGATTGATTGAATTGGGTGTCCATCGCGATTGACTGAACTCTCTGTCCATCGCGATTGACTGAGTGTCCATCGCGATTGACAGCCCTATCCATCGCGATTGACAGCCAATTTTAGCCAGATTTTTTAGGGTTTGTTAATTGAAAAGTTGGGCTAATTTTGGGCACAAATATTATGCTCTTGAGCACATGGGGAAGCCTTAGGAAAACAACTTGGGGAAAACCTGTTGCACAGTGATCCTGTTTGAACCCTGTCGTAACCCTAGAACCCTGAACGGTCACAACTTTTTCATACGAGATCCATTTTTTAAGCTCTAGGGCTTGTTGGAAAGCTCGTAGCATATACTACACGCCCTCAACTGTTTTTTATAAAGATAATGCATTGATTTTTAGATAGGGTATTTTTGAAGTTGACCATACCCAAGGGGATCAAAGTCAGGGGTCCTTAGGATTGTTTTCTTGAAAATCACTATGCAAGTTTGTGTTTGTGCTACAGGAATGAAAATAATTGGTTCTGTCTTTGGAATGTAAATTTCAAAGCTAACTTTGAAACTCTTACAGAGCATCGAGAGGCGTTCTAAGCAAGTGTAAGTGTGAGCTTGGGAACACATTTCCTGGGCACTCAAGGGCAACCGAGCAGGAAACAAAAGGTTGGACACTTTTAACCCCCTCTGTCAATTCATAGCTTAGGCTAAGAACGACGAGAGGTAGGAGTAAGTCAGAGCGACGATAGGCAGTTATCAAGTTGAAGACTACCTAAAAACTCAAGTTCAAGCTAAAAATTTAATCTCTGTACTGTCGATAACATAAAGGAAAAGAACCTAACGTGGAACGATCAATTGCAAGTGCGAAACAACATTCAAACATTCCTGACGACGTGATATCAGACAAGAACTCAAACGCGATAAAATAACTAAAAAGAATCAAGTGACTGATACCAATTGAGCGGCAACGAGGTTGTACTCTGGGAAAAAATTGGGCTAATCAGTTAGGCATATGAACCTTAGATCAGGACGACACCTAGTAAGAGAGAGACAAAGCCTTAGGTCTTCAGAGGCTAGTGTCAATCACACTGCAAGGTCTTGGGCCCAGCAGTTGAGTCACCACTCTCATTACCCTAGCTCTGATACCAGTGAATCAGGGATGTCTCAAGGTATGGACAGACCCACGGGAAGTTCAGGTGTGCCTTACCTGTACAGGGTAGAAGGCCCTTACAAAATGCAGCTGGAGTACCTTAGGACCAACCGATTAGGTGCTAGCATCTATGAGGACGGCCTAGGAAGATCTGTGGTCCAGATTAAAAATCCTGATCAATCCATTGGACTAGAGCACCCAGCTATCAAGTTTGAAAATGGTGCATACCTGGACAAAGAAGGAACTATATATGTAGTCACTAGTCACCCGGATAGGACAGATGAATTTGGGAATGTAATCTCAGAAGCGGACTTAGGTGACCTGGAACAAGGGAACATGGGTGCGGAACCTAGAACCCCTCGAGGTAAATCAGTTCTCACTAGGATTATCACGCCTGAATGGGTCCCCCAAGACAACAAGAGCATAGAGTTGCTCCTCAATCGAGAAACTGATGAAGCCTTTTGGAAGTATAAATCCAATCAGCCAACTGATATAGGAAATATCATGATTTATGAGTTTAAGGATCCGGATAGCCCAGGTAGAGTGACCTACTTAGATCACACTTCGGAACGGATCTTTGTGGTGACAGAAAATGATAGGCATGCTTACACTTGGAAGGGTGAATTTATCTTCCCCCAACCAAGATCAAATGTATCCTATGGTCACCCTGGAGCCGGAACTTCCCAAGCTCATGGTACGCAAAGAGACAGAAGTAGAGATAGACCAGAAGTAAGTTTTGCCAACCCAGTGGGCAGAGAAAGAACGAGAACGGAGACGAATAGGGTAGAACCTGAGATGCTTAGAGCCCACAGGAATCAAAGAAATGTAGATGGATTCCCTCTGCCGAGGCCTAGAGAGCACACAAGAACTTTGAGACCCACCCAGCTAGTTAAGTCCATGAAGAATTACTTTGACGGCACAGGAGATCCCTATGATCATGTGGCGGAGTTCAAGCAAGTCTTGAGAGCGGAACAAGTGGAGGATCTATTCACGCAGTACAATGCCTTCGGTCTAACCCTGAGGAATACGGCACTTACATGGTTTCAGCCATTGGACGAGCGGCAGTTCAGGAGCATAGACCAACTCCTAGAGGCATTCATTGTAGAGTTCTCTAAGAGCGGCATAAGACACAATACCTCCTCATTAATTCACAGCTTCAAACAGACCCCCCAAGAAACTGTCAGATTGGCCGGAAGAAGATTTAGACAATATCTTGAAAGGTACCCTATTTCGGAGCTACCCACATCTGCTAAACAAGTAGCCTTATTCCTTGATGGATTGCTGAGTACGAAATTGAGGTCCTATGTGTATCTGAAGGACCCTAGGACCATAGAAGAATGTGTACGCATGTGCATTGACATTGAAGATAACCTAGGGGAAGAACTAGAGCTCTCCAAAATCTACAAAGATTCAGATAGTGCATCTAGTCACTCTTCCACGCAGTCCACATCAATTGAGGAACTTGCCGAAAAAGTAGCTCAGAAATTAGGTGTAACTAGCAAACAAATCCCAAGGTTTGCCCCAGCGAAGAGGTGCTATACATGCGGTGGCGACCACATGGCAAACGTGTGCCCCATTATGGCTCAACCCCAAGTAAACCCTAGTAGCCAGTACTGCACCATAGAACGGAGATACACCAATCACACCGCACAAGATTGCCCATACAACAAGCAGGCAGTTAGGCAACCCTATCCGCAGCCCTACCAACAAGGCCGATACCAGAACCAAAATCCACCACCACAATATGCTAGACCCCAACAAACCTATCAGCAACCATATCAGGCCCAACAGAGACCCCAACCGGTGCTAGCTCAACAGCCTCCAAACCCCGCTAACGTGATTCCAGTAAAGTATGCTGTGGCAGAAGAAAACCTGAATAGGGCCATAGTACCAGTAACCCCATTGATCTCAGAAAGTGACCCGAGTGACCATAGCTTTGATTCTACACATGTCGATAGTCCCCAGGCTTACTACATGCAGTCTCCAGAACATGGTGAGTCCTACTATAGTGAAGAACCAAGTGAACCTAGTTGGGAGTCGGATTACACGAACGTCATGTATGCAAACCCCAACCCTAGGCCTCAACCTAGGCAGGTACGACCACCCTTTCCTAGAGGACCATGCTACCGATGTCAGGGGGATCACTTCATTCGTGATTGTCCCTTACCTCCACCTACACAAAATCAGTCCGTGACGATCCAAGGCTTTTGCCAAGATTGTGGAAAAGAGCATCTCTTACGAGATTGCCCAAAGAACCCCAATAATATGCCAAAAATCACTCCTATCAATGTGATTGGGTTGGTTGTGGATGCCTCAGGAAGTGTCACTTCCACTGCACCAGTGCAGGTGGTTACTAGAGCTCAGGCATTGCAGCAAAACCAAGAGGCAAGCCAGGAAAAGGGCCCAGAGGCTAGTGAAACCGAGAGCGTGACAAAGAAAAGGACTAGAGCGTGGAAAGATAGTCGAGAAAGAATGAAAAGACAATGGGCTAAAAAGATGAGTGAGCTTGAGGAAAGCATAAGAGAAACCAAAGCGAGGATAACTGAACTCACAGCTCCAACTCCCTCTCACATTACTCCGCCTCCACCACTCCCATCTCCATCCAACTCACCACCTTCCCCACCGCCTCATCAAATCCCACCACCCCCTATAGTAGGATCAGTTCTAGCTGACCCCACTCCTGAAGACCTAAATATGATGCTGAAAGCATATCAGGCCAGAATCCAAGAAGGGCCAACCATAACCGATCATGAAAAATGCTACCCTAGAGCCGAGCTAGAGCTTGAACGAACTAAGATTTGTGCCAAAATGGTGGAATTGGCTCAGACCATGTTTGAGGCCAGCCGCCTATTTAACATTTCTAGTTCAGCTAAGACGCAGTTACACTTTGATGGACTGCTGGAAAGAATAGAGAAGCTGATTGCACAATCAGAGAAGGAAACTGCCCCTCAAAGAAAGGATAGGGCAAGAGAACGGATAAGCCAGCCTCTTCAGGAAGCCCATGCGCCTCCTCAAGAAGCCTATCTTCCTCCCCAAAAGGCAAATGGGCCTCCCCCGAAAGCTTATGTACCTCCACAGGTGACCCACATTCCTTCTCAGAGAGCGTATGAGCCTGTTCGGAAAAGTAATAGAATAAGTAATCCTCCCCAAGAAGCTTGTGCTCCAGCCATCTATGGGAACGAGGAGAGAGCCAACGATAGAATAAGCCCTCCTTCCCAGGTTGCTTACGTGCCTAATTCTACGGAGCCAGACACTTCTTCTTCTATGAATCGATTTGCACCAGACTTCCTACGAGAGATTCAAGAAGACAAATGGGATAATGAAAGTGAAGTTGCCCCTCCTTTTGAACTTGTGGATGATGCACACGACCAATTCCCACAAGACATCCCATCTATTTACGGGGAACATGAGAGCACTCAGTCTCATGAGAGATTGGACTTTGAGTCTAATTCCATACAGGAGCTACCCCACTTCACAGGCCCATGGGAAGCAAAGTCCACATGTATGAGAGCACCCACAGTCATGGTAAGGAACGATGACTCAGTCATATCAAGGAACACGGAGGTAGTAAAGAACACCAAGGTGCAGCGCGATCCCACTTTGAAAGAACTGCCTAAGGATAGACCAGAAGCGCGAAAATATGTAGCCAGTCGAGTAACTGAAGTTGCAAAACCTCGTTCCCGGGTAGGATCCCATAGGACAGTGCCAGAAATTCCCTTGGACAAGATAGGAGATATGTGTGAAGGTGAAGAAGGGAATACCTATCTTCCCATTACCTACCAGGACTACACCACCAAGGCAATTTTGGACTCAGGTGCAGGAGTTGCAATTGCCACTACTTCCCTATGGAAGCGTTGGGGCAAGCCAGCACTCAGGCCAACAAGAATGAAATTGCAGATGGCCGATGGTCATATTGAAAGACCCTTAGGATTGCTAGAAGGAATAACTCTCACCACTTGTGGTGTTGAGTTTGAGCATAGCTTTGCTATATGTGACTTCAGCAAAAATCATGCTTATGAGATGATTTTAGGAAGACCATTTATGCGACAGTTGCAAGTGGTACAGGATTGGGGAACCAACTCCTTGTATTTGCAACACTTGGGCGTTACAACCAAAGTCAATCTCAAGGACTATTCTCATAGAGATGTCCCTCCTATCCAGTGGAATCCCATCCATAGAGCCAAAGATGATATGGAATCTGTGCATTCCATAGAATCTGGATCCTCATGGATGCATGAAGACACTCACTTATGGATGTGCAAGGTAGCAGTAGAAGAAGAGAAGAGAGAGAAAGCCAGAGAGGTAGGTGCGAAAGAAACCCATAGATCAATCCAAGACCCAGCCTATGCACCTGTAGTTTTTCCAGACGAAGAATTTGAACCTCACGGTTGGGCAGAAATCTTAGCAACAATGGACGTAGCCATCAACGAAGAACAATGGACACCTCACTGTGATGAGGATGGCTATGACATTTCAGTCTTCTCCATAGAGCCATGTTGGAGCAGAGCAATCATCAATAAGTGATTACATGAAGACCAAAAGTGAAAAGATATGTGGAAGGATGAAGATTATTTTCAAAGGAAGAGAATAGAATCAGAAATGTTTCTTTTGTATATTACTCTTGTAAATAGTTCAATGTATTTTGAAAAGGATGACGAGTTAGACTCGTATATATCTACAGATATGTATTCGTAGTAAGAGAGAGTGATATAGATCAGATAGAGAAGACAATAGGTGATAGGGTGATGAACATTGTATGTATCATCAACCATATGCATGAAAAGTAATGAAGAAGAAAATGTTGTAGATTTCTGCGCGTCGATCTTCTCTCCCATTCTCCTTCTGTGTTTAATCTTTTGAGGAATACTTTTGCACTTATCTAAGTCCATAGCTAATCTATCTATGGCTAGAATTTGAGAGGTTAATTGCAATTAGGCTGAGAGAATTTTGTTTAGGAACATTCATATGTGAAGATGTTCTGAGAGTCGACAAAACTGGCGCAGATTTCATGTTCAGAGAAATGAAGATTTCTCAGTGTGTGGTGTAAAGTTTTACACAAGTGAGGGCTTAAAATCTAAGTTGGAAGGTAAGCCATCTATGGCTAAAAGATCTTGATCAAACGGGTTCGACATTGTGAGAACCAGTGCTAAGAAGTTACAGGTGTCAAAGTCGCTACTGCAGAGAAGGTGTTTTACACATAGGTAATTTGTTTGTATGATTTCTCAAAGTATACTCAATCATTTTGAGAAATTTAACTTGATAAAGTTGCGCAATCTCAAGGCGAAGTGTTGTACAAAGTTTTATCAAAAACTTTACAGAATTGATTAGTCAATGAGTGATTAATCTGCAGCAGACTTTTCTGAGAAATTGAATTTTTCAGAATAATCAATTTTCTGATAATTTGGTGAAGATTCTCTAAATTAGGTGGAGCCTAAAGTTGATCTTGATATAGAGGTGATCTAAATTCAAGGTCAACTTGTTCTTTTGGAGATTAACACTCTCCATCAGTGGTATCAGAGCAGGTTGTGTCAAAATTGAAGTGAAGAAGACTCCGACTATTGCAGAAGTACAAATCTTTACATTTTGAAGGTGCAGAAGGATAAAGGTTGAAGAAAACTTGAAGGAAAACACATTGAAGCTATCAGAAGGATCAGAAGAAGCAAGACTCGAAGTAAAGGTACATTTATTCCTTGTAAAGTCTAAAGTTTTGAGACTACAGGTGAAGCAAGGATGGGAGATAGTCTCCAAATTGAAAAGTTGGATAGAGAAAACTATCCAGCTTGGTCTATGAGGATGGAAGCTCATCTTATGAGCAAAGATCTGATAGGATACATCACAGGAGATGAAGAAAAGCCAGAATTCAGAGATCCTAGTGTTCCAACTAGGGAGGAGCTTGCAGACTTGAAGAATTGGATGAAGAAGGATGCTCAAGCAAGGAGCATAATCTACATGGCAGTCAATGACTATTTGCTTCCTCACATTAGAGGACTTGAAAGTGCATGTGACATTTGGAATGCTTTGGAGGAGCATTTCCAAAATACAACCAAATCAAGGAAGGCTTCACTATGGGCAGAATTTACTACTTTCAAGAAGAAGGCCTCACAATCAATCTCTGATTATGTGACAAAGATGAAGGACATTGCAGATTCTCTAGGTGCAGTGGATGAAGACATTGAAGAAGACAAATTGGTAAGACAAATACTCACAGGGCTAAGAGGAGATGAGAAGTGGAAGCCCTTCATTTTATCTACAGAACTTTCATTAGATCACTTTACTCCTGATTTGAATCAATTGTTAGGTCATATGCTAACTTTTGAGAATGATGTCAAAGGAGATGTTGATAAGAGTGCAGGTCATGCAATGTACTCTAAAGACAAGAAGAAAGCTAACAAAGGGAAGCAACAATCAGGTGAAGAAGAAGGTACATCAAACCAAGCAAATTTCATAAGAGGAAGAGGAAATGGCAGAAGTAGAGGAAGAGGCAGAAACAACAAAGATAATGCAAGAGCTTGTTGGATATGTGGTAAGACCAATCATCTATCTCATGATTGTTGGCACAATAATCAAAACAATGGTAATTATCAGAACTTTAATCAAAGAGGAAGAGGTGGTAGATTTCAGAGAGGAAACTTCAGAGGTAGAGGTGGTAGGAATTCTTTTGGAAGAGGTGGTGGAAGAAACTTCCAAAATCAATCCTATAATAACACCTACTACAACTATGCATCAGATCAGAAGGAGGACTCGACTCTCATTATGAATACATGTGAAACCTCACATGAGGACATGAGAGTGTTCTATATTGATTCAGGATGTAGTAATCATTTAAGTGGAAATATTGCTTTGATGACTGACCTAGATCATAATGCAATTAATCATACAGTTCAGACAGGTGATAATACAAAGCATAAGGTAAAGTCAATTGGTTCAGTCAAAGCTAAGGATGGGAGCACTCTTCTGAGTAAGGTACTTTATGTTCCCACAATTCCAAAGAATTTGATCAGTGTAGGTCAAATTGTGGAAAAAGGATATGAGGTAAGGTTCACCAATGATGGAGTTTATGTTGAAGACCCTAGTCAAGGGTATAAACAAGTTATTGCAGGAAAGAAAGAAGGAAGGCTTTTCACATTGAAGGTACAAGGAAATGTTGGACATGCTATGTTCACATATGGAGAGCAGAAGGTGTCAGAATTGGATCTTTGGCACAAAAGACTTGGACACTTTAATGAAAGAGGTATCAAAGAAATGATTAACAATGATTCAGTGGTTGGGTTGCCTAACATTGCAGGTCAACACATGACATACAGATGTGAGGCATGTCAATTAGGTAAGGCTCATAAGCAATCCTATTCCAAGCATGGGTTTATGTATTCAGAAAGACTTGAATTGGTGCATACAGATGTGTGGGGTCCTTCAAAGGACTTTAGTATAAATGGTTCAAGATGTTATGTCATATATGTTGATGATGCTACCAGGTGGATCACAATTTATGTGGTTAAAGAAAAGTCAGAAGTGATTAATACATTTACACACTATCATGCATATGCAGAAAGGATTACAGGTCAAAAATTGAAGAGACTAAGGTCAGATGGAGGGGGAGAGTATTTTTCAAATGAGTTCAATGATTATTTGTGGAATGCAGGTATAAAGAGAGAAGTTACTTGCAGGTACTCTCCTCAACAAAATGGGGTAGCAGAAAGAAGAAATAGGACTCTTGTTGAGTTTGCAAGGTCCATGATGAAAGAGAAGAATTGCCCAAATTATTTGTGGGCTGAGGCTGTTAATACAGCTACATATTTGGTTAATAGATTGCCTTGTAAAGCTTTGCAGGGTATGACACCATATGAAGCTTGGTGGGGTAAGAAACCTACCTTGGATCATTGCAGAATATTTGGATGCTTGGCATATGCATATGTGCCATCTCAATTGAGGCATAAGTTGGAGCCTAAGGCAGAAAAGTATGTATTCATTGGTTATGATGATAAGCAAATGGGATACAGGTTGTGGAGTCCATCCACAAAGCAATTTATTGTATCCAAGGATGTTACATTTGATGAGCAAGGTACTTGGTATGCAGGTAAATATAATGTACATGCAGATGATGAAGAAGTAGTGGATCAAAGAAAAGGTAAAGCAAAGATTCAATTACTTGATGAAAGTGAGAGTAATGAAGTGCAGATTGAAGTTGAAGAGAGGCCAAGGTTTGATCCAGAATGTGATGAACCAGAGACCTCAAGAAGTGCAGAAGTTAGGAGATCATCTAGGCACAAATGGCAACCTACAAGGTATAGCTATGACACTTCATTCTTAACTACTAAAGATTATGCTTATTTGGTAAAAGCAGATGAAGACCCTTCTACATATGAAGAGGCCAAAGGGAAGAAGAATTGGGAAGATGCTATGCAAGAGGAGTATGATGCATTGATAGAGAATCAAACATGGGATTTGGTTCCTAAACCTAATAGTCAGAAAATCATTGGTTGTAAGTGGGTTTACAAGACTAAAAGATTTGCAGATGGAAGTGTGTCTAGATACAAAGCTAGACTTGTTGTGAAAGGATATGCACAGACATATGGAGTGGATTATGATGAGACTTATAGTCCTGTGGCAAAGATGACAACCATCAGGACACTCATAGCAATTGCTGCTTGTAAAGGTTGGAAGTTGTCTCAATTAGATGTTAAAAATGCCTTCTTGAATGGTTACATTTCAGATGAAGTCTACATGGAGCAACCAGATGGGTTCAAAGATCAAGTGAGTCCAAATTATGTGTGTAAGCTCAAGAGAGCTTTGTATGGATTAAAGCAAGCCCCAAGGGCATGGAATTACAAGCTTGTAAAATTCTTAAATGATCTTGGATTCCAAGCATCAAAGGCAGATAGTAGCTTGCTAGTCAAAGCAAGTGAAGATGGGTTCATTTATGTTTGTATTTATGTTGATGACATAATACTTACAGGAACAGATGATAAAGGAATACAAATGATCAAGAAGCAGATGGAGAAAGAGTTCAAAATCAGTGATTTGGGGAACCTATCATTCTTCTTGGGAATGGAGATTTCTTATACTCAACATGGAGTATATGTGACCCAAGAAAGGTATCTTAAAAATTTGCTAACCAAATTTAAAATGGAAGATTGCAGGGTTGCACCTACACCTTTGGAAGTGAACCATAAATTGTCTAGGTTTGGAGGAGAAGAGTTCAGAGACATGAAACTCTATCAAAGTTTAGTTGGTAGCTTGATTTATGCTACATTGACAAGGCCTGATTTGTCATATGCAGTTGGTGTGCTTTCACAATTTATGCATTGTCCTAGAAAGGAACATTGGATTGCAGGACAAAGAGTACTTAGGTACATCAAGGGTACACTCAGAGAAGGGTTGTACTATGGATTTACTTCTGATACAAGAGTGAAGATATATAGTGATGCAGATTGGGCAGGTAATGTGGATGATAGAAGATCAACACATGGATACTTGTGCTATGTAGGAGACAAATTGATTTCATGGTGTTCTAAGAAGCAACATACAGTTGCTTTGTCATCTACAGAGGCAGAATATAAAGGTATGGTGGAAGCTGCAAAGGAGGTAATATGGCTAAAGACACTTATGAAAGTTTTTGATGTTGTTCAAAGTACTCCTATTGTTTGTGGAGACAACATGAGTTCTTTATACTTGGCAGCTAATCCTGTGTTTCATGCTAGAACTAAGCATATTGAAATACAGTATCATTTCCTGAGAGAGAAGGTCATTGAGAAGGAAATTGAAGTCATACACACCCCTACAAAAGATCAACTTGCAGATATGATGACTAAAAGTTTGGATGGACCTAAGTTGCAGAGGTTTAAAGATATGGCAGGAATAAAGAAGATGCAGGTAATCACAATTGAAGATTGAGGGGGAGCTGTTGGAGCAGAGCAATCATCAATAAGTGATTACATGAAGACCAAAAGTGAAAAGATATGTGGAAGGATGAAGATTATTTTCAAAGGAAGAGAATAGAATCAGAAATGTTTCTTTTGTATATTACTCTTGTAAATAGTTCAATGTATTTTGAAAAGGATGACGAGTTAGACTCGTATATATATCTACAGATATGTATTCGTAGTAAGAGAGAGTGATATAGATCAGATAGAGAAGACAATAGGTGATAGGGTGATGAACATTGTATGTATCATCAACCATATGCATGAAAAGTAATGAAGAAGAAAATGTTGTAGATTTCTGCGCGTCGATCTTCTCTCCCATTCTCCTTCTGTGTTTAATCTTTTGAGGAATCCTTTTGCACTTATCTAAGTCCATAGCTAATCTATCTATGGCTAGAATTTGAGAGGTTAATTGCAATCAGGCTGAGAGAATTTTGTTTAGGAACATTCATATGTGAAGATGTTCTGAGAGTCGACAAAACTGGCGCAGATTTCATGTTCAGAGAAATGAAGATTTCTCAGTGTGTGGTGTAAAGTTTTACACAAGTGAGGGCTTAAAATCTAAGTTGGAAGGTAAGCCATCTATGGCTAAAAGATCTTGATCAAACGGGTTCGACATTGTGAGAACCAGTGCTAAGAAGTTACAGGTGTCAAAGTCGCTACTGCAGAGAAGGTGTTTTACACATAGGTAATTTGTTTGTATGATTTCTCAAAGTATACTCAATCATTTTGAGAAATTTAACTTGATAAAGTTGCGCAATCTCAAGGCGAAGTGTTGTACAAAGTTTTATCAAAAACTTTACAGAATTGATTAGTCAATGAGTGATTAATCTGCAGCAGACTTTTCTGAGAAATTGAATTTTTCATAATAATCAATTTTCTGATAATTTGGTGAAGATTCTCTAAATTAGGTGGAGTCTAAAGTTGATCTTGATATAGAGGTGATCTAAATTCAAGGTCAACTTGTTCTTTTGGAGATTACCACTCTCCATCAAGCCAATCATGGGAGAGGCAGTTCTAGAAGAATGCGAACCTAGCCCTGATGCATTTGAGGATGCAAGTGACTCCGATCTAGAGTCAATCATTATGGACCCACCATTTGCATCAGATGAAGAATATTTCCATGAAGTGGAATTTCAACCTCAGAAGCATGGAGAGGTTACAAATGATGTAAGATTAGCAACACATATGACCCCGAAGGAAGAAGGAAAGAAACGAAAAAAGAAAGAAGTCTTACCAGAGGAGGAAGAATCTTTGTTTGAGGTCCCAGAAAATTTTAAGAAGTACAAGATAGATGACAGGAGAGTCATGATAAGAATGCCTAAACGAGAAGCACAATCAGGAGAGGCCTATGATAACAAAGAAACCACCAAGAAAATAGTAGTGTCCATAGAAGAAGGAGAGGAGAGATGCACGTATATAGGCCATGACCTGACAGAAGAAGAAGAGCATGAATTGATTGCCTTACTAAGAGAATACAGAGATGTATTCGCTTGGAGTTACAAGGATTTGAAAGGGGTTGACCCGGACATATGCTCGCACACCATCCCCATGACCTCAGATGTCAAACCCTCTAAGCAAAAGCCTTATACATATAACGATAATTACGCTGCTAAGATCAAGGAAGAGATAGATAGACTGGTCGAAGCCGGATTTATCTATGAAATTGAGCACACCGAATGGGTATCCCCCATCGTGGTGGTGCCCAAGAAGAATGGCAAGCTGCGTGTGTGCATTAACTTGAAAAAGGTTAATGCCGCCACGATTCGAGATAACTATCCGCTTCCCATCACAGAACATCTCTTAGAAAGAGTGGCAGGCAAGGAAGTGTACAGCTTCCTTGATGGATTTTCGGGTTACAATCAAGTAGCCATAGCTCCAGAGGATCAGCATAAGACAGCCTTTGCCACAGAATGGGGCATTTTTGCTTTTAGAGTAATGCCATTTGGGCTGACCAATGCACCAGCTACCTTCCAGAGGCTGATGTGCCATGTGTTTAAGGAGTTCTTGAGGAAGAGTTTAGAAGTCTATGTTGATGATCTTTGTGCTCATTCCAATGTTAGACAAACCCATATTCCTGAACTCAGACAAATCTTTGACAAATGTAGAGAATACCAAGTCTGCCTGAACCCAGAAAAGTGCGTTTTTATGGTCAGGCAAGGCAAGATTCTAGGACACATAGTGTCAAAGAATGGCATATCTACCGACGAAGAAAAGGTGAGAGCCATAGCAGAGCTACCTAGGCCAAAGAATGTCAAGGAAGTACAAGCTTTCATGGGGCATTGTGGTTATTATCGACGATTTATACACATGTATGCTGTCATTGCAAAGCCCATGTACGGACTTCTGACAAACTTTGAGTGGACGGATGAATGTGAGAATTCCTTCCAGGAGCTTAAACGAAGATTGTGTTCAACACCAATCTTGACCACACCAGATTGGAATAAGCCATTCCATGTTCATGTTGATGCATCCAATTATGCTATTGGATGTGTTCTTGCACAACCTACTGGTGAAGGTAATATGGATCTTCCAATTGCCTATGCTAGTAGACAGTTGAATGCGGCTGAATGAAATTACACCACTACGGAGAGAGAAGGATTAGGCATGGTATATGCAGTTAAAAAGTTTAGACACTATTTGCTTGCAAATAAGTTTAAATTTTTTACTGATCATCAGGCATTGTTATATCTTGTAAATAAGCCATGCAATACAGGAAGATTAGTAAGATGGTTTCTCTTGCTAATGGAATATGATTTTGAGGTTGTGGTAAGAAAAGGTAGGACTCATTTGAGAGCTGATCATCTCTCTAGGCTCACATCGGGAGAAGCCCCACAAGGAGTGTCAGATGACCTTCCTGATGCTTACTTGTTTAATTTGGAAGTTGTACCGCAGTGGGCTAAGCCATTGGTACCAGTATTGACATACGGGCCTAACCATCCAGTGGTAAACACACGGAATAGAGAGATTGTAAAAGCCCAAAAGTACCACATCATGGCAGGAAGCATGTACAAGCACACAGATCAAGGGATCTTGGCTTGTTGCGTAGAAGAGGATGAGTACACTAAATGGTTGCAATTAGCACATGTAGGAGTACTAGAGCAACACCATTCGAAGCAACGAACGTTACAGACCCTAAGGAGACTTTGAGTACATTGGCCAACTATGGAAGCTGATGTCCAGAAGTTGTGCAAGGAATGCCCAATCTGTTGCACTAAACCACCAGTGGAACACGCCACTCTTTATCAAGTATCCATTGTGCCAGATTGGAGCGAACCACTGGTATCATTCCTGAGGACAAACACATTCCCTCCGGACATGACTCTGGCAAGGAAAAGGAGTTTAGAACAAGAAGCCCTGGATTATTCACTCATTGGTGATAATCTATATAAGCGTGGTAAAGATGGTTACCTGAGACTATGTGTCCACGAAAGTGAATATCTGAAGATCTTGGAAACTGCTCACCAAGGTGTAGCAGGAGGACACTTTGGACCAGATCGGGTAATCAAGGCGATACTATTTGCGGGCTTCTGGTGGCCTACCCTTCACATGGATGCACATACCTATGTGAAACGGTGTGATGTCTGTCAGAGGACTCAGTATCCCATACGCAAAGATGAGATGCCACTGAAACCTATGATGGGTGGACGTGCATTCTCTAAGTGGGGAATAGACTTCGTAGGTCCTATTAATCCCCCAGCTAAGGGTTCTCATGCGGAATACATCATTGTTGCGACAGATTATCTCACCAAGTGGGTAGAGGTAAAGGCTACGACAAAGAACGATGCTCAAACAACTGCCAAATTCTTGTTTGAGAATGTATTCACGAGATACGGGCTACCTATAGAGCTTGTAAGTGATAGAGGCACTCATTTCTTGAACGAAGTGATTGAAAATCTACTCCAAGAATTCTTGGTAATACACAAAAAGTCTGCCCCGTATCACCCTCAAGCTAATGGACAAGCTGAGAGTACTAATAAGATCTTATGCAATGTACTGAGGAAATTAGTGAACACTAAACGCTCTGATTGGGACAAACAGCTACACCATGCTGTTTGGGCATACCGAGTTGCCTATAAAACGGTACTCCAAGCCACCCCCTTTCAGATGGTATTCGGCCAAAACGCTGTGCTACCCTTGGACTTCCTGATTCCTACATTGAGAGTAGCACAAGAGCACGAATGGACAGGTCATGAGCTCTCCTCTAGGATCTTTGACCTTGAACGATTAGGAGAAACAAGACTGAGAGCCGCCGCAGGAATATATGCAGCCAAGAAGAGACAGAAAGCATATTTCGATGCCCATGTGAAGGATAAAGGCTTGAAAGCAGGAGATCTAGTCTTAGTCTATACACTAAAACAACACGCGAGGAAGCTAGAAAAGAGAGGCTACGGACCTATGGTTATCAATAGGATCTCCACGAGTGGAGCAGTACAATTGGCCACATTAGAGGGTGATGTTCTCCCTAACTATATTAGCGGATGCAGAGTCAAGTTGTATCAGGAACCCCTCACGGAAGAAATGCTCAGCCGACTCAACACTGCTAAGAAACGCAAAGAGGAAGAGAAGCGAATTAGAGAAGAAGCTCAAGCAGAAGCTTTAGAACGCATCAGACGGATGAAATTACGAAGGCAAGGTAGAGAGCAGCCTAGGACAAATGACTATGCAGATCAAGGATATCATATGGCAATGTGTGAAGTCGCAGGTACCAGCTCACCTAGGATAACTGATCGACGTCCTTTCGTAACCCTAGATATAGGACAAGGAAAAAGTGCAAGGACTGTAAGAGCCTTGATTGACTCAGGTGCAGCCACTAGTGCTGTTAGAATGTCTTACTGTCAAGAGTTACAGTTAACTGTCAATCCTGTGGAGGCATATCTCATAGGACTAGGAGGCGTGGAAACCCCTTGTATGGGCGAGGTGGAACTTCCCCTCTACATTCATGATGAGGCAATGACAGTTAAAGTACTAGTGTGTCAAGATGAGGATCTCACTGAACCTCTTGTCTTGGGTCAAGACTGGATCTATGACCAAGCAGTCAACTTAAACCTAAGAAGTGGACTTCTTCAGGTATGGGTCAATCATAGTCGAATTACGGTAGAGTTGGATAATGGAGCACTCAAGGAACTAGAAAGGGCACAGACTCCTGGTCCCTCCAGGGGTGCACATGAAGTTGACCATGCTGTTCTTGTCCAAAACTATGTGTTGCAGAGGAATGCTATTCGCAAAAAAGGAGTCAGGGATGCAAAGGAACTTCCAAAGGCCAGAAGGAGGCAACAACCAAAGGTGGAGCAAAGACAGAAGAGGCAGAGTACTACCTATGCCGGACATCAAAAGAACCTGCACAGCAGAATGTCTCAACAAGGGAACCAAGTGTGGGTGCGAAAAGGCGAACACCCAGTTGCACCCACGCCAACCGCACTGGCAAAGCCTCTTATTAGTAACCAACAACCCGTCACTAATAAGAGGTCTTTCGGAAATTCTTCTGCTAACGGGAAATCTATTTGGGTGCCCAAAAAGTCGATGAAGGCCAGCCCACAATCAAGACAAATTTGGGTGCCTAAGGCTTGTTTGCGGGCTCAAATAGCTACACCAATAACACACCCTACACAGCATGATCCATTCACTCGCACAGCCTACATCTACTCATTTTCAACACCAAGGCACATGCGCACGAACAGAGTCAGCTGTAAATGGGCCCCTCAAAGGCCTCATGTTCAACCAAGAGCAAAACCCATCCACTACATTTGGCAGCCCAAGACTTGTAACAAACCCCCTGACCCCGATTGTAAATTTATGACCACCTGCTAACCGCGTCACTCTCACATCACATCATTTTGCTTAGCTCTTAGGTCTACCTAACTTCTAACTACACACACTAGCACCGAGCACTTTTTAACCCCTAACCACTCCCGAACTTTAAGTTAATGTTGTAACAAGGGACACCATGTCATTTTTGTGTCCATTGCAATGTTAACGTTTATTCATATATTCTCACAGAATCCGCTGCGACATTTTCAACATGGCGGAGGCAGCAGGAACTAGCTCTCACACAGAAACAAACCCGCAAGTGGTGGACTTGGACAGTTTACCCGTTTTGCCTGAGACAATTGAAAGACCAGAAGAATTGCAGGCCGTCAAAATCATACCTATTGCGGACCCTCCGCGTGGCCACACCATGCCTGTAGGAAAGACTTCCCATTGGTTTACCGAGGTGGCAGGACCTTTGGGGGAAGGAACGTACCTATGGGAATCAGAGTTAGACTACAATGGAAAGCAAGGAAGATACCATTTCTTTACAAGAGAATTTGAGAAATTACAAAATGCGGAAGGTCTACGCCCGATATGGGAAAAAGCAGGATTGAGTGCCTATTTCAGTGCCCGACTCCCAAAACCTGACTTCATGCGATGCTACTATCTCATCAACACCTTGACTCCAAATCAGAACCCAAAAGGTGCAAGCTCATTTGTGATTCCATCTCTGACAAAGGGGAATGAGCTCAAGAGGTTTAGGCTATCAAACAATTTGGTGAGAGAAGCTCTAGATATGCGCGGAATGCATATTCCTACAGAAAAGGAAACCCTAGTACCAGATTACATGAAGAATAGAAGTCTCACCAAGCTCAAGGACATGGTATCCATGACGCCTAATATTGCAATACACCTTCGCATGTGCATGCAACACTTTGCTTTCCCGACGCAGGATAGATTCACCATGCCGCACAAAAAGATTTGGTTTAGCCTGTATCTGGCAGAGACACAGAGCCTCACCATCAACCTACCCCACTGGATAATTGATCAGATACACTTAGCTCACAAACGCTGGCCGCGGAAACAGGTTTTATATGGTTGCTGTGCTCTGACAAGAATCATTTATAGGTGTTTGGCTTATGACATTCCAATCCAACGAGCCCTGATGTGGAATCGGGTAGAGCAGTTTCGAGGCAGAACATCCACTGGACCCCCTTCTAAGAAGATGAGAGGCACGGTCCAAGTCCCATGTGCTCAACCACGTGGAGCCACCCTAACACCAGACGTCACCCCGCCACCCCGAAGAGTCCGACCATTCACACTCCGACTTCCAAGACGCAGCACCGATGGTTCCACCTTGATATTCCCTCCCATCCCAACGGATCTCGAATTTCCTAGTGGTGCACCTTTGGAAGAACTCACTAATGAAGATTTCGAACAACTATTACAAGATGTAGAGCTGGAGGCGGAAGAGGCACAACAAGCGGAGCATGTACAAACGCAGGCCACAACCTCCCAAGCACCTGTCACACCTGTTGAAGTGGATGCAGAAGATGACGGAGATGAAGAACAGGAGGATGAAGAGGAGGAGTATGATCAAGAGCACCAAGAGGAGCAACAAGAAGTGCCAGAACTTGTAGGTGCACCTGCATATACAGCTCAACTACGAAGGCTATACGACACTATCAAAGCAGTACAAGAAAGGCATCAGCTCTCTCTGGTATCAGGTCAAGCTTTGATGCAAGAAATGCTATCAGATGAAGGGGTGGACCAGCAATTCATTGACACCCTCAAATTAGTGTCAGACTCTTTAGGAGTTCCAGAGGCTGTCCACACCGCAGTCCGCCAGTCCGTAAGGTATGACAAACGCAGAGTGGACACGTTACCACGAGCAGGTAAGACTATCAGGATACCCGTCACAGAACCAGAAGCACCCATTGAGACCACAGCCACCCCCATAACCACCACTGACCTCTCCGCTGAAACCTTCATTCAGACATCACCCATCTCACCCCAGCACCCTCCATCACCACCTTCTCCACCCCCACCACCAC
This sequence comes from Ceratopteris richardii, assembly GCA_020310875.1. Lineage (NCBI taxonomy): Eukaryota > Viridiplantae > Streptophyta > Polypodiopsida > Polypodiales > Pteridaceae > Ceratopteris > Ceratopteris richardii. The sequence goes on from CM035406.1 coordinate 115,445,780, forward strand.
CTCCCACCTTGGAAGAAACGACAGTCATCACCTCTACCTTCACTTATAATCCATCCTCATTCAAATCATTCTCATTTCGAGAACCCACCTCACAAGACACCCTCTTCTCCTTCGTCACCAATCCCTTGTACACTTCGTCCCATCTACCCTCTGAACCCATGACTGGCCATCCCATAATTACAAGTGTAGTTGGAAACCCAGCACCCACAGAAGGCACCCTGTGTTTCCCGACCTATCCCCCCATACGGGTACCTCCATTCCATGACCCTCACTTCCCATCTGGCCCCTACACCTCTTTCAACCTGACCGCGCCACCCCAATACCCGTCCCTTGTGGAGCAGATCATCCGCTCTCCAATGTTTCCGAGGCACATCTTCCCGATGTTCGCAACGACATCAACTTACACGAACACCACACTCACTTCACCTACCATACCCACCTACATGGTAGCCCCTATGCACACCACTCTGTCTGACCCAATGGACATCTCACCCACCACAGCACCTCTCCCCACAATTCCACCCTCTCCCCCTCCACTACCCCCCACCTCACCACTCACATCATTGGCACACACAGCATTCACTACCTCCCTACCCAATCCCACCTCCCCTGCATTTCAAACTTTTCCCCTTGCATCTCATAATGTAAATAGCACGTTCAACACATTACTTCAGTGTGCACATCAGCTACAACAAGACTACCATCAATTGGAAGAACGCACTGCTGCCCTCCAGGCAGAATCTCGACGTCTGCAAGCTAGAGTCACCACTCTTGAAGCTGACTACCAGACGCTCCTAACCGAGCATACCACACTACAGCAGGCTCACTCCGAATTGGAATCAAAGACATCAACTGTAGATGACCAAGCAGTCAAGGAACTAGAATCAGTGCTTCAAGCGCAAATGATATCTAACGCTACACTCAGACGCAACATTGGGCTATTAAGGAAGCATATGGCCGCAGCACTAGAAGAGAACAAACGACTTCAACAACAAAATCAAGACAACTTTGAAGCGGCTATGGAAGGAACCGTAGGAGCAACCATTAGCCCTACCAGATATAGAGCAGTTCCATCAGAAGACATTCGCATCTTACTTGAGGAGCATGCAAATTTCTTGGAGTCATATGAAAAACTAGAGACTGAATGTGCCGATCTAAAGAAACAGATAGCCAGTGTACCCACTGCTCAACAGGAGCCGGTAATCTTGCAACAATCTACAGAAGAAATGGAGACCCTCCGGAAACAGGTGGCAGAACTTCAAGCACGCCTCTTACCATATGAACGGCCACCCTCACCCATTGAAGAACCAGAACCTGAAACAGTAGTGGAAATCCCCGTCGATGACAGCTATGAAGAGCCATACGAGCCTATGCCGACGCCTGGTGGTCGAACTACAGAAGAAGGACAAGACACGTTAGAAATTCAAGTTCCAGATTGGGTCAGAAGGGTCGAGAAAGTGGGTAAGACACACGATGATCGTGTGGCCGTGCAAATGCAATCTCTCACAAATCTGGAAGAAACTGTCCTTCGGTCTTCCTACTTTCAAAATTTATCCCATCAACGGTTAATCACAACATCAGAATCGCAATACATGCCTTATTTTGTCTTACTACATGATTATAATGCAGAAGTCAAAAGACATACAGGGAAGGAGCCCACGTTCGCCACTCAATTTGAGATAGGGGATTTACCGACAGATGCACGTGCTGGCTCGATCTTCCAACCTAATTGGCGTGCACGTTTACTCACCGATTACCCAGAGATGATGAGTACCTGGGCAACCATGCCACTATATATCAAGTATAATCCATGCTATTGTCCAGTGGTACGTCGCAGATCCTGGCAAGCATTTGCAATCAAGGTACGCAACAATAAAGAGTGCTCGGCTTGGGTTAACTACCCATATTTTGCTCCACCTCGAGGGACCCCAACCGTAGCTTACATGATATCAACAATTCGGCACTGGTCCGTACGCCTAAATAATGTACCCGACATAGCAGCGAAAATGTGTATGAAGATATTCGAGCTCATGACCATTGTCTTCAAAACCTTTCGGAATGTCCAAGCTCCATACATCTCTGCCCCTGGCTTCTCTCAAGGCAACAGGGATTTAGTCTACGACATGAGCCAAACCCCCTCGGTCGCTATCATCTTTGCTTGGCATGCACGAATAAAGTACTTGCCCGCATGCTTCAAGCAGACATTTGAGGAAATGTTCTCTACGGGATTCTGGGAATACAATTCCGAAATTTTCATTCCCAGACCCACACATTTGCTACATCTATTCGCAGTAGAACAAGCGATCCATGCAGATCAGTTACGTCTGCCACATCCGGACATTCCAGGACCAATCGATTGGGATCGCATGATGACAGATTTGGCCAGAGGACTACGCATACAAGAACATCAGCTTGCCACTCAGGTTGTGGAATATTACATCCAACACTCCCAGCAACAAGGGTCTGTCAAGGACGACAGACGCGAGAGAGGGGGGGGTGTTGAGAGCAGTATGGGCACCCAAGGACTGACTAGACAAGGAAGCCAGGGCACCCAAGGATTGACTAGACAAGGAAGCCAGCGGAGAGAGTCAGAACAAGGTGAAGGAGTAAGTAGACAAAGCAGTCGACGCAAATCTGGCAGATAGGCCCTTCAATTTTTCCAAATCTACATCTTGTAACAGTGATTCTTATCACTAACAATCATTGTAAATACCATTTCATATTTTTGTAGCTCCATTTTGTGCAAGCCAAGGAGTCCTTGAGCTTGAGGAGCCTTAGAAGTACCTACATATCAATTTTCGTATTTTTTAGACTCCGTTTGAGCCCCCAAATTGGCCCTGGAACCTAATTTTTAACTAGGCCGGACACTAGGTCTGGACAGGGCCAAAACCTAGTCAAAAACTATAAAAAGAGCTAGAGAGCTCATTTTTGAGGTTAGATTGTAATTGAAACGAACTTGTATGAGCATTTTGAAAGTAATCTAAAAGCTCCATTGATGCTCACTCTTTGTCTTGCCTTGTGTGCGCGTGTGTGTGTATGTGTGTGCATGCTAGTGTCCTTCTCACTCACGCACTTGTGCCGCCACTTGCTTGAGGTCTTCATACCATCCTCACGTCTTCCCGGATTGACATTAAAGGAGGTGCTACTCATCATTGAGCTACACCAAATTTTGGCGCCGTTGCCGGGGATCGAGCTTTGAGGACGAGCGTGTGATGGTAAGACGTAGAGTTGACGCGTTGGAGTAGTAAATTTTCTACTTTTCCTATTTTCCCTCTTTCTTACTTCACCACCATCATCACCATCATCATCTTCACCATCTTCCACCTCCATTTTCATCATCGCGAAAATTTCAGTTTTTTGACTATATCCCCATCTCCACCTCATTTCCCTCATTTCACTTGTGAGAGAGAGCGAGAGAGCAAAATTGCATGTGTTGTTGTTGCATGTTTCTTGTGCTATCTTGCAGGTACAGGTCACATCACCATCCTCAGCTTCCTGCGCAGGTACGGAACTCGACGAAACTGTCTCGCAGTCGCCGCCTTCTGTCCATCGCGATTGACAGAAATTTTCACTTGTTGGTAAATCTGAGTGCACCACAGTGGACTAGAGACCCTGCACACCACCTTTCCACCAAAATTTTTGAAAATCTTGCAAAATTTTAGTCCATCGCGATTGACAGCCCTGTCCATCGCGATTGATAGCTCTGTCCATCGCGATTGACTGCCAGTCCATCGCGACCGACTGCCTGTCCATCGCGATTGACTGAACCCCTGTCCATCGCGACCGACTGAACCCTCTGTCCATCGCGATTGACTGAGTGTCCATCGCGATTGATTGAATTGGGTGTCCATCGCGACCGACTGAACCCACTGTCCATCGCGATTGACTGGGTGTCCATCGCGATTGATTGAATTGGGTGTCCATCGCGATTGACTGAACCCTCTGTCCATCGCGATTGACTGGGTGTCCATCGCGATTGATTGAATTGGGTGTCCATCGCGATTGACTGAACTCTCTGTCCATCGCGATTGACTGAGTGTCCATCGCGATTGACAGCCCTATCCATCGCGATTGACAGCCAATTTTAGCCAGATTTTTTAGGGTTTGTTAATTGAAAAGTTGGGCTAATTTTGGGCACAAATATTATGCTCTTGAGCACATGGGGAAGCCTTAGGAAAACAACTTGGGGAAAACCTGTTGCACAGTGATCCTGTTTGAACCCTGTCGTAACCCTAGAACCCTGAACGGTCACAACTTTTTCATACGAGATCCATTTTTTAAGCTCTAGGGCTTGTTGGAAAGCTCGTAGCATATACTACACGCCCTCAACTGTTTTTTATAAAGATAATGCATTGATTTTTAGATAGGGTATTTTTGAAGTTGACCATACCCAAGGGGATCAAAGTCAGGGGTCCTTAGGATTGTTTTCTTGAAAATCACTATGCAAGTTTGTGTTTGTGCTACAGGAATGAAAATAATTGGTTCTGTCTTTGGAATGTAAATTTCAAAGCTAACTTTGAAACTCTTACAGAGCATCGAGAGGCGTTCTAAGCAAGTGTAAGTGTGAGCTTGGGAACACATTTCCTGGGCACTCAAGGGCAACCGAGCAGGAAACAAAAGGTTGGACACTTTTAACCCCCTCTGTCAATTCATAGCTTAGGCTAAGAACGACGAGAGGTAGGAGTAAGTCAGAGCGACGATAGGCAGTTATCAAGTTGAAGACTACCTAAAAACTCAAGTTCAAGCTAAAAATTTAATCTCTGTACTGTCGATAACATAAAGGAAAAGAACCTAACGTGGAACGATCAATTGCAAGTGCGAAACAACATTCAAACATTCCTGACGACGTGATATCAGACAAGAACTCAAACGCGATAAAATAACTAAAAAGAATCAAGTGACTGATACCAATTGAGCGGCAACGAGGTTGTACTCTGGGAAAAAATTGGGCTAATCAGTTAGGCATATGAACCTTAGATCAGGACGACACCTAGTAAGAGAGAGACAAAGCCTTAGGTCTTCAGAGGCTAGTGTCAATCACACTGCAAGGTCTTGGGCCCAGCAGTTGAGTCACCACTCTCATTACCCTAGCTCTGATACCAGTGAATCAGGGATGTCTCAAGGTATGGACAGACCCACGGGAAGTTCAGGTGTGCCTTACCTGTACAGGGTAGAAGGCCCTTACAAAATGCAGCTGGAGTACCTTAGGACCAACCGATTAGGTGCTAGCATCTATGAGGACGGCCTAGGAAGATCTGTGGTCCAGATTAAAAATCCTGATCAATCCATTGGACTAGAGCACCCAGCTATCAAGTTTGAAAATGGTGCATACCTGGACAAAGAAGGAACTATATATGTAGTCACTAGTCACCCGGATAGGACAGATGAATTTGGGAATGTAATCTCAGAAGCGGACTTAGGTGACCTGGAACAAGGGAACATGGGTGCGGAACCTAGAACCCCTCGAGGTAAATCAGTTCTCACTAGGATTATCACGCCTGAATGGGTCCCCCAAGACAACAAGAGCATAGAGTTGCTCCTCAATCGAGAAACTGATGAAGCCTTTTGGAAGTATAAATCCAATCAGCCAACTGATATAGGAAATATCATGATTTATGAGTTTAAGGATCCGGATAGCCCAGGTAGAGTGACCTACTTAGATCACACTTCGGAACGGATCTTTGTGGTGACAGAAAATGATAGGCATGCTTACACTTGGAAGGGTGAATTTATCTTCCCCCAACCAAGATCAAATGTATCCTATGGTCACCCTGGAGCCGGAACTTCCCAAGCTCATGGTACGCAAAGAGACAGAAGTAGAGATAGACCAGAAGTAAGTTTTGCCAACCCAGTGGGCAGAGAAAGAACGAGAACGGAGACGAATAGGGTAGAACCTGAGATGCTTAGAGCCCACAGGAATCAAAGAAATGTAGATGGATTCCCTCTGCCGAGGCCTAGAGAGCACACAAGAACTTTGAGACCCACCCAGCTAGTTAAGTCCATGAAGAATTACTTTGACGGCACAGGAGATCCCTATGATCATGTGGCGGAGTTCAAGCAAGTCTTGAGAGCGGAACAAGTGGAGGATCTATTCACGCAGTACAATGCCTTCGGTCTAACCCTGAGGAATACGGCACTTACATGGTTTCAGCCATTGGACGAGCGGCAGTTCAGGAGCATAGACCAACTCCTAGAGGCATTCATTGCTCACTCTTTGTCTTGCCTTGTGTGCGCGTGTGTGTGTATGTGTGTGCATGCTAGTGTGCTTCTCACTCACGCACTTGTGCCGCCACTTGCTCGAGGTCTTCATACCATCCTCACGTCTTCCCAGATTGACATTAAAGGAGGTGCTACTCATCATTGAGCTACAACACATCAGATATCTCCCTGCCTGCTATAAGCAAACTTTCGACGATATGTTTACCAAGGGGTTCTGGGAGTCACACTCAGAAGTGTTCGCACCACGCCCAACCCACCTGCTACATCTATTCGCGTGTGAACAAACCATGCACTCAGAACTCTACACAATGCCACAACCGGACATACCGGGTGCAGTCAATTGGGAGACCCTCCAGAGAGACTTGGTTCGGGGACTACGCATCAAGGAACAAGAAGTGGCAACCGACCTCCTGCAAGAGTACATTGATCAAACAGTGGAGCAGAGGTCTGTCAGAGGCGACAGACGCTAGGGGGGGGAGAGTGTTGGCAGTATACGAGAAGAGGCAAGTACGAGCATACAAGCAGATCTAGCACTAAGGCAACCCTTTATTTTTTTCAAAACCCTTACACCATTTAAAAGTGATTCTCATCACTAAAAACCCCTGTAAATACCATTTTCACCTTTTTGTAGCTCCATTTTGTACAATCCGAGGAGTCCTCGAGCTTGAGGAGCCTTAGAAGTAGTTGCCTACCAATTTTCGTATTTTTTAGATCTCGTTTGAGCCCTCAAATAAGCCCTGGAACCTAATTTTTAACTAGGCCGGACACTAGGTCTGGACAGGGCCAAAGCTAGTCAAAAACTATAAATAGAGCTAGACAGCTCATTTTTGGGGGAGCCTCTTGTAGTTTTGAGGAGCTTGTATGAGAACTTTGCTGCAATAGAAGTGATTCCATTGTCTTACTCTCTTTGTTCTTGCCGTGTGTGCGCGTGTGCGTGTATGTGTGTGCATGCTTGTGTGCTTCTCACTCACGCACTTGTGCTTCCACTTGCTCGTGGTCTTCATACCATCCTCACGTCTTCCCGGATTGACATTAAAGGAGGTGCTACTCATCACTGAGCTACAATGATACAGCAAAAACCTGCAAGGAAGCTCAAAAAACATGCAAAAGCAGCGCACACAACTCGCTCTCTCGCTCTTTCTCACAAGTGAAATGAGGGAAATGGAAGGGGAAAGGAGATATGATAAAAAAACTGAAATTTTCGTGATGATGGAGATGGAGGTGGGATATGGTGAGGATGATGATGGTGATGATGATGGTGAAGTAAGAAAGAGAAAAGAAAGTAAAGAAATTACCTACTATGCCAACGTCATAACTCTACATCTTACCATCACACACTCGTCCTCAAAGCTCGATCCCCGACAACGTCACCAAATTTGGTGTAGCTCAGTGATGAGTAGCACCTCCTTTAATGTCAATCCAGGAAGACGTGAGGATGGTATGAAGATCTCGAACAAGTGATGGCACAAGTGTGTGAGTGAGAAGCACACTAACATGCAGACACACGCGCACACAAGGCAAGAACAAAGAGAGAGAGAGAGAGACAATGGAGTTCTTTAGATTACTCAAAAGTGCTCTTACAAGTTCAATTCTACAACAAGCTAACCTCAAAAATGAGCTCTCTAGCTCTTTTTATAGTTTTTGACTAGCTTTGCCCTGTCCAGACCTAGTGTCCGGCCTAGTTAAAAATTAGGTTCTAGGGCCTATTTAGGGCTCAAACGGAGTCTACAAAATGTGAAATTTGATAGGTAGGTACTTCTAAAGCTCCTCAAGCTCAAGGACTCCTTGGCTTGCACAAAATGGAGCTACAAAAAGATGAAATGGTATTTACAATGGCTTTTAGTGATGAACATCACTATTTTTGTAGGGATTTCTTCTAACAATTTGACATACACTTCCTAGAGCTCCCTACTTGCTCCTTCTTCTTGTGTGTCCACCTCTTTGATGTGCTCCTGTGATTTGTCCTAGTGTCCTTCAGCTTCATGAAAAATGATGACCTACTTGCCAGATCTTCTTTGACTGCTTTGTCTACTTGGCCCTTCACGTTGGCTCCCTTGTCTTGTAAGTCGTTGACTGCCCTGAGCACTGCCAACATCCATCTTGGTGCTACAGTGGAGTAGCATAGAGTAGAGTTCTCGTCTTGATTTTGTTCTTGACAAGTTGGACAGGCTGATACATAGTTATGTGTATCCCTCTGCATTGTTGGCCAATATATGCCTAATCTCTTCAGTGTTTGCCATGTTCCGTTAGCATTTAAATGAGTTTACATGTGCTTTTTGAAGCCATATTTCTTGTTCCCCTTCTTCCACGCATCTCATGAGTAATCCACTTGAGTCTTGGTGATATAAACTTCTAGCAATGATATGGAAGTTTTTAGTTTTCCATAGGTCTTGGTTTCTATTTGGTGTGATCCCATGTTTAGGTCCATATGTAAGGATAGGGATCAACTTTTCTGCCCATTGGGAACATACTTGGAGATTAAAAAGGTAAGTGTCTGGCGGATCATCCGGTACTCTTGTGGGGGGTTCTCCATGTGTCATTCTCGATAAGTGATCTGCTCTAATATGCGTATTCCCTTTCTTGACTACTACTTCAAAATCAAATTCCATCAACAATAGAAACCATCGTACTAGTCGTCCCGTTTTACAAGGCTTATTGACTAAGTACAATAGAGCTTGATGATCGATGAAGAATTTGAATTTGTTTGCCAAAAGGTAGTGTAGAAACTTCTTCACTGCGTACACCATCCCTAAACCCTCTCTCTCAGTCGTGGCTTAATTGCGCTCCGCTTGATTCAATTGTCTACCGGCATAGGCTATAGGGTGGTCTAACTTCCCTATATCTGCGGGTTGAGCTAAGATGCAACCAATGGCAAACTTGGAAGCATCTACGTGAATGTGAAATGGTTTATTCCAACTAGGTACTCGAAGGATTGATGCTGAACTTAATCGACTCTTTAATTCGTTAAAGGCCTTTTCGCATTCTTCTGTCCAATTAAACTGAGACAATAATGCATAAAGAGGTTGGTGCATATCTTTTGCACAAAAAGATGAAATAGCCTGCACAAGCGCTACGATAGTGCGTTCGGAGGCCAAAATGAGCTCATATCGTGATGTCGACACCACACAGCAAAGCTGTTTTGACCTCGAAGACACACTGAATATGCTCACCAAAATTTGTGTGATTTTGAGATTGCAACCGGAGGAGTGTTGATGGCACCCTAGATGAAGCAAAGACCTGCTCTGATTAGACGTCTACGGAAGCACGCGAACAACACAAGGAAGAAGAAGAAGCTTGGAGCACAACACACAATACTGAATGTATTACTAGAGAATGTACAAAGATAAGTAGCCCATTAGGGCAATAGGCGTATATACAAGCCGGGGGAAAGAAACCTCCTAAAGAGGGGAAAAAGTGCCCCAGCAGTCCTAGTGTGTTCACACACATCACTACCTAAATATATCAACAATATCTCTGTCAATTCTTCACCAAATTCAATGATCTATAGCTTGTTGAAAGCAACTCAAAGTTATCTACATACTGACAAATTTTGAAGCAAATCCGTTCAGCCAATTTGGAGAAAAGTGCATCGAAGCACTCATTGGTAAATTGGGGGTAAAGATTTATTTGCTAAATTGATTGCTCTGTGTATGGTTCATCATTTCAAGTGATTCCACTTGGAATCATTAGCTTACTAAGCTAATTAGATATCTGTAAAAGGAATTTTTCCAATTCCTATTGTACTGGTAGCACTGAGCATTACAAGCAACAGGTGTATGATAAAAAATAGAAGGTTTTCATTGAGTCTTCTATTTGGAGGTAGTCTATTTTGATGCAATCTTTTCATACATCATTTCCAAATTACATAGGCATTTTTATGGTGACATTGGAAAGCTTAGAGGGCCCACATATCAACTCTAAAGTCACAAAGGTCTAGTACTAAGCAAGATTTGGCTATACCTACTCATCACTGTCCATCCATCTTCCAAACAAAAACAATATATGTTTTCATTATAAATGGGTAATAATGTTGTTCTACCAAAGTTACACAGTCAATTATAAATGCGATCTACTTCAAATTGAAAACAATATATTTTTGTGATGAAGTTCATTATGTGTCATTTTCCATGTATGTAAAAAGAGACTGTTTGAACTATTGCATTGATGGGATTCCAAATGTCTACTTGAAGACTTAAGCTATGCCACTCTTTGTGTCTTTGATAACTTTACTACATGGAATATTTAGCGATTCTTTTTCATAATTTTGAGCCATATATCAAGGGTACCACCATTAGAGAACCTAGAAATAAGACAGGCTTTTTATATCATACCTTGGAAAAGTTGATGGGATGATTGTTGGTGTGTATTAAAACACCACAAGAACCAAGCTAGTGTGATGTTAGAACACCTCTATAATCACCAATAGCTCGACAATGCTAAAACTCAAACCTTGAGAAAAATGAAATTAATTCTGATTTCATTTCTATAATTTACAGTGAGTTTATGGTTTCTTTCCGGTGTTTTACTATTTCTTTCCGGTGGTTTTTGGTTTCTTTTTTATGACTTTTCGATGTCAAAAACTCTCAAAAATCACATAGTCTGGTGTCTTCTTGTTGGTTTTCCACCTGCACTTCCACTATACAATAATTTTGAATACTTGACTTCATCAACTTGACATACCTTCACAGTTGAACATAATTTTTTGAGTACACATTTCCGTTTGCAAAGATCTTTCGTTCATCTGTAGTGGAAGATGATAGTTTCACAGTGTGCTATCACTTATGAAAACTTTACACTATATGTCAAGAACTTACTCTGACAAGATCAAGAAAAATGCACCAAAAAGACTCGTAACTATAACTAACATTCATACAATTATGAAATTAGTTAGATTTCTTGACACAGAGAGAATTGACACAATTCCTATTGCACAAATACATGTTTTCTATTAGAGAAGATGTGTATAGAATGGTATGGCCTTCTTCTGCTCATAACCATAGAAAGTTCTTGTTATAAATTATGGAATATGTTGAACAAGGCATTGTTGGATTGTTAATTTATTAATGTATTAATGTGTTTTGGTGTTTTTTAATATAGCAGTTGAACGCTCGTGAGGGCGTGAGAGGGTGGACATCAATAATCAAACTTTAGGGCAGACATCAATAAATCCGATTTATAATCTAGTTTGTAAATAAACCCCTGTAGAAGGTTCTATTGTTAGAAATAGTTAGAAAAGTAGTGGTTAGAATAAGGGTCATTGTAGACCGCAATTTCAGATATTAAAAGCAAAGGATTTCTACAAAAGTCACCAACTTTTACTTTCACACATGCTTTTCGAAGTCCCTCTCATGTAACTACTCTTTTTGGCATAATAAAAAATTCCTATAAATACATGAACTCTGTGGATTGTCAAAATAGAGTGCATGGGGGGAGATTGTACCCAATACTGCATTTTGTCTCATCTCCTGGCATGCCTATTTTTTTGCATTTTTTGCATCCGTAACCTCTGTGTGCATGTGAGCAAGATCTTGATAACAGTGGTATGAGAGCCTTGCATGTGTCACTACAGAGGGAACTATTTCTGTTCGTTTTGGTGATTGTTCTTTGTTTTGCTATTCTCTGTTCACGGATCGGATTCTGATTCCGATTCCGATTCTAGTTCCATTTCCTTTTTCGATTTCTGCTTCCATTTCCGTCTCTGTTTTCATTTCCATTTCTTTTTTCAGTTCCAGAACTAGAACCTACATTTACACCTATGTTTACTCCAAGGCATTGACTAAGGCATAGAACTTAGACATAACTCAGGCATTACTTTGGCATCTTTGGCACCCAAGGCTCCCTTGGCGACTGTTGGCTATGCGCGAACCAATTTTAATTTATGAGTGAAATAAGGAGTTTTATATTCACCAAGGTGGGAGGATTTGAACCCACAACCTGAGCCACACAAGGGAAGTGTTTTACCACTATACTATCTCTTTGTGTTGTCACTCTAGTTCTCTTTTCTTATATTTAACACAACTTTCATCTCTTTCTTACTTTTTCCATTCCCAAGAACAACCCTTCCTTTTTACACTTTAACTCAAACAATCTCAAAAATTGTTTTTACATATCTAGCAAGAGGGTTTTGTTCTCTACATCCTCATGGCCCCTACAAACACCATGGAGGATTTCGGCGAGTCACCTCTACCCGAGGTAACACTCAAGCAACAACTTAGCTTCCATGGTAGGAATTGTGAGGCACTCAGAACGAGATCCGACAATGCGACAAAGTACACGAAAAGATGCAAACTAATGAAGACAACCTTACGAGGGTGGTCAAAGCTATTGTCTCTACCCAATCTGATGGCACGCATTCCAAGATTGCCATTAAGAATTACCAATTTTTATGGTTTGATGGCCATAAGGATGGCCCTTTATCCTTTCATGGCTATCACTATTTGATGTTTTTTATACTGATGAAACATATGATAAAAGTGAAAAAGTCAAATTTGCCACTAACTATTTAGTAGGAAAATCTCAACTCTGGTGGAATGTCTTGAGGCACAATACAAAGCGTCCAACAATGTGGAAGGATTTCCAAGATAAAGTGAAGGATTCTTTTCTTCCTCCTCAATACCATTTACATGTTCGACATGCATGGATGACCCTTACATGGAAGGAGGGAGATGCGATTACTACCTGCACGGAGCGGTTTTGGAAAAATTTACTATTGGTTCGAATCCTTGAAGATGTACCGGAGGATAGCTTGCACCGGAAATACGAAGATGGTTTGGAGGTGGGAATCCAAGCTAAGCTTCACACCCTATGACCTACAACCCTCAAGGAGGCTATATCTTTCACCGATGATGTAGAGAAAGAATTCCAATCCATAACCAAGTCACTTCGTCTACAACAACCACGTCAACAACCACTTTTGTTTAAACCAAATCTTCCCATGAAACATAATTTTAATGCCCCATCTTACCCTATTTTTCCTCGTCCACCGCAATCAATTACTCAACTGCATCTATTGCTTCATCTCCCCAACCTACCAAACCACCTACTCTACAAACTTCAACGATGGATGCCCAACAGAAGCAACCATGAATCACGTGTTGGAATTATGGTAAACCTGGAAATACAAAAATGAAGTGTTGATTGCGACCTCTTAACATGAAATCAACTGGAGCTCAAGTACATAATATGGAGGCCCATAATGAAGAAATTCCTCATCTTTGGACAAAGGAATCATTGGAGAAGGACTTGAGTACCTTGGGTAACAATATCTCTCTTCATTCTCTACTTTGCATGCATGGTACTATAAACAACAAACTGGTTAAAATTTTACATGACGATGGTAGTTCACATGAATTCATTTCACATTTACTAGTACAAGAACTTAAATTAAAAATGTTTCCTTCTTTGTATAAAGTCAAAGTTGCGTTTGAAGGTAATCTTTATAATGTAACACGAGAAGTGCAAGATGTTACCATTAGCATAGGCATATATGTTGATTCCCGAACATTTTTAATTGCACCTTTGCAATCTTATGATGTTATAGTAGGTATGCCTTTTCGTCATCATTATAACCCACACATTGACTACCATACACATACCTTCAACTTTGAATTTAAAGGTCACATCATTACTTTGTCTGCATGATATGATTCCCAGCCATTTCCATTGATTAGTCATACTCAAGTAAAATGTGCATTTAGGAAAGGATTCAATTCATGCATTGTTTTTATCAATGTCATCAATGATTATACTTATACACTTCTTGATGCACATAAACCTTTCATGAATACTTATAAGGATTGTTTTATGTCTGAGTATCCCTATGAACTACTACCATCTCGAGGATCCTTTGACCATATCATAGACTTAGTCCCTGGTAGTTCTCCTCCTCATAAAGCACCTTATAGACATGGCACACTACACCAAAAGGAAATAGAAAACCAAGTAAAAGACCTACTATAAAAAGGACTTATAAAGCCTAATTTTTTCTCATTTGGAGCACTAGTTCTCTTAGTAGAGAAGAAGAATAAAACTTATCGAATGTGCATTAATTATAGAGCCCTTAACAAGATCACAATAAAGAATATATGCCCTATTCCTCGAATAGATGACCTTCTAGATAACTTACGAGGAGCTCGTGTCTTTAGTAAAATTGATCTAAAATCGGGATACCATTATATTCGTATGATGCAAAGTGATATTTTTAGGGCTGCATTTAGAACTCAAACAGGCCATTATGAATTTATGGTAATGCCCTTTGGACTTACTAATGCCCCTACTGCATTTGCACGAATGATGAACAATAATTTTCTTGATTACCAAGCTTTTGTTATTGTATTTTTTGACGATATACTTGTTTATAGTAAGAATGATAGAGAGCATGAGAAGCATCTTAAAACAATTTTTCATTTACTACGAGAGAACAGAATTTACGCTAATCTTGAAAAGAGTTACTTCTTTCAACGTAAGCTAGAATATCTAGGACATTATTTCAAGTGAAGATGTGCATGTGGATCCAAAAAAGATTAAAGTTATAGTAGAATGGCCTACATCACAATTAGTCAATGATGTTCGTTCTTTTCTTGGGTTGGCTAGTTTCTATAGGAAGTTTGTTTGAAATTTTTCTTATTTAGCATTGCCTCTGACCTTGTTATTGAAAAAGAAAATAAAATTTCCATGGGGACTTACCCAAAAACAATCATTTAAAAAACTCAAACATGCACTTGTTTTACAATTACTTGATTTTTCACAACCCTTTCATGTTGTTACTGATGCTAGTGGTTCACGGATAGGTGCTCTTTTAATGCAAAACAATCATCCCATTGCATTTGAGAGTAGGAAGCTTAAGCCCTTAGAAAAGAATTATAGTACATATGATAAAGAATTGTTAGCCGTTGTGCATGCTTTGCAAATTTGGAAACAACTATCTTATGGGCCTTAAGGTCTTAATCAAAACCGATCAATAGGCTATTAACCATTTATTAAATCAGCCCTTAATCTCTGATCGCCATCTTAAATGGGCATCATTCATTCAAAATTTCCAACCCATGATCCATGATCAGCTTGGTAAAGCTAATGTTGTAGCTGATGCTCTTAGCCGATTTCCTTCACATTCTATTGTTTTGCATGGTTTCCACTTATGCATCTGATTTGTATTTCTCAGGTGCATGGCATGACCTCAACAATGGTGCATCTTTATCTGATGAACATTATACGTTTCATGATGGTTCTCTTTATTTTCAACATAGATTATGCATAACCCAAGCTTTTAAAGATTTTGTCATCAAAGAAATGCATGAACCATCTTACATGGGTCATAGAGGCATACAGAGCACCATATCTACCTACAAAGATTTCTTCTTCTGGCCACGCATGGAAAAAGATATTGCACATTATGTTTCTCAATGCATTTTATGTCAGTGTGTAAAACGTCATCATGGTAAACCATTTGGATTATTAATGCCACTTCCCATTCCAAACGAACCATGGGAACAAATTTCTATGGATTTTATCACAGGCCTTCCAATCACTTCATCATATAATGATATGATTTGAACAATAGTTGATAGGTTTAGTAAATATGCATATGTCATTCCATGTAGAAAAACTTTGTCTGCACCTCAAGCTGCAAAAATATTCAATAAATGCATTTTCACACATCATGGATTTCCTAAAGTAATGTTATCTGATCATGATGTTAGATTTTGTAATTATTTTTGGGTTGCCTTATTTCAACATTTTGGTTCTAAAATAGATTTTGGCTCTCCATTTCATCCTGAAAGAGCTTTCCATTGTTCCACTCTTTGCTCTTACCTTGTGCATGCTTGTGTGTATGTGTGTGCATGCTTGTGTGCTTTCACTCATGCACTTGTGTCATCACTTGCTCATAGTCTTCATACTAGTACTCACATTTCCACGGATTGACATTTATGAGGTGTATCTCCTCATGTTGGTACTTGCCATTGTGCTAGAGTGACAACAAATTTGGCACCACTACTGGGGAGAGAGCTTGGAGGAGGAGTATGTGACGATAAGATGTGGAGTAGCAACGTTGGAAGGTAAAAAGCACCATTTTCATTTTAGTTTTTGAGTTTTCCTCCATCTTCATCTTCATCATCATCACCATCTTCTCCCATCTTCATCTTTTCAAATTTTTCCATTTTGTAGTGTACATTTACCTCTTTTTTCACTTGTGGATATGAGCAAGAAGTGTAGAGGAGGCAGAGGGCTGAAACACTGAAAAAATACACCTCAATATATCCAAAATCTGAGAGACTAGTCTCGGACGTGACACAACCTGCACCAAGTATCGTGAGTGTGGTATCGTGGGTTTGGAGAGAAGTTTTGCATACATAGCCACATAGGAGTGACAAGGAGGACCTAAGGTACACATATGTGCAAAAAGTTTTGAGTTTGGATTTCAAAAACTTCAAGTATCGTGTCCGGTTGAGTTCAGGTATCGTGATACCAGAACTCCCGTGTATCATGATTGTGTACCTAAGTCAAGAAGTCTTAGGACTTGTGCCGAAGAGACTAAATCTCATTTGCCACACAAGTGCATATAGTGGGGAATTGACACATGCTTATTCATCAATCCGACGAGCTGACCTAACCAATCGTATGAGGACGTGTGCACACATGATGGAAAATGAAGTGGTTCAACTCACATGCAAGAGAAAAGACTAACCTACCTCTCAAACTCACTTAGATACTGAAAGTGTCTACCGTGATACCACTTACAGCAGTTTTCACTAAATCAAGGATTTGTCCCAGCTATGAACTCCAAATATGGCCAATAGCAGGTTTGTTTTGAAGCTCTCGACGAGACACATCTATTGCAAGTAGCTCCACTCAATTCTGACAACCATGCTTCAAGTTATGACCAAAATAGTGAATGCGGGAAGCACACACACTCACTCCACAACTCGTACTAGCTCACACACACACTACAGTAGCTCAAAAACTGTGGGGAGGGGTAGATAACAGTCCTACACACACATTCCAAGCATTACACACACATAGAAGATCAAGGAGAAGATGAAAATCTGCATGAAAGAAGCAAATTCGAAATCAGGAGCTCTCCTCCTTCACAATGGCAAAAAGTCTCTACAAAGAGTCACAAAGTGATTTATATACATATGCCCTTTCACACAAGAGACCGGCACTTTATTAACTAAAAGGTGAATTTCCTACTAATTTACAAAGAGTATATTACAATGATATGGGGTTATACATCTAGAGGACTCCTCTAGTGCATTTACATCGGAGAATATGTTACACAATGGCTAAGATACAAAAATAAAGTGTCCAAATCGGAAAAATTTTGGGGCCCATCTTTTTTTTGCCTTTTGCTCTTCTTAGCTCTGCAACACTCTCCCCCTCTTTGTCTCTGTTGTCCCTTGACAGGCTTTGGTTTTATGTCTGCCGCTTGTCCAAGGCTCTTTCATATGTCGAGTTAGTTGTGTTAAGTCGGGCTGCCACACACGCCATTAGTGGCTAAGAATGTGATATTCTTAGTCACCCACTTCAAGTTTTCAGCCTCTCCCTCTTTCTAGCTTTTGGTCTTCTGATTTGTCTTTGTCTTCACACATCTGACCTGTTGTATTGCTTTGAGCCTGTTTATTTTCTGCCATCGCACGCTATCAATGGAAGGATTAGTACCTGCCAAATATTATCTTGCACTTCTTCATGGATACTTCCTGGCCCTGGTCCGTCCTTCCCATGAAATGTCCTGGTTGTTATTGTGCTTTAATTCCATTCCTCAAGACCTAAGTGTTTGGTGTTGTTGCCTGATGCGTGCCCTTGCGAGGCTTTGGGCAAAGGGTGGTTCTTTTGCTTTATAATATTCATTCTTTACTGAGCAGTTTTGATCTTTGTTTGTATGGCAACTTGCTCTCGTTGATTAAACAAATTGGCATGACATATCATGAACTCTTTCCACTGGCTTGACTTCACTCCATCTTCTGGTGCTTGTCGGTGATCCGCAAAGAAGCTTGTTTCATAAGCCACCAGTCTTGCATTAAGATTTGAGGTCTTTTTACAAAAATTTCTGAATCAATTTCAAAGAAGCCAGTAAAAAATGCTTCTTCAAATGTTTGCATATACGTGCTTGGCAAAAACATTAGCCGTGAATAAAATGACATAAGAGTTAATCGGCTCGGGATAGTTGAAAGATAAAAAAGAAGTGCTTCGGATCCCTGTGTAATGCCGATGAAGTTCAAAAAGGTATATTTGGCATGTTGGAAGACTTGGATGATTGTAAGTAACATGCTGAGAATCTTATTAGTCATTTTGACGGCCAAATCCGGTACAGTCACATATTGAGCAATCCAAAATTCCATGGTTTTCACCATGTATTCTTCCATTGGTAAGTAATTATGTGGTGGACTTGGTAATAGTGGATAATTGAGCCATTGATTATTTATGGTATCATGGCATTGTCCTTCCCAAAAATGTGACCAAGATCATCTACGTGGTACTGGACAAAAAGATGGGTTTACCTGAAGGGCATATGGTGATGCTTCCCATTGTACCCATAGTGTAGGGTTCTTTTCCAAAAGTTTTCGCCTCCATATAGGGTTAGCTCTTTCAAATTCCTCTTGAGTATAGTTGAATGTATTATTGTTGAACTCGAGGTTGTTGTTAGGCTCCTTATTTGTCATGGTCTTTATATATTGCCGTGTTTGCTCTTTAAGGATTCCATATGGTACATTAAATGACTTCAATATCTGTTCCAAATTTTTGCTTTCAATCTGAGCTTCTTTCATGACCTTTATTATTTGATCTTCAAATTATGCAGTAAGTTGGGACACCATTAGTGCCCTCTCATGTCGGCTTAGTTCTGCAATATCCCGATGATTACGTTCAGAGTGGATCTCCGTTTCCTCCCTTATCGGTGAATGATGGAGGGGGGAAGAGAGAGGACATACCTCATTCTCTGCAGTAGCCGCTGTGGACTTTGGAACTACTGGTGTCCCCTCTGTTGCCTCTCATCCTTTTGCTTGATTTCTTCATTGGCCTTAGAAATCGTTTCTTTGTTTTTGAGAATTTCTTCTGCTATGACAACAAGTTGGTCAGTGTCTTCTTTACATTGCGCTAGATATCTATTTTCAGCCTTTTTCCATTTCATCCTTAGTGCTGCACTATCATCCATGTATCTTTTCTCCCATTCGGCAATGATTGCCTGCTCCTACTTGAGCTGATCTTCATACCTAGCTATCTTTTCCTCCATGGCCTTTATGTCTTTTGCTGGCATTTCCTGAACCTCTATAGGTTGATTACTCACAAGAGCTGTCATCAGCTCCTTGTTTGTGCTCCTTAAGTTCTCTGCCTCATCCATGTATATCTTGATTTGTGATTCCAATATTTTGCTTCGTGCATTCATCCGTGTCTTCTCGGCCTCGCTAGCCTTATATTTCTGTTGTAACTCTTGTAGTTGTTCTTTTAATTTCTCATTTTCTGTCTCTGTTGTTTTGCATTGCTGCTTAGCCTCGTGAACTTCGTTCTCTTTAAGTGTTATTTGCGCTTGTGCTAAACTCAGTTGGACGGAAAGTTTCTTACCTATTTCACGAAGTTCATGCTTTTCTTGCATCGCTTTATCATAGTCAGTATCAGCCTCAAGCATTAATTGTTGCGTATCCATAGCAGTTTTGATCATATGTTGAACTACTGGCTTGAGCTGAGCGACGTTGACATTCAACCAGGTTTTTGGAATGCTTGGAGCTTCTCTTGTTTGTACATCCTTTCCGTGCTCCACATGGATAGTCTCATTATGTGGTTGTCTGATTTGTAGTTGTACTTCTGGTTCTTTTCTGTCTTCGTCTAGGTCAATAATTTTCGTGGCACTCCCTTGAAATGTAACATCCATGGGGGAGGGTTCTGCCACAACCCTTATTGGAGTGAAGGGTCTTGATTCTTCCACCGTAGTTTCCTTGGTTCTTCCTTGGGATTCTTGAATGACCCTTCTCCTGTGAGCGTAGTCTCTTGGATTTCAATTTTGGAGGTCTCATTTATTTTGATGACATGTATCCCTTCTTGGTTTACCTCTTTGCTTGCGGTGTCTTGATTGGGGTTGATGGGGGTGTCATTCACCTTTATGCCCTCTTCTTCTGCATTCTAGTTTACTTTGTTTAACTCCTCCCATTGTCCATCATCTTTCGACTCACTTCGAATGTCCGTATTTAATAGGGAGGTGTCTGGCTCTTCTTGTGTATCTGAAGAGGAGCTTGAATTGACCAACCCTAATTCTCTGTACTGATGCACCTTGGTTACCCTCTTTTTTACATCCATGTCTTGTTGGGCTTGCTGGTAATGGTGCCCTTACACTGGTAGATTAATTTGACCTTCTGTGTAATGATGTGTGTCTTCTAGGGCTCTTGTTAATTCCTCTTCTGTAATTGTTTAGTGCTCTTCAATTCTTGTCTTCGGGAGCATGTGTACCCTTTTTGTGGTTGGGACTTCAGTTTCTACTTGCATTACTTCCCTTAATCGCTTTGTACCTCTCATTTTGGGTTGAGAGCTAGTTTTTGCCTCCTCAATGATCTTGACTCCTTTTTTCTTTCTTGGAACTGTGGCGACCTTGGCATATTTAGCCATGGCTGTCGATGATGGAATTTCTTGGAGGTGCTCTCTAATACCTAAGACATGATATAGCAAGATGGTCAGAGCTACACTGCCGTTCAGGAACTTCTTGTGATTCCACTGCTTCTTTTCCTCGAATATCCTTTCTTGTATGTATGGACTCATATATTAATTTGATTTCCAATTTGTTTGATAGCGTGTGATAGCAGCTAGACGATGATCTTCTGAGGAGCGGTGTATCAATGCATGTTAGGAAAACAGAAGTGCTGATGAATGAGTCTTACTTCTTCTTCTATGTCAATTCGCTTGATGTCAGTAAAGGTTCTGGTCTATGCCCCTTGACTTTCTTCTTTTAATACAGTAGTTCCATCCTTCTCCCATCCAAAAGCTTCTTTGATTAAATCATGTGTAAATTGAATCATGACCCATTCACCTACTGCATCCATGACTCTGGCCTCTGGTACCAATGGATCATGTAGTGATGGATGCAATGTATTCATAACTTGCGTGCACCTTTGAAAGTCGGGTTTGTAGATTGGCAATTCAAAATATTTGTGGATACCCGCTTTCTTCATGATGTCAATGGTAGACGGAAGCTCATGCACCACTTTAAAATCTTGGGACATAACCGGGAACTGATGATCCGTGTCCATGATTTTGATGGTCACCAGGAAGAGATACTCCCCAACCGGTTGATCTTCTCTAAACCAGTGTCCCTTTGCTTTAGTCACGCTTTGTAGAGGAAATTCCATCACTTCCTCCTGAATGGTTGCTTCAGAATCTTCGGAGGCCATCTGCACTTGTAATGAATAAAGCATTAGCTTCAATAGGAGATATAGCAATTGTGCTGTGTATTGTAGTGACATGTCATTCCTTTCGTCACTCCGTTCTCCCTGCTTGCATGAGTAAGATATCTTACCGCATAATTTCTTTTCTTTTCTGAAAGAAAACAAGGATTAGTATAGCCGAAGCATTTATTTATTTACATAGTAGGTTCAGTCCTAAGGAAGTTGAAGCTATGGCCTATTCCCCATTGGAGGATGTGCACCACTAATTCTATTATGCACATCAAGTGTTGAATGCCTGGCCTCGTAATGTGGCCCTATTATGCATACTTTAGGTGCATTTGATACTTCATGAGTGCAACAGAAATCTTCGTGGTTCTAGTGTTCCATTCCTTGCGGTTGCTTGGGTTTCCAAATCCATTTTGTAGTAGAGGTATTGAACCTTGTTTTTGCCTCATTGTGCCATGCTCCATAGGTATCTCTTCTTTCTTTGGTTATCGAAGGTGTGGGGTTTCTTCTGTTGAGGTATTTGTGACGAAGCTCGTTAGTCCTTATGGTATTGTTGTGTTGATATAATGTTTCCTCATGCTTGTATATTTCTTTAATGGCCACTTGTCTGACCTTCTTGGGAATCCACATTTGTTGCTGTGCTTTTTGAGCTTCAATCAAAGGCCTAGGAAGCCATACTTGCAAGAGTCGTTTTGGTTCGGATTTCGGTGAAGAAGAATTCTTGCCCACCTTTTTCTCCTTATGAGCTGGTGGTGCGATCTCTCATTCCTTCACTTGATCCTTGCGCACCCATTTGAAGTTGACCTTTCGTGAATGCTAGTAGCTGATGGTGGTCTTCCAAGTTGGTGATCCTTCTATCGTGTGAGAAACTCTAAGAGTGTTGATCTTCTTGGTTTCTTTCTGTTCATCAATTTAGTAGGATGAATCCACTTCTTCCGTGGATATGTTAGGGTTTGAAATGTTTTCTTCTTTCGGACCTGCTTCTGAGAGATTGGGGTTGGAATCATGTTCTACATGCTCTTCTTTGAGTTCTTCCGCACTTTCGATGACTTCCGGTCTCTGTGAGGGTTTCTCCCCTAATAGACTAAAAATTTCCTTGTGCCCTATCTTGGCTGAAATGTATCCTTGCGCTAGGTGGATGCTTACTTCATTCTCAATGATCCAATCTTGTCCTAGTATCAAGTTTTCTATTAAGTCTTCATCTTTGCACACTAGGACTCGTTGCTCCATGGAGGAATTTCCTAGGTGGAGGGATACTATGGCTTCTCCAATGAATGTTATGGCTTGATCCCCAATTCCCATCATATGAGCTTTCGTGGGTGTCATAATCATTTGAAGATCTCGGATGACCGTATTTTGTATGCAACTGAGTCCCGCTCCTGAGTCTATCAAGGCATCTATCAACCGGTACTCCGTTGTTCCAATTCCTAGGTTTAAATAAGGTTGGGACATGTTGACATTAGTTGTGTCAGACTTATGGACCTGGTAATTAGCCATGGGGATAGGCTCTTCTCCTTGGAGATACCATTCGTCTCGTTGCCTAATCCATTCTTTCCATTTATTAATGCGCTCTAAAGCTTCCTGCCGTGCTTCTTCTCTAATTCGTTCTTCTTTGCTCTTCCTATTTTGTGCACCTACGAGACGTGCTTTTGATCCATCAATGGCTCCATGAACCGTTTCACTCTACATCCACTTATGTAGTTAGGAAGAATATCTCCATCCAGAGTGGCTAGATTAACTGCTCCGCTTGTAGAGATCCGATTAATGATTAGAGGTCCATATCTACGTTTTTGTAATTTCTTGGCATGTTGCTTCAAGGTGTAGACTAGGACCAAGTCTCCTTCTTTTAGTCCCTTGTCTTTTATGTGTGCATCATAATATGGCTTTTGTCTTTGCTTAGCCGCATAAATACCTACTACCGCTTGTATTCTAGTTTCATGTAACTTTGCAATTTGGTCTAGTTGCTTGGATAATTCATGTCCTGTCCATTCATACTATTGGGCTACTCTCAAAGTGGGTATCAAAAAATCAATTGGTAGAATTATGTTCTGTCCATATACTAGATTGAATGGGGTAGTTCCAATGATAGTCTTGTACGCGACTCGGAAGGCCCAAATTGCATGATGCAATTGTTTGTCCCAGTCAAACCTCCCATTATTGACAATCTTTGTCAATACTGTGCATAACACCTTATTGGAACTCTCCGCTTGACCATTGGTTTGGGGGTCGTATGGGGCTGATTTTTTATGGAGTACTAAAAACTCATTCATTAAAGACTCTATTACTTCATTAATGAAGTGTGTTCCTCGGTCACTCACAATCTCAATTGGTAATCCAAAACGAGTGAATATGTGCTCAAAAAGAAACTTAGCAGTGGTTTGAGCATCGTTTTTTCTAGTAGCCTTTGCCTCTACCCATTTTGTCAAATAATATGTGGCTACTATGATGTATTCGGCATGTGACCCTTTGGCCGGTGGGTTAATGGGTCCTATGAAATCAATACCCCATTTAAAAAAGGCTCTAATGCAAACCATAGGTCTCAATGGCATGTCATCTCTCCGAATCGGGTATTTAGCTCTTTGGCATGTCTCACAACTTCGTACATAGGTTTCTGCATCCATATGTAGAGTTGGCCACCACAATCCCGCAAAGAGGATCATTTTCACGGTTCTCTCGGCTGAGAAATGACCTCCTGTCGCACCTGCGTGTGCCATCTCTAATATGGGTAAATATTCTCCTTCATGCACACATAGCTGTAATTGATTGTCTTTCCCTCTCTTAAACAAGTGTCTTCCCATGAGTACCGAATCCTTGCTCATTTCCTCTAGAGATCGCTTCCTTGCCAAGCTAATTCCCTCCTCATGTTCTTCGGTCTTTAAGAATTCTAGTGCTTCACTCCATTTGGGTGCTATTGTAGAGAAAGGTAAGGATGTATGATCCTCAGAGATCGTCTCTTGGCATTCTGTGCAGTTACTAACATAATCATGGACTGCTTTAGGCATATCAGGCCAGTATACTCCTAATCATTTCAATTCTCTTAGAGTTTCGTGAATTCCTTTGTGTGTCCTCCATTTGTTCACATGGGCTTGTTCAATCAGTGTCCTTTGCTCGTCCTCCTCAACACATCTCAGTAGTACGCCATTGGGTTCCTTATAGTACACACTTCCCGCAATAATGTGCAAATTCCTTGATTGTAGAATTTCCTTTTTACTCTCTTTATTGATTGAGTGTTGTGGGCCATGAGCGAGTATCAGAATTAGTTTCTCTGCCCACTTTGGACACACTTCCAGATTAAACAAATAAGTGTCTGGCAATTTGTCTGGTACTCCACTTGGTGGTTCTCCGTGTGTTAACCTGGAGAGGTGATCTGCTCTTACATGGGTATTTCCCTTATTCACTATTACTTTGAAGTCAAACGCCATCAATAGTAGAAACCATCTTACCAGTCTTCCCGTGTTACAGGGCTTATTGACTAAGTACAATAATGTCTGATGATCTATGAAGAACTTGAACTTGTTGGCTAAGAGACAGTGTCTAAATTTTTTCACTGCATAGACCATTCCTAATCCCTCTCGCTCTATAGTTGTATAGTTCCTCTCAGCTTGATTTAGTTGCCTACTCGCATAGGCAATCGGGTGATCTAACTTTCCTTCATCTATCGGTTGAGCTAATATGCATCCTATTGCGTAATTTGAAGCATCCACATGAGTATGAAAAGGCTTGTTCCAATTCCGTGTTTTCAGAATTGGGGTTGTGCTAAGCTGCTTCTTTAACTCATTGAATGCCTTCTCGCATTCCTCTGTCCATGTAAATTGAGTCAAAAGTCCATACAAGGGTTTGGCGATTATGGCATACATGTGGATAAATCGACGATAGTATCCACAATGTCCCATAAATGCTTGCACTTCTTTTGCATTCTTTGGTCTAGGAAGCTCCAAAATGACCTTAATCTTGTCTTCATCTGTGGATATTCCATTTCTAGAGACTATGTGTCCTAAGATCTTCCCTTGTCTTACCATGAAGACACACTTCTCAGGGTTCAGGCAGACTCTATATTGTCGGCATTTATTAAATATCTTCCGCAATTCAGGAATGTGGTCTTGCCTCTGATTTGAATATGTACATAGGTCATCTACATACACTTCCATGTTGTTCTTCAGGAATTCTTTGAAAACATGACACATCAATCGTTGGAAAGTGGCAGGCATGTTAGTGAGTCCAAAAGGCATTACTCGGAAAGAATAGACTCCCCATTCAGTCGCAAATGCGGTCTTATGTTGATCCTCAGTAGCAATAGCTACTTGATTGTATCCAGAGAATCCGTCTAAGAAGCTATAGACTTCTTTTCCTGCAACTTTTTCCAATACATGGTCAGTGATGGGTAAAGGGTAGCTATCGCGAATCATGGCTGCATTCACTCTGAGTTTTCCATTCTTCTTAGGCACAACGTGACTAGTGGTGATACCCATTCAGTGTGTTCTATTTCAGGTTAATGCTTACTCTGAGTTTTCCATTCTTCTTAGGCACAACGTGACTAGTGGTGATACCCATTCAGTGTGTTCTATTTCATAGATGAATCCAGTCGCTTATAGTTTGTCTATCTCTTCTTTTATTTTAGCAGCATAGACCTCATTATATGTATAAGGGCGTTGTTTAGATGGTTTTGCCTCCGCAGTCATCGGTATTCTATGAGAGCAAATAGAGGGTTCCACACCCTTGAGATCCGTATATGTCCATGCAAATACATCTCGATATCTCGGATCAATTGTATTAATTCTTCTTCTTCCTCCGTTGACACATCTTTACCTATGTATGTACATCTTTCTTCTCCATCTTCCACTGTTACTATGATCTTGTTTGTTTGTTCTTTGTTGTCATACGCTTTTCCTTCTCTAGCTTCTCTCTTAGGCATTTGAATGGCTATCTTTCTCTCTTCTACTTCGTACCTTTTAAAATGCTCCGGAACCTCAAAAAGGTTGGGATTTGGTCCAATTTTACTCACATTTTCCTCTTGCTTTGACACTGTGGGGGCTGCTTCTATCGCTAAGACTTTGGTCATTTCCTGCTTATTTTTAGTTCGAATGGTTTCTAGGTAGCTTTCTTCCGAATCAAATTCTGGTTCCATTTCTATACTCTCATATTCCTCTTTCCACTCCTTCTCTAAGAGCTCCCCTGCTTCCACCTCTTGCAGGACAACCATGTACAAATTTACGTCATAACCTTCTTTGTCTACACATTCATTCATCATCAGAACATTCTCGGCCACACACACATCCAAGGTTGCTAAGATTTCCATCCATCCATTTGGTTCAAATGTTTCATCAGGAAAGATTTGAGGCATATACATTGGGTCCTCTACAGGTCGGTAGTTTGGATGTCCTATTGGCCACAGCTTCCTTTTATTATCCTCTTTCTTGGCATCTTTACACATCCATAATTGGGCATCCTCATGCATCCATGATTGATCGCTTGATCCAGCACTATGAATGGATAGATCATCTTCCTCCTTGTGTATAGGATTCCATTGTAGTGGGGGTACATCTCGATATGCCAACGTATGCAAGTTTATTTTGGTAGTGTTTCCTTGATGTTGAAGATATAAAGAGTCTCATCCCCAGTCTTGCACTATTCACATTTGTCTCATGAAAGGTTGTCCTAATATCATTTCGTAGTTGTTAGCCTTTTCAAATTTATAGATGGCTAAAGTGTGTTCAAATTCAACTCCACAGGTGGTTAATTTGATCTTTTCTAATATTCCTAAGGGTTTCTCCACATGACCGTCTGCTAATTGGAGCTTCATGCGTGTGGGTCATAAGGCAGGCTTTCCCCATTTCTCCCAAATCTCCTTGGTGGCAATTCCTATTCCTGCTCTTGTGTCTAGTATAGCCTTGGTCATGTACCCATTGTAAGTGACAGGTAGACATGTATTACCTTCGTCTCCTTCACTAAATTCTCCCACCTTATCTACTGGGATTTGTATCTTCGATGGGTTTTCTTTTCCCTTGTTTTCCTTTTCGTCCTTCTCCTATCCTAATTCTAGTTGACCTGCTAATTGTTTCCATAATTGTTGTTTAACACGGAGTAGTTCTTCCACAGTCAGTTTGCATTGTACTTTTGTCTTTTTAAGTTCTGTTAGATTGTGTGAATTCTGATCTGAGCTTCCTTTTCCTTTTCCTTGTACTGTAAATTTAGTCTTGATACTTCCTCATATACTTCTTCCATGTTGGGATTTGGTTGATAAACTTCCACATCTAATTCCTCAAAGGGAGGCTTAGTCACTCCATTCCTGTTCCATTGTTCTTCTCGGATTCTATTCCATAATTCTTTTGGCCAGTCAACCTCTAAATCAGGTATTGTTGACATAGGTTTGTCTTGGGTTTTCACTCGCTCACATTTGTCATCCTTCTCTTTAGGTTCTTTATCCTTGGCTTTAACACACTCCTTGTATTGCTCCTCTACTATCCTTGTCTCTGGAAGAGCTGGGATAGTCTTTTCTAGGGTTGCTTGTGCTACCTCTATTAGTTTCCTGCATATAGCAAGCCTCTCTTTTTCTAATTCTCCTTGTGGGTAAAGCTTTTCGTGTTGTTCCACATTTGGTCCATCCTTAATTCTAGCTTTGTATGCTTCTAACCACATGTCTAAGTCATCTGGTTTTGATTCAGCTAGAATTGACGCAGTTTCTTATCGTCTTGACTTTTGTTTTTCATCCATTTCTCTTTCAGATTCTCTCTTCTTTCCTTCCATTTTTTCGTTTTCATGTTCTAGGTATTCTCATGTGGGTCCTTTGAATCTTCTACTATTTGAATTTTGGGGTTTACGGTTCTATTGTCTTCTTGTCCCGATCTGGTTGTTTTTCTTTTCGTTCCTTTGTTTGAGCTCGTGTAATGGCCTTTAAGGGCACGGTGTATTCCTTATCATCTCCAGGTGCTTCTATCACTTCAATTACATTAATAGGTGCGGTGTCTTGGGCCTTAGTGGGATTCTTTGGGCAGTCTCTGAAAAGATGTTCCTTCCCGCAATCATTGCAATATCCTTCCCAAGTTCTAGGAGGTGGTGGATTGTAAGGCTGAGTGCATTCCTTGATAAAATGATCTCCTCCGCATCTATAACAAGGTCCTCTTGGCATAGGTGGTCTGAGGGGTGGTCTTACGGGTGGTTGCGCTTTAGGTGCAGTGTACATTATTGTTGCCACTTCTGGCCCATAGGCATATTCGTATCCTTCGTATCCGTAGTAGTGTGGGGTTCTAGACCGACCATAGAACCGGATCTGAAAAGTAGAACGAGCGAGATAGCTCCTTCCATTAGTTAGTGGGAAGGGTCGGAGGGGATCATAGGTTTGTTCATACTCAGACATGCTAGTGGCATAGGGATAGTACTCTCCCTGAGATTGCTCGTAACCTGAGTTTGTCGATTCTACACTGATCATCGTTGAGGCTGGTACTATGGCTCTTTCCAAGTTTTCTTCTGGTTGGGCGTACTTCACAGGTACCACATGTTGGGATTGTGACAGTTGTGGTCCTAACACTGGTTGGGGTTGTGGATATTGTGCTTGATCGTATGGTCTCGGTGCTCCTGTTGGTGTTGGGTAGCGATTGTACCTGGGCATATCTCTACTTGGCTCTCTAGGTGGATATCCATATGGCCGATAGTGAGGTGCTTGTAGAGTTCGTGCCTGCCTATTGAATGGGCAGTTTTCTGTGGTGTGATTGGTGTATTTGTAGCTCATTGATGAGTAGCACCTCCTTTAATGTCAATCCGAGAAGACATGAGGATGGTATGAAGACCTCGAACAAGTGATGGCACAAGTGTGTGAGTGAGAAGCACACTAACATGCACACACACACGCGTGCACACAAGGCAAGACAAAGAGAGAAGCAATGGAGTTCTTTTAGATTACTCAAAAGTGCTCTTACAAGTTCAATTCTACCACAAGCTAGGAGAGAAGCAATGGAGTTCTTTTAGATTACTCAAAAGTGCTCTTACAAGTTCAATTCTACCACAAGCTCTTTTTATAGTTTTTGACTAGCTTTGGCCCTGTCCAGACCTAGTGTCCGGCCTAGTGAAAAATTAGGTTCTAGGGCTTATTTGGAGGCTCTAATGGAGTCTAAAAAATATGAACATTGATAGGTAGGTACTTCTAATGCTCCTCAAGCTCAAGGAATCCTTGTCTTGCACAAAATGGAGCTACAAAAAGGTGGAATGGTATTTACATTTGTGGGGAGTGACTAAAATCACTATTTGGAAAATATTAATTCACGAAAAAATGATGGCCTATTTGCCAGATCTTCTTTGATTGATTTGTCTGCTTGGCCCTTCTCGTTGGCTCCCGTGTCTTGTAAGTCCTTGACCGCTCGGACCACTGCCAACACTCCCCCCTCTCTCGCATTTGTCGTCTCTGACAGACCCTTGTTGTGTGGACCGTTGGATGTAGTACTCCACGACATCTGTGCTTAGTGATGTTCTACTATTCTCAGCCCTTTGGCCACATCAGTGAGTAGGGCATCCTAGTCTAATGGCCCGGGTACCTCCGGATGTGGCATGCGTAGCTGTTCTGAGTGTAGAGCCTGTTCAACCGCAAGTAGCTGTAATAGGTGAGATGGTTTGGGTTTGAGTATCTCGGAATGATATTCCCAAAACCCTATGATAAACATTTCCTCAAATGTTTGCTTGAAGCAGGCTGGTAGATACTTGATACGAGCATGCCACGCATAGACAACGTTGATGGATGGTGTTGTGCTCATATCGTAGGTGAGATCCTGGTTGCCTTCATTGAATCCAAGAGCCGAAAGGTGAGGTGCTTTGACATTTCTAAAGGTTCTGAAAGTGATCAACATTAACTCAAATATTGAGGCACATCTGTGTCATGATATCTGGTACATTTTTTAACTAATTGCCCAGTGTCGGATGGTTGAAATCATGTAACCGACTATGGGTTGGCCACGAGGGGGTGCTAAGTACACATAGTTTAGCCACTTTTCACATCCTTTAACTGTCAAAATTGTTTTGGTGTATTCTGGCCAAGACCTTCTTCGAAAGACAGGGCAGTAGCATGGGTTATACTTGATGTATAAAGGCATGTTATTCCAAGTGCATACCATCTCAGGGTATGTTTCAAGCAGACGTATCCTCTAGGTAGGTTGAAATATATTCCCGTGCCTGGCGCTTGCAGGAATGTCATCTGGTGCAAATTGTGTTGCCGAGGTTGGTTCTTTTGTTGTGCACTGCTTTATTTCAGCATTATAATCTGCCATTAATACGCAGAATGGAACATACAAATCATCGGATGTGCCAATCCACCGATGATGGGTGAGGTTTCTGAAGTAATCTGATTTGATGACTTCTTCCAATCGGGACATTGACTGTATTTGTACTGCAACGCGCTCATCATGGGTTGCACCAACCTTCTCTAACTTTTGCATCCATTCAGAAGCTTCGATCTCAATTGTGTCCATTCCTTCCTCTGTTTGCTTACCCCCTGGTGCAGGCATGGGTACGTATGGGTCTTCGAAAATCTCCTTCACTTCAATTGGAACTAAGTCCTCAGGTTCCGGCTCCACGAGGGGAGAGGGTTGACGCTCATATTGAAGAACTTTATTTCATAGTTCTTCCAGTTGTGCTCTGAGTTCTACGACTTCTTCAGATGTGTCTGCTGCAGCTGTGACTTCTTTTGGTGACTCTTGCTGAGGTGCGAGTTTCCTTAGTAGGTCATCCCTCTCTTTTTCTAAGGCTGTGTGTGCTTCCAGGAGATCGGTGTGTGTTTCCAACACGATTTGCATATTTTTAGATGGGATGGCCTTGAAATGCTCTAGGTCGATTTCCTGCGGTGAACCCTCCATTGCTGCTTCCAGGTTTTCTTCGTTCTGTTTCTGTAGTCGTTTATTTTCTTTGAGTGCTGCAGACATGTGCTTTCGTAGTAAGGCGAGGTTGCAATATCAAAGCTTGATATTGTCCGTTATCTGAGCGTGTAACATATCATCGAGTTGTTGTTTTTCTTCAGTATCTGGCTGGGGTGGATTGGCTATTAATTGATCATGTTATGCCTGTAAGGTATTAAACTGCTGTTGTAATAGCCTCTTCTCCTTCTCTAAATTAATGAATCTTTCTTGTAGCGTTTCATGATTTCTGAATAGGCTCGTATGCTGAGCATCTAGGTGCTGGTAATGTTGTTGTAGTTGAGACATACACTGGTACAAAGTATTAAATACATTATTAACAGGAGTGGATGCAAGGAAGGTGTTGAATGCAGGAGGGTAGGGGAAAGGGAAAGGGAGTGTGTATGTTGTGCTTGAGAAGGGTGAAGTGGGTGGTGGGGGAATGGGAGATTGTGGGAATATGGGGGGAGGTAGAGGTGCGGAAGTGGGTGAGATGTCCATGAAGTCATGTGTGGATGCGGTCGTGGGAGTGATTGTGAACATGGGAATTGTCGGTGTGGTCATGGTTGTGAAGGTGTAAAGTGGTGTTTGCAGTTGTGAATATGAACCACCAAGAAGTCATGAGGGAAATCTAAGTCGGTGGGTATAGGTGGAAACACCAGATTTGGTCCTTCTGTGGTATGCCTTGGTAATCTGATAGTGAAAGGTTGCACTCGCCTCGGAAGTCGTGGAGTTGTGTCTGGTGTCAGGGTGGCACCTCGGGCCTATGCACAAGGCATCTGAACCGCTCCCCTCATTTTCTTGGAAGGAGGCCCTTCGGCTGATAGTCTTCGTTGAAATTCTTGCACCCTAGTCCAAAAAATGCCCTTTGAATTGGCACATCATATGCCAGGCATCATAAACAATCCTTGTGAGAGCACAGCATCCATAAAGTATTGACTTTTGCTTCTTATACCACCGTTGATGTGCCAAGTGTATTTGGTCAATAATCTAATGAGGCATGTTGATTGTCAAATTGAAGGCGTCTGCTAAATATAGACTGAACCAGATCTTCTTGGGTGGCATCGTGAATCTCTCTTGAGCAGGGAACGCGAAATGTTGCATGCACATTCAGAGGTGAATGGCAATAGTTGGTGTCATTGCCACCATGTCCTTCAGTTTATTCAGGTTCCGGTTCTTCATGTTGTCTGGGACCATTGTCTCCTTCTCTGTGGGGATATGCATGCCTTTCATATCGAGAGCTTCCCTTACCAAATTGTTTGTCAATTTGAAGTGCTTCAGTTCATTACCTCTTGTAAGAGATGGTAGGACAAAGGTGCTATACCCCTTTTTCTCTTTACTGGGAGTGAGGGTGCTAATCAAGTATGAACACCTTAGAAAGTCTGGCTTCGGTAACTGGGCTTTGAAGTAATCATATAGTCCAGCCTTCTTCCATATTGGTTTCAACCCTTCATTATTTTGAAGCCTCTCAAACTCTCTGGTAAAGAAGTGATACCTGCCCCAGCGTCCGTTAAACTCTATTTCTGCCTCCCACAAGTGCCTTCTCCAAGAGGTCCTGCCACATTGCTGAACCAATGCGAGTTTTTGCTTACTAGTGATGTGTGCCCCTCGGGAGGATTCTGAATAGGTATGGCATGTAATGCCCTCAATGCCAGTTGTCTTTCCTTCAACTCCTCCTCAATGGGTAGACTTACAATGTCCACTATCTGAGGGCTGGTACCTGCCTGGGAGCTAGTTCCTGCAGCCTCGGCCATATTGAAGGGACTGGTCACCGGTTCTGTGAGAGTATACAAATGAATGTTAACATTGAAAATGCACACCAAGTGGTCATGTGTCCCCATTACAACATTAACATGAGTTTTTAGTGATAAGTTAGTTCGTCAGTGAGTGCTCTATGATTGTGGGTGTAGTCAGTGGATGAATTGTCCTATGAGCGAAATCGAAAGATGCAATGT
The DNA here is from genome assembly GCA_020310875.1 of Ceratopteris richardii. NCBI lineage: Eukaryota > Viridiplantae > Streptophyta > Polypodiopsida > Polypodiales > Pteridaceae > Ceratopteris > Ceratopteris richardii. Next base: position 115,479,197 of record CM035406.1, read on the forward strand.
GAGAATGATGCAGTTAGTAGGTGGAGGTGAATTTACAAGTGGGGGTCAGGGGGTTTATTACAAGCTTTGGGCAGCCAAACACAGTGGATGGCTTTCGGTTTTGGTTCTGTGGAGACTCTCCAGGGCTTTGTGAGAGTGTCTGCTTGGAAATGAGGCTTTTTGGGGACCCATTTACAAGTGATTCTACTCGTGCTCATGGGTGAATATGTATTCGTGCATGATCTATAAGAGTGGGTATCAGCTGTTCGCGTGAGTGAACCATGTTGTACAGGGTGTGGTCTCTATGTATCTATTTGAGCCCACAAGCAAGCCTTAGGCACCCAAATTTGTCTTGATTGTGGGCTAGCCTTCATCGACTTCTTGGGTACCCAGATAGACTTCACTTTCACAAAAGAATTTTTGGAAGACTTCTTATTAGTGTCGTGTTGTTTATCACTAATAGGAAGTTTAGCCAATTGTTGTGGCTTGACCGCAATAGGATGCTTGCCTTTCCGCACCCATACTTGTTTTGATGGTTGAGACATCGTGCTTTGTACTTTCTTTTGGCTTCAAGCATAAGTTGTCTGCTTCTTCTGCGTTTGATCCGCCTTTGGTTGCTGCTTCCTGTGGCTTTTGGAAAAGAGGGGAGTTCCGTCGTATCCTTGACTTCTTTGTTGAGATAATCATCCCTCTGCATCACATAGTGTTGGACAAGAATAGCATGGTCATCTTCATGTGTACTCCTGGAAGGACCAGGAGTTTGTGCCTTGCCTAGTTCCTTGAGTGCTTCATTCTCTAATTCAAGTGTAATGCGCTTCTGATCTACCCATACCTGAAGAAGTCCACTTCTTAGGTTTAGGTTGACTGCATGATCATAGATCCAGTCTTGACCCAAGACAAGAGGCTCAGTGAGATCCTCATCTTGACACACTAGTACTTTGACTGTCAGTAAAACATCTTGAATGCAGAGGGGAAGTTCCACCTCGCCCATGCAAGGGGTCTCCACGCCTCCCAATCCTATGAGATATGCTTCTATAGGATTGACACTTAATTTCAGCTTTTGACAGTAAGAAAACTTAACAGCACTAGTGGTTGCACCTGAGACAATCAAGGCCCTTACAATCCTTGCACTCTTTCCTTGTCCTATCTCTAAGGTTACAAAAGGACGTCGATCAATTATTCTATGAGAGCTAATACCTGAAACTTCACACATAGCCATATGATATCCTGGGTGCACATAGTCATCTGTCCTAGGCTGATCTCTACCCTGTCTTCTCAACTTCATTCTTCGGATGCGTTCCAATGCTTCTGCCTGTGCCTCTTCTCGAATTCACTTTTCCTCTTCTTTACATTTCTTTGCAGTATTGAGTCGATTTAACAGCTCCTCTGTGAGGGGTTCTTGATATAATTTGACTCTGCATCCACTGATGTAACTAGGGAGGACATCACCTTCTAGTGTAGCTAGTTGAACTGCCCCACTCGTGGAGATCCTATTGATAATCATAGGTCCATAGCCTCTCTTCTCTAGTTTCCGTGCATGTTGCTTCAAAGTGTAGACCAAAACTAGGTCTCTTGCTTTTAAGCCCTTATCCTTCACGTGTGCGTCAAAATATGCTTTTTGTCTTTCCTTGGCTGCATAAATTCCTGCTGCTGCTCTTAGTCTGGTTTCACCTAGTCGTTTTAGATCAAAAATCCTCGAAGAGAGTTCATGACCCATCCACTCATGCTCTTGTGCTACTTTTAGTGTAGGTATCAAGAAGTCCAATGGTAGCACTGCATTTTGAACAAACACCATTTGAAAGGGAGTGGCTTGGAGTACCGTTTTATAGGCAACTCGGTATGCCCAAACAGCATGGTGTAGCTATTTGTCCCAATCAGAGCGTTTATTATTCACTAATTTGGTGAGCACATTGCATAGAATCTTGTTTGTGCTTTTGGCTTGCCCGTTAGCTTCTGGATGATAGGGGGCAGGCTTCTTGTGTATAACCGAGAATTCTTGGAGCAGATTTTCAATAACTTCATTCAAGAAGTGAGTCCCTTTATCACTTACTGGCTCTATAGGTAGCCCGTATCTAGTGAACACATTCTCAAATAAGAACTTAGCGGTCATCTGAGCATCATTCTTTGTCGTAGCCTTTACCTCTATCCACTTGGTTAAATAGTCTGTGGCCACGATGATATATTCAGCATGTGAACCCTTAGCTGGGGGATTAATAGGACCTACAAAGTCTATTCCCCACTTGGAGAATGCACGTCCACCCATCATAGGTTTCAATGGCATCTCATCCTTATGTATAGGATACTGAGTTTGCTGACAAACATTGCACCTCTTCACGTAGGTATGTGCATCCATGTGAAGGGTGGGCCACCATAATCCTACAAATAGGATTTCCTTGATCACCTGAACTGGTCCAAAGTGTCGTCCTGCTACACCCTGGTGAGCCGTTTCCAAGATCTTAAGATATTCACTCTCATGGACACATAATCTGAGGTAACCATCTTTACCGCGCTTGTATAGATTATCACCAATGAGTGTGTAATCTAGGGCTTCTTGTTCTAGACTTCTTTGTCTGGCCAATGTCATATCTTGAGGGAATGTTTTCATCCTCAGGAGGGCTACCAATGGTTCACTCCAATCTGGTATCAAAGACACCTCGTACAATGTAGCGTGCTCCAAAGGTGGTTTAATACGACAAACTGGGCATTCTTTACGCAACTTATGGACATCTGCTTCCATAGTCGGCCAATGCACTCTGAGTCTCCTTAGTGTCTATAGGGTTCATTGCCTTGAGTAATGTTGCTCTAATGCACCTAGATGTGCTAGTTGCAACCATTTTACGTACTCATACTCTTCCACACAATAGGATAATATCCCTTGATCTGTATGCTTGTACATACTTCCTGCCATTATATGGTACTTCTAGGCTTTTACTATCTCCCTATCCTGTGTGTTTATTACTGGGTGGTTAGGCACGTATGTCAATACTGGCACTAGTGGCTTAGCCCACTGAGGTACAACTTCCAAGTTGAATAAGTAAGCATCAGGAAGGTCATCTGATACTCCTTGTGGGGCCTCTCCTATTGTGAGCCTAGAGAGATTATCTGCTCTCAAATGAGTCTTCCCTTTCCTCACCACAACCTCAAAGTCATATTCCATTAGCAAGAGGAACCATCTTACTAATCTGCCTGTATTGCATGGTTTGTTTACCAAGTACAACAATGCCTCATGATCAGTAAAAAATTTAAACTTATTTGCAAGCAAATAGTGTCTAAACTTTTTAACAGCGTATACCATGCCTAATCCTTCTCGCTCAGTGTTGAAGAATCACTCACAAATTTGACATATAGATAGACATAAAGACGAAGAAAGACAAAGAGAAGCAGAAACAAAGCATTCAGAAAATCAAGCCTTAGTGAAGGGACAAATTCACGACTGTAATATAGTTCATAGAAACTTCCAGAATTACAAGTTTTGAATCTCGGATAAAAAATGTATATAAGAGAGTTGAGAGAGTGCTTAGAGGATAGAAGAATATATGAGAATGTAGAATTCCCAAGAGAGGATAGAAGTGCTTGTAGAAGACACAAGTAGACGCCAGAGATTGCGTATGTAGAGATGAATAATAGAACCTGTACTACCGGGTATTCATCTGAGAGAGATGGTAAGGAATAACTACTCAGAGTAGGAGAGTTTTCCATAGCTATGAGCAAAGTGAGGCCAAGCTATTTTTGTACACATCTTCTCTAATAGAAAACACATGTTCATGTGGAAAGATTGAGCCCATTTATCTTGTGTGAAGAAATCTAAGTGATTTCATGTTATTGTGAAAATTAGTTAATAGTTACAGTTTTTCTCAGTAAACATTTTTCGGTACTTCTAAGAGTTAGATCTCACAGCACAGTGTAAAGATTTCATGAGTGATAGCTCATCTTGAAGCTAGGAGTCTGTACTACAAACTGATACTCATAATTACAGTGAAGCAAAAGGCAAGGAAAAATGGGAAAAAACAATGAAGGAGGAGTTCAATGCACTTGAGGAGAACAAGGCTTGGGAACTTGTTCCAAAACCAAATGGTAAGAAAGTGATCGGAAATAAATGGGTTTACAAAGTTAAGAAGCTTGCAGATGGAAGAATAGCTAGATACATAGCTAGATTGGTAGTCAAAGGCTATGCTCAGACACATAGCATAGACTATGATGAGACATTTAGTCGGGTGGCAAAGATGTCAACCATAAGGACAGTGATTGCTATAGCGGCATCAAAAGGATGGAAGCTAAGTCAATTGGACATAAAGAATGCATTTTTAAATGGATATATATCAGACGAAGTCTACATGGAACAACCTGAAGGGTTTGTAAGTTCCAGTTACCCAGATCATGTTTGCAGATTAAGAAGAGCTCTTTATAGATTGAAGCAAGCTCCAAGAGCTTGGGATTACAGACTTCTGAAGTATCTCAATGACCTTGGATACCAAAGTTCAAAGGGATATGCAAGTCTACTCATTAAGAGAATAGATGAAGCTATGATCTACATTTGTATTTATGTAGATGACATTATAATCACAGGTACCTCAGATGAAGGAATCAAGGAGGTAAAGAGATTGCTTGAAAAAGAATTCAAGATCAGTGATCTAGGAAAGTTATCATACTTTCTTGGAATGGAAGTTACATATACAGATCATGGTGTATATGTTTCGCAAGAAAGGTATCTCCTAAACTTACTGAAGAAGTTTAACATGGAGAATTGCAGGGAAGCCTCAACACCACTTGAAGTCAAACATAAACTCAGCAAATATGATGGTGCAGAGTTTAAAGATATGAGAAAGTATCAATCTTTAGTGGGAAGCTTGATTTATGCTACGCTAACAAGACCATATCTTAGTTATGCAGTAGGAGTTCTCTCACAGTTCATGCATTGTCTGAAGGATCAACATTGGGTTGCAGGACAAAGAGTTCTTAGATATATCAAAAGAACTATAAAAGAAGGATTATATTATCCTTTTACATCAGATATAAAGCTGAGAGCATACATATAAGAGAGTTGAGAGAGTGCTTAGAGGATAGAAGAATATATGAGAATGTAGAATTCCCAACAGAGGATAGAAGCGCTTGTAGAAGACACAAGTAGACGCCAGAAATTGCGTATGTAGAGATGAATAATAGAACCTGTACTGCCAGGTATTCATCTGAGAGAGATGGTAACGAATAACTACTCAGAGTAGGAGAGTTTTCCATAGCTATGAGAAAAGTGAGGCCAAGACATTTTTGTACACATCTTCTCTAATAGAAACCACATGTTCATGTGGAAAGATTGAGCGCATTTTTCTTGTGTGAATAAATCTAAGTGATTTCATGTTACTATGAAAGTTAGTTAACAGTTACAGTTTTTCTCAGTAAACATTTTCCGGTACTTCTGAGAGTTAGATCTCACAGCACAGTGTAAAGATTTTCATGAGGGATAGCTCATCTTGAAGTTAGGAGTCTGAACTACAAACTGATCAAAAGAGTTTTATGAAACGGGACATGTACACAGTACAAAGTCTGACCATAAAGACATCCAGAACTGGTGAAGTTTTTTCTCAAACTTTAGAAAGAGTTCATTCAGTGAAGGAAGCTAAGGTATTACTTCCTTACTTCAGTTACAACCATTTGAAGTAATCACAAACAGAATTGCAGTTGATTCCGGTAAGATTTTGGTAAGATTACAGTGACAGTCCGGTAACATTCCGGTGAAGTTCCGGTGATATTCTGGTGAGTTTAAAACACAATTTTGGCACAGTTAAGTGACAGAAAGATTATCTAACTGTAAGCAAACACAGTAGTCTAAAGTTTGAAGTAAATCAGTGCAGTGTAAAGTGAATTTCGGAGTTCACTAAATACAGTTATAAAGTTTTTCAGTTTCAGAAGGTTGCTAAGCTACTGATGATTATAGATGTGTTCTAATATCACTCTAGCTTAGTTCTTGTTGTGACACGGCAAAATTCCGTAGCTTAGTTTGTCAAGCTTCTTGTCGTATCAACATCAACACTCACTGGTGGTATAGTTTCGTTCAGCAGCATTCAATTGTCTACTAGCATAGGCAATTGGAAGATCCATATTACCTTCACCCGTAGGTTGTGCCAGCACACATCCAATGGCATAATTGGACACATCCACATGCACCTGGAAGGGCTTATTCCAATCTGGTGTAGTCAAGATTGGCGCTGAATATAATCGTCATTTAAGCTCATTGAAGGAGTTCTCACATTCCTTAGTCCACTCAAAATTGGTCAAAAGTCCGTACAGAGGCTTTGCAATGATGGCATACATGTGTATAAAACGTCGGTAATAGCCACAATGCCCCATGAAAGCTTCACTTCCTTGACATTCTTTGGCCTAGGTAGTTCTGCGATCGCTCTCACTTTCTCTTCCTCAGTGGATATGCCATTCTTTGACACTATGTGTCCTAGAATCTTGCCTTGTCTGACCATGAAAACACACTTTTCTGGGTTCAGGCAGACTTGATATTCTCTACATTTGTCAAAGATTTGCCTGAGTTTGGGTATATGTGTCTGTCTAATGTTGGAATGGGCATAGAGATCATCAACGTAGACTTCCAAGTTCTTTCTCAGGAACTCTTTGAATACATGGCACATCAATCTCTAAAAGGTGGCAGGTGCATTGGTAAGCCCAAATGGCATTACTCTAAAGGCAAATATGCCCCATTCTATGGCAAAAGCTGTCTTATGCCGATCTTCTGGGGCAATGGCTACCTGATTGTAGCCAGAAAACCTATCAAGGAAGTTGTACACTTCCTTGCCTGCTACTCTTTCTAATAGATGCTCAGTGATAGGAAGCGGATAGTTATCTCGAATAGTGGCTGCATTAACCTTCTTCAAGTTAATGCATACACGTAGCTTTCCATTCTTCTTGGGTACCACTACAATGGGGGATACCCACTCAGTGTGCTCAATTTCATAGATGAATCCAGCTTTGACCAAGCGATCTATCTCTTCTTTGATCTTAGCAGCATAATTATCGTTATATGTGTATGGCTTTTGTTTAGAGGGTTTGGCATCTGCGGTCATGGGAATGGTGTGTGAGCATATGTCAGGGTCTACACCTTTCAAATCCTTATAGCTCCAAGCGAAAACATCTATGTACTCTCTCAGCAAAGCTATCAACTCTTGCTCTTCTTCTGTTAGGTCATGTCCTATGTAAGTGCATCTCTCCTCTCCTTCTTCTATGGCTACAACTATTTTCTTGGTGGTTTCTTTGTGATCATAGGTCTCTCCTGATTGTGCCTCACGTTTAGGCATTCTTATCATGACTCTCCTATCGTCTATCTCATATTTTTTAAAGTTTTTAGGGACCTCAAACAAAGATTCTTCTTCTTCTTGGGTGGATTCTCTCTTCTTTCTTTTCTTTCCTTCATTCTTAGTGGTCACTTGCGTGGTTAACCTTACATCTTTTTTTAGCTCTTCATGTCTCTGAGGGTGAACTTCTAACTCATAGAAGTATTCTTCATCTGATGCAAAGGGTGGGCCCATAATGATTGACTCTAGATCGGAGTCACTTGCATCCTCCAATGCATCAGTGCTAGGCTCGCATTCTTCAAGAACCAAATCACCCATGAGTGGCTCTATTGTGAATACTGAAATGTCGTAGCCATCCTCATCACAATGGGGTGTCCATTCTTCTTCATTGATGGCTACATCCATTGTTGCTAGAATTTCCGCCCAGCCGTGAGGTTCAAATTCTTCATCAGGGAATACGACAAGTGCATAGGCCGGGTCTTGAATTGATCTATGTGTTTCCTTCGCACCTATCTCTCTGGTCTTTTCTCTCTTCTCTTCTTCTACTGCTACTTTACACATCCATAAGTGTGTGTCTTCATGCATCCATGAGGATCCTGATCCTATGGAATGCATTGACTCAGTATCATCTTTGGCTCTATGGATGGGATTCCATTGGATAGGAGGGACATCTCTATGAGAGTAATCTTTGAGATTCACTTTGGTCGTGACACCTAAGTGTTGCAAATACAAGGAATTGGTTTCCCAATCCTGTACCACTTGCAACTGTCGCATAAATGGTCTTCCCAAAATCATCTCATAGGCATGGTTCTTGCTAAAATCACATATGGCGAAAGTATGCTCAAACTCAACACCGCATGTAGTGAGGGTTATTCCTTCTAGCAAGCCTAAGGGACTTTCTATGTGACCACCAGCCATCTGCAATTTCATTCTCGTTGGCCTAAGTGCTGGCTTGCCCCAACGCTTCCATAGGGAAGTGGTAGCAATTGCAACTCCTGCATCTGAGTCCAGAATTGCCTTGGTTGTGTATCCTTGATGGGTGATGGGAAGATAGGTGTTTCTTTCTTCCCCTTCACTCATATCTCCTATCTTGTCTAGAGGAATTTCTGGCACTGTTCTATGAGAACCTACCTGGGAATGCGGTTTAGCTATCTCTGGTACTTGTTTGGCTACATGTTTCCACAGTTCTGGCCTAACCTTGAGTAACTCTTCTAAAGTGAGATTGCACTGCACTTTAGTATTCTTTACTACCTCTGTATTCCTAGTTATGACTGAATCTTCGTTTCTTACCATGACCGTGGGTGCTCTCATACAAGTAGATTTAGCTTCCCATGGGCCTGTGAAGTGGGGTAATTCATGTAAAGAATTATACTCAAATTCTAATCTCTCTTGAGATTGCGCACTCTCCTGCTCTCCATAAATGGAGGGAATATCTTGTGGGAATTGATCATGCGCATCATCCACAAGTTCAAAGGGAGGAGGGACTTCACTCTCTTTAGCCCATTTTTCTTCTTGGATCTCTCGTAGGAATTCGGGTGAGTATCGATTCATAGAAGAAGATGCATCTGCCTCTGTGGAGTAGGGCACATAAGCTTCAGGGGTGGGAAGGCTTAGCCTTTCACTTGGCTTGTCCTTATTTTGAGAGGGGGGTTCCTTTTCTGATTGTGCAATTAGCCTCTCCAATTTTTCTAGCAGTCCATCAAAGTGCAACTGCGTCTTAGCAGAACTAGAGAAGTCAAAGAGGCGACTGGCTTCAAACATGGTTTGAGCTAATTCCACCATCTTAGCACAAATTTTAGTTCGTTCAAGCTCTAGTTCCGCTCTAGGGTAACACTTTTCATGATCCGTCACGTTTGGCCCTTCTTGGATTCTGGCCTGATATGCCTTAAGCATCATATTTAGGTCCTTGGGAGTGGGATCTGCTAATACTGATCCTACTCTAGGGGGTGGTGGGATTGTATGAGGTGGGTTGGAGGGGGGTGGATTGGATGGAGATGGGACTGGTGGTGGGGTAGTGTGAGGGAGTTTGAGATGTGAGTTCAATTATCTTGGCTTTCGTTTCTCTTAGACTTTCCTCAAGTTCACTCATCTTCTTTGCCCATTGTCTTTTCATTCTTTCGCGGCTATCCTTCCAAGCTCTAGTCCTCTTCTTAGTTATGCTCTCAGTCTCACTAGCCTCAGAACTCTTTTCTTGACCTACACCTTGGTGTTGCTGCAAAGCTTGGACTCTAGTGACCACTTGCACTGGTGCAGTGGAAGTGACACTTCCTATGGAATCTACTACCAACCCAATAACGTTGATAGGAGTGATTTTTGGCATATTATTGGGGTTCTTTGGGCACTCTCGTAAGAGATGCTCCTTTCCACAATCTTGACCAAAGCCTTGGATTGTTACTGACTGGGGTTGTGTGGGTGCAGGCATGGGCAATCACGAATGAGGTGATCTCCCTGACATCTGTAGCATGGTCCTCTAGGGAATGGGGGTCTTACTTGCCTAGGTTGAAGTCTAGGGTTGGGATTTGTGTACATGACATTTGCATACTCTGGCTCCCAGCTAGGTTCACTCGGTTCTTCACTATAGTAGGATTCACCATGTTCGGGAGACTGCATGTAGTAAGCCTGGGTTCTCTTCTGCAGCTGTATACTTTACTGGGATCACATTGGTTGGAGCTTGAGGTTGTTGGGATAACACAGGCTGAGGCCTCTGCTGGACCTGATATTGTGGTTGGTAGGTTTATTGAGGCCTAGCATACTGTTGTGGTGGGTATTGGTTCTGGTATCTTCCTTGTTGTGGATAGGGCTAAGGGTAGGTTTGCCTAACTGCTTGCTTATTGTATGGGCAGTCTTGTGCTGTGTGATTTGTGTCTCTCCGTTCTATGGTGCAGTATTGGCTACTGGGATTCACTTGGGGTTGATCCATGATGGAACATACGTTCGCCATATGGTCACCTCTGCAAGTATAGCACCGCTTAACTGGGGCAAATCTTGGGATTTGTTTGCTAGAGACACCTAATTTTTGAGCTACTTTCTCAGTGCGTTCCTCAATAGATGTGGATTGCATGGAAGAGAGGCTAGTAGAACTATCTGAATCTTTGTAGATTTTGGAAAGTTCTAATTCCTCCCCTAGGTTATCCTCAATCTCGATGCACATGCGTACACATTCTTCTATGGTCCTAGGGTCTTTCAAGTACACATATGATCTCAATTTTGTACTTAGCAATCCATCAGGAATAAAGCCACTTGTTTGGCTGGTGTGGGTAACTCAAAAACAGGACATCTCTCTAGGTATTGCCTAAACCTTCTTCCTGCAAGTCTAACCGTCTCTTGAGGGGTTTGCTTGAAGCTATGAATCAATGAGGAAGTGTTATGCCTGATGCCACTCTTAGAGAATTCAATAATGAAAGCCTCTAGAAGTGCAATACTCTCCTTCTACAGTGGTAATGAAATTTCTTCCGGGAGTGGGACCTTGCATGTCTTCTGAAGCCATGGGTATCTCCTCCTCTGAGTCACTAGAGGTGTCTAAATAGACAGAGCGGTGACTAACCTGAGCGGCACTTCCAACGAAAGATATGACACTTCTCCGGCTACTTAGCACCCTTCCTGACCTCAAGTTCATTCACCCTCCTGGGGCTCTCTAGCTCTCTAAAACTTTCCCTAAGTGGCTCCTCAAATGCCTCAAATTTGCCTTTGAAAATGCTCCAAAAGTTTTGGCGATACTGCTCGTCAGACAATACGATACCACTTCTCTAGGCGATACGATACTATAACACTAGACGCTACGATACCGCTGTTGAGCATGATACGATACTGGATGCTCTGGCGATACGATACCTCAAGTCTGGACGATACGATACCAAATCTAGTCACGATACGATACCTATGGAGTCCACGATATGATACCAGAAAACTGGACGACACGATACTTATGCACTGGGCGATACGATACCAGGAGCGATACGATACTAAAATTGGGATGATACGATACTAGGAACTGCACGATACGATACCACTTTTTGGACGATACGATACCAAAAAGGGTGACGATACGATATTAGCAAGTCACGCGATAGGATACCAATGCAAGTGGCAATACGATACCACCAACTTGCACGATATGATACTAAAATGGTATTGTGATACGATACTGGGAAGTGAGACGATAAGATACCAAAAGTGGACCGCGATATGATACCACTTTGGTAAAGTGCGATCGCGATACCAACTAGGTGATACGATACCACAAGTGGTATCGTGATACCCAGACTCGTAATCGATGATATGATACTTCGGCGAGTATCGCGATACAAGGGAATTTTTGGTATCGCGATGCCAAAAACTCAATCGATCGTGATACTCAAGCCAAAATACCTCCAAATTCAAAAAATTTTATCCCCTTTGCTCTTCTCTCACCCCTCTTCACTCCTACCCTACTATCTCACTCAAAGAAGTTCAAAAAACACTCTGTCGCACCCCGCAATACCAGATGTGCATTTAATCACGTGTGAGTGCACTTCTATTGTGTTTTTGCTATTGGAATCTTATGGGAGCTTACCTCTGTGATGTCCTGCTTGTGCCTTGAGCTCAATAGCTAGCTTTGAAAGCCTTGAGAGTGTGATACTACACAAACAATACAGATCACTACCTGGAGACGATACCACTTTCTGAGCAAATGAGAAATGAGCTAAAATTTTTTTGGTTTTTATACTTTTTGGTGACTGAAACTTAACTACACTAATTTGGCAAATTTTTTTGGAATTTTTCTTGGTGATCTTGGCTTACTCCTACTCCACTTCTCTTCCTAACCTAACCCTAACTCTTTCTTCTCTCCCTCTCTACTAAGCCTAAACCTGAAAACTCACACACACCTTCGAGATGTGAAGTAACAAGTGTTGAAGTGGTTGACTACTTTCCACTGAACGAATTCACTTCTACAAGTATGATTTCATCACTCTCGAGCTATAACCATCACGAAGGCACCTTGCTTGACTTGCTCCCTGGCAACGGTGCCAAAAATGTGTGTACCTAAGTCAAGAAGTCTTATGGACTTGTGCCAAAGAGACTAAATCTCATTTGCCACACAAGTGCATATAGTGGGGAATTGGCACACGCTTATTTATTAATCCGACGAACTGACCTAACCAATCGTATGAGGACGTGTGCACACGTGATGGAAAATGAAGTGGTTCAGCTCACATGCATGAGAAAAGACTAACCTACCTCTCAAACTCACTTAGATACTGAAAGTGTCTGCCGTGATACCACTTACAGCAGTTTTCACTAAATCGAGGATTTCTCCCAGCTCCGAACTCCATGGCGGAAAGCACACACACTCACTCCACAACTCGTACTAGCTCACACACACTCTACAGTAGCTCAAAAATAGTGGGGAGGGGTAGACAACAGTCCTACACACACATTCCAAGCATTACACACACATAGAAGATCAAAGAGACGATGAAAATCTACATGAAAGAAGCAAATTCAAAAATCAGGAGCTCTCCTTCTTCACAATGGCAAAAAGTCTCTACAAAGAGTCACAAAGTGACTTATATACATGTGCCCTAAAAATGGTCCTTTCACACAAGATACCGGCACTTTATTAATTAAAAGGTGAATTTCCTACTAATTTACAAAGAATATATTACAATGATATGGGGTTATGCATCTAGAGGACTCCTCTAGTGCATTTACATCGGAGAATATGTTACACAATGGCTAAGATACAAAAATAAAGTGTCCAAATCGGAAAAATTTTGGGGCCCATCTTTTTTCTGCCTTTTGCTCTTCTTAGCTCTACAACAATGATACTTGTCGAGTATCGTGTATCGTCTCCCCATGTATCGTGATACCTCACGTGTATCATGTATCGTCAGGTTGAGTATCGTGTATCGCGACCATCAGGTATCATGTATCGCTAATACCTCTCACTCCCCGTGTATCGTGATACCTTGGTATCGTGTATCGTCGGGTTGAGTAACACAATACTGAAGTATTGTGTATCGTGAGGCTTTGTGTATCATGTATCATCGATACCTGGGTATCGTGTGTTGCCGATCACTAGGTATCGTGTATCACAAGACTTTGAGTATCGTGTATCGTGATTGTCTTGTATCACGATACCTTGATATCGTGTATCGTCGAGTCGAGTATCGTGATACTGAAGTATCGTGTATCATCTACCCCTGGTATCGTGTATTGCCCCGATAGTCATTAAGTATTGTGTGTCATCTGAAACCAAGTATCATATCATGTCTCCTATGTATCGTGTATCGTTTAGTTCAAATATCGTGTATCGTGGCAAGGCAAGTATTGTGTATCGTCTACTTCCAAGTATCACCGCTAATTCCTAAGTATCGTGTATCACCTATTTTGAAGCAATCCCAAAGAGGTCCCGTTTCCCTATTTTAGCCCCCAAAACCCTGAACTGGCATAACTTTCTCATATGAAATCCATTTGTTGTGATTTTGAAGTTGACCCTCATGTGGGACCAGGAAACCAAGGAGTCCCAAAGGATTTTGAGCAATACAAGAGAACCTTGGGACCAGAAGACAAGGCTTATGAACCTGAGATCTGGCAAGCACTTAGGCAAGGGTAGACAAAGCATTAGATCATCTTAGGCTAGTGTCAACCATACAGCTAAGTCTTGGGCACAACAACTAAGTGGTTATCCCTACATGCTAAGTTCTAAGACAAGTGATTCAGAAATGTCTTTTAGCATGGAGAGACCCACACGTACCTCAGGTACTGCTTATTTACAGACACCAGAAGGTCCCTATAAAACACAATTGGAGTATATCAGGACCAACCAATTAGGTGCACACATCTATGAGGATGGTCTGAGACGATCAATTGTCCAACTCAAAAATCCCGATCAGCCCTTTGGACTTGAACATCGAAGAGGGGTCATACATTGATAAGGAAGCAGCCATGTATGTGGTTACAAGCTTACCAGATAGGACAAATGAATTTGGAAATATCATTCCTGAGAACGATATAGGAGACCTAGAGCAAGGAGAACTAGGATGAGAACCCAAGACTACCAGAGATAAGTCAGCCTTGACTAGAGTAATCACTCCAAATTGGATCCCTCAAGACAACAAAAGCATAGAACTATTTGTGAATAGAGAAACGGAGGAAGCCTTTTGGAGATTCAAGCCAGGTCAACCTAGCCCAATAGTCACCATCTACGAGTTCAAGGATCCAGAGACACCAGACAAAGTTGTCTATCTAGATAACACATCGAAGAAAATGTTCTTCGTAACAGAACATGATATGCATGCATACACCTAGAAGAGTGAATTGATTTTCCCTCCACCAGGATCTAATAGGTCCCATGGCCTCCAAGGAGCAGGATCATCCAAGGCTCATGAAACCCAACGGGAAAGAACCAGAGAGAGACCTAAGGTAAGTTTTGCACATACTTCAGGTAGAGACCGATCAGGATTTGAAAATGAAAGACCGAAAAGGGAGAGACATAGAGTACATAGGCATCAAAGAGATGAACATGATTTTCCATTGCCTAGAGCCCGCGAGCACCCAAGAACCCTAAGGCCTTCTCAAGTGGTCAAGGCTATGAAGAACTGTTTTGATGGGTCAGGAGATCCTTATGATCATGTGGCCGAGTTGAAACAAGTGTTAAGAGCTGAATAGGTCGAGGACTTGTTCACTCAGTTTGAGACATTTGGTTTGACTCTTAAGGGTACTGCCTTAGCTTGGTTTCAACCCCTAAATATTCACAACTATTGAGACATAGGCCAACTGCTAGAAGCATTCATTGTAGAATTTTCCAAGAGTGGCATCAAGCATAACACATCATCCTTGATCCATAGCTTCAAAGCAGACACATCAAGAAACAATGCGACTTGCAGGAAGACGGTTTAGACAATACATAGAAAGATTCCCTATTCGTGAGCTACCCACACCAGCCAGACAAGTGTCTTTGTTTTTAGATGGCTTGCTAAGCACCAAGTTGAGATCATATGTGTACTTGAAAGAGCCTAGATCCATATAAGAGTGTGTGCGCATGTGCATTGACATAAAGAACAACTTGGGTGAAGAGTTAGAATTTTCCAAACTCTACAAGGATTCTGACAGTTCTATTAGTCATACCTCCAGAACCTCCAGTGAGATAGATGAGATAGCTGAGCAGGTTGCCAAGAAGCTAGGAGCTCAAAATAGACAAACACCAAGGGTGAGCTCATTGAAGCAATGTTACAATTGTGTAGGAGACCACATGGCTAATGTTTGCCCAACGATGGCTCAGCCCCAAGGAAACCTTAATGCTTTGTATTGCACTATTGAGAGAGAATACACAAACCACACAGCCCAAGGTTGTCCATACAACAGGCAGGCTATCAGACAGAATTATCAGCAACCTTATCCATAGGGTAGGTATCAGAACCAATACCAACAGCCATATTATAGGCCACACCAGCAATATCAGGCACCATACAGGCCACAGCCAGTCCTAGGAAACCAACCACTAGCTCCTGCCAATGTGATTCCAGTTAAGTATGCAGTGGCAGACGAGAACCTTAATAGAGCATTGGTGCTAGTAACCCCGTTGTTCTGAGAAAATGACTCTCATGCTCATATGTTGAAGCTCAAAGTCAAGGACAAAGCATGGAAGCACATCAAAAGATGGACACACAAGGAAAGGGAGCAAGTAGGGAGCTCCAAGAAGTGTATGTCAAATTTTCAGAAGAATCCCCTACAAAAATAGTGATTTTCATCACTAAAAACCATTGTAAATACCATTACCTATTTTTAGTAACTCCATTTTGTTCAAGCCTAGGAGTCCTCGAGCTTGAGGAGTATTAAAAGTACCATCGTACCAATTTTCATAATTTTTAGACTTCGTTTGAGCCCTCAAATAAGCCCTGGAACCTAATTTTTAACTAGGTCGGACACTAGGTCTGAACAAGGCCAAAACTAGTCAAAAAACTATAAAAAGAGCTAGAGAGCTCATTTTTGGGGTTAGCTTGTTAGAGAATAGAACTTTGGTAAGAGAACTCTTTTGCAATCTAAGCTTTCCATTGTTCCTCTCTTTGATCTTACTTTGTGCGCGTGTGTGTGTATGTGTGTGCATGTTTGTGTGCTTTCACTCACGCACTTGTGCCTTCACTTGCTCGTGGTCTTCATACCGGTCCTCACGTCTCTGCGGATTGACAAGTAAAGGAGGTGGTGCTTACACTTGAGCAACACCAAAATTTTGGCGCCGTTGCCGGGGAGAGAGCTTCGAGGACGAGCGTTGTGATGGTAAGATCGTAGATTTGCGACGTTGGAAGGTAAAAAAAACTGTCATTTCAGTTCATTTTCTGTTTTTTTCCTCTTCATCTTCATCATCATCATCATCATCTCCACCTTCTTCCATCTTGTTCTTCATAGAAATTTCTTGTTTTTTAGTACATTTTCACCATTTTCATACCATTTTTCATGCATTATTGTGTGGGAAGGAGTTAGGAGGTGCAAGGGAGAGCAAGCGCAGTGTTTTCTTCATGATTTTCTGCTCATATGGAGCTCGACATAGCCGACGCTCAGAAATTTGAATTTCCCGCCAAAAAACGCGATTCTGTGATGAAAATCGCGATTCTGTGAAAATTCAAAATTTTTGAAAAATCGCGATTTTTTGTTTTCCCGCCTAAAAGTTGGCTGAAAAAATCACGATTCTGTGGTCATTCTCAGAATCGCGATTCTGTGATTGTGCTCAAAATCGCGATTTTCATATCAAAAGAAACACGATTTTCTAAAAACACGATTTTCAGCCAAAAACACGATTTTGTGAAAAAGGCGATTCTGTGAAAACACGAATTGTCGCTCAAAATCGCGATTTTCAGAAACACGATTTTGTGCTCAACATCGCGATTTTCTTGTCAAAAACACGATCTTGAGAAAATACGATTTTCAGTGGGCTCAAAATCGCGATTCTCACAAATCACGATTTTGTGCTCAACATCGCGATTTTCAGAAACACGATTTTGTGCTCAACATCGCGATTTTCTTGTTAAAAACACGATTCTGAGAAAATACGATTTTCAGTGGGCTCAAAATCGCGATTCTCACAAATCACGATTTTCAGCCAAAAACACGATTTTGTGAAAAAGGCGATTCTGTGAAAACACGAATTGTCGCTCAAAATCGCGATTTTCAGAAACACGATTTTGTGCTCAACATCGCGATTTTCATGCCAAAAACACGATTCTGAGAAAACACGATTTTGTGAAAAAACACGATTTTGTAAATCACGATTCTCTGAGTCAAAATCGCGATTTTCAAAAACACAATTTTGTGCTCAACATCGCAATTTTCAGAAACACGATTTTGTGCTCAACATCGCGATTTTCAGAAACACGATTTTGTGCTCAACATCGTGATTTTTTGAGTTCACAAAATCGCGATTCTCTGAAAGTTCACAAAATCGCGATTCTCTGAAAGTTCACAAAATCGCGATTTTCTCCAAAGGTCCTGTTTGCCTGTTTTGACCCCCAAGAGCCTGAATTGGCATAACTTTTTCATCCAAAGTCCATTTTTTGAGCTCTATAGCTCGTTGGAAAGCTCGTTTCAAATCCTACATGACCTCAACTGTTTTTTTCAAGAATAACGCGTTGATTTTGAGATAGGATAATTTGAAGTTGACCCTCAAGTGGGACTAGGGAACCAAGGGGACTCCAAAGAATTTTGAACCATACCAAGGGGAAAATTTGGACTCTTGACTAAAGCTTATGAACCTGAGATCTGGTAGACACTTAGGCAAGGATAAACAAAGCATTAGATCTTCTGAGGCTAGTGTCAACCATACATCCAAGTCTTGGGCACAACAACTAAGTGGTCATCTTTTACTAAGTTCAGACACAAGTGATTCAGAAATGTCTTTTAGTATGGGAAAACCTGCAGGTGGCTCAGGGACTGCCCATCTACAAACACCAGAAGGTCCCTATAAGACACAGTTGGAATATATTCGGACCAACCAATTAGGTGCTCGCATCTATGAGGATGGTCTGAGGCGATCAGTGGTCCAACTCAAAAATCCAGATCAATCCTTTGGACTTGAACACCCGGTGGTCAAGTTCGAAGAGGGTTCATACATTGATAAGGAAGGAACCATGTATGTGGTCACCAACCTACCAGATAGGACTGATGAGTTTGGAAATGTCATTCCTGAGAATGAAATAGGAGACCTAGAACAAGGAAATGTAGGACAAGGACCCCAGACTCCTAGAGGTAAGTCAGTTTTGACTCGAGTGATCACTCCAGACTGGATCCCTCAAGATAACAAAAGCATAGAACTATTTTTGAATAGAGAAACAGAGGAAGCCTTTTGGAGATTCAAGCCAGATCAACCTAGCCAATTGGGCATAGTCATCATCTACGAGTTCAAGGATCCAGAGATACCAGGCAAAGTTGTCTACCTAGATAACACATCAGAGAAAATTTTCTTTGTAACAGAACATGATAGACATGCATATACTTGGAAGAATGAATTGATTTTCCCCCCACCAAGATCCAATGTTTCCCATGGCCTCCAAGGAGTAGGATCATCCCACGCTCATGAAGCCCAGAGAGAAAGAACTAGAGAGAGACCTGAGGTAAGTTTTGCACACACCGTGGGCAGGAATAGATCAGGATTTGAAAATGAAAGACCTGAAAGAGAGAGACATCAAGCACATAGGCAAAAAAGAGATGAACATGATTTTCCATTGCCTAGACCCCGAGAGCACCCAAGAACCCTTAGACCCACTCAAGTGATCAAGGCAATGAAGAATTATTTTGACGGGTCAAGAGATCCTTATGATTATGTGGCCGAGTTCAAACAAGTGTTAAGAGCTGAACAGGTTGAGGATTTATTCACCCAATACGAGGCATTTGGTTTGACTCTTAAGGGCACTGCCTTGGCTTGGTTTCAACCATTGAGTAGTCGCAACTATCGCGATATAGGTCAACTGCTAGACGAATTCATTGTAGAATTTTCCAAGAGTGGTATCAGGCATAACACATCATCCTTGATCCACAGTTTCAAGCAGACACCCCAAGAAACAATGCGACTAGCAGGTAGAAGGTTCAGACAGTACCTAGAAAGATGCCCTGCTCCCGAGTTACCCACACCAGCCAAACAAGTGGCTTTGTTCTTAGATGGCTTACTGAGCACAAAGTTAAGATCATATGTATATTTGAAAGAGCCTAGATCCATAGAAGAGTGCATGCGGACATGCATTGACATAGAAGATAACTTGGGTGAGGAGTTAGGATTATCCAAACTCTATAAGGATTCAGATAGTTCTACTAGTCATACTTCAAAAATCTCCACGGAAATAGAGGAGATAGCTGAGCAAGTTGCCAAGAAGCTGGGAGTCCAAAATAAACAAACACAGAGAGTCACTCCAGTGAATCGGTGTTATACTTGTGGGGGCGACCACATGGCTAATGTATGCCCAATGCAAAACCAAAACATTAGAGAAAGGAATGCTCCATATTGCACTATTGAGAGAAAATACACAAACCACACGGCTCAAGATTGTCCCTACAATAGGCAGGCTGTTAGACAGAATTATCAGCAACCTTACCCACAAGGTAGGTATCAAAACCAATACCAACAGCCATATTATAGACCACAACAGCAATATCAGGTACCATATAGGCCACAACCTGTCTTGGGAAACCAACCACCAGCTCCAGCCAACGTGATTCCAGTCAAATATGCTGTGGGAGAGGAAAATCCAAATAGAGCATTGGTGCCCCTAACCCCATTGATACCAGATAATGATTCTCATGCTCATAGTTCAGACTACTCCCATGAAGGTAGTCCACATGCGTATTACACAGAGTCACCTGAACATAGTGAGATTTACTCGTATCAATATGAGGCACCACCTATGGAGCAAAATTGGGAGCCAGAATACTCCAATGTCATGTACACAAATCCTAACCCTAGGCCCCAATTGAGACAAATGAGACCACAAGCCCCTAGAGGATCTTGTTTTAGATGTCAAGGTGATCATTTCATTCGTGACTGTCCCCACCCATCATCTCCGAGTCAAGGACAGACTATCACAATACAGGCTTTTTGCCCTGATTGTGGCAAAGACCATCTCCCTAGAGATTGTCCAAGAAACCCCTCCAGTGCACCCAAGATTACACCCATTAATGTGGTAGGCTTAGTGGTGGATTCAAGTTCAAGTAGCAGTAATGTGGCACCTATACAGGCAGTTACTAGGGCACAAGCATTAAAACAAGATAAACCAGCAGAGCAATCGGAGTCGAGTGAATCAGGAGAGCCTAGTAAGAGGAAAACAAGAACATGGAAGGATACCAGAGAAAAGGCCAATCGTAAGTGGAATAAAAAGTTATCGGAACTAGAAGAAAGCTTGAAAGACGCAAAAACAAAAATAGAAGACATTGCATCTCAAAACCCCTCGCATGCCGAAACTCCATCCATTCCACCTCATCGCACCCCACCACCCATTGTAAATAGACCGCAACCAGGGTCTGTTCTTGCAGATCCCACCCCAGAAGGCTTGGACATGATGTTCAAGGCCTACCAGGCTCGACTTCAAGAAGGGCCTACAGCTGCAAACCTAGACAAGAGTTACCCTAGAGCGGACTTAGAGATTGAACGGATGAAAATTGTTGATATATTTAGGTAGTGATGTGTGTGAACACTCTAGGACCGCCGGGGCACTTTTTTCCCTCTTTAGGAGGTTTTTTTCCCCCGGCTTGTATATACGCCTATTGCCCTAATGGGCTACTTATCTTTGTACATTCTCTAGTAATACATTCAGTCTTGTGTGTTGTGCTCCAAGCTTCTTCTCTTCCTTGTGTTGTTCGCGTGCTTCCGCAGACGTCTAACTCCAACAATTGGTATCAGAGCAGGTCGTTGATTCTTCTAGGGCGCCGTCGACACTCCTCCGTTTGCAGTCTCAGATTCGCACAAAATTTGGTGAGCATACTCAGAGTGTTTTCGAGATCAAAACGGATTCGCTCTGTGGTGCCAAAATCGCGATCTGAGCTCGTTTCGGCCTCCGAACGCACTATCGCAGTGCTTGTGCAGGCTATTTCGTCCTTTTGTGCCAAAGGTATATACCAGTTTCTGTTCGCCAGTTTAAGCATCTCGAAGTCTGCTACAGGTCTAGCAGAACTCGTCTGGGCAGTTCTGTTCAACTTTTTGAGATACAGTCAATTTTCTGCATCAAGGTATTTTAGTCACCGGCCATGGCTGAAAGCAGTGATGTATTCCGTATGTTGGCTGTTGAGGATAAGTTGGATGGTACCAACTACCCATTATGGGCTTATATGATGCGACATGTACTGGTTGCAAAAGGATTGTGGAACATTGTGCAGGGTGTTGAAAGACGTCCTGTTACACCTGTAACGACAGGTACTGCAAATACAGGTGTTGGAGCTGATGAAGATGGTGTCGAAGATGATATTCCGCAGATTCCTGTTCGTGCTTCTGTTTCTGTTGCACCTACTGCAGAGCAGATTCGTTGGGATGGCAGAGATGCCCAGGCACATGCATTGATAGCTTTGTCTGTCAAACGTGCCATTATTCCTCACATTCGCTCTTGCAGAACAGCAAAGGATGCTTGGGATACACTTACCACTTTGTACCAGGCTAGGAATGAGGCTCGTGTTGCTTACCTCCGAAAACAGTTGGAGAGTGAGCACATGAATGAAGGTGATTCGATGGACAGTTTTCTTACAAAGATCAAAGACTTGAAGGAACAATTGATTTCTGCTGATGAGGTTATACCAGATAGCTCACTTGTGCAGACCGTTCTGAATGGCCTTCCTGATTCATATCAGAGTTTTGCCTCTACTCTTCGATTGATGATGAAAGGCAATCCGAATGCCTTGTCATTTGAGGAATTAGTCTCTGTTCTGTTGCAAGAAGATCAGTCCAGGCAGAACAGGTCCATTATGCGTGTTGCATATCAAGCTTTCCTGGCTAGTCAGAAGGGCAAAGGAAAATGGAGCTCTTCTACTAGTAAGCAGAAATCTGCAAATGCTGCACAATCGAAGAACCAGGATAAAGATGAGAAGAAATCAGAAAAGCAGAAATTGTTCTGCAAGTACTGTAAAGGAAATGATCATATTATAAAGAACTGTCCAAAACTGGCTGCTAAAGAGGCAAAGAAGAAAGAGGCTAGAATGGTTGTTGCAGAGGCCTCTACACCAAAAACAGAGTCTGCAAATCTTGTGCAGGAAGAAGAATGGGTGTTTACTACTGTTTGCAATTTTGACCCATCTTCTCATGATCAGTGCATGTCTGCAGTAGACTCAGATGTTTGGTACTTTGACAGTGGGGCAACCAAACATATTACCTCGCAGCGCAGTTTCTTCTCTTCACTCGAGCCTGCCCCTACAGGGAATACTGTCACATGCGCCAATAACTCCTCTTATCCTGTTATGGGAGTTGGTAAGATCATTCTGACTATTGCTGATGGTAGTTCTTTCACTTTGTCAGATGCTTTATTTGTGCCAGGGATCAAAAAGAACCTGTTATCAGTTTCTGCATTAGCCAAAATTGGCTTGGTTGTGAAATTCGTTGATGACAGGTGTACAGTCCATGATCTCTCAAATGGCGATGTGATTATTGCTTCTGGCATTTTATGTCGTGGGCTGTATAAGCTCATAGACTATGAAAAATCTGTGAATGATTCGGCATGTGCAGTTCATGATTCTCAGGCTATGTCAGATGCAAAGCTTTGGCATGCACGCTTTGGTCATCTGAATTTTGCTAGTTTGTTACGCCTACAGAAATCTGAAATGGTGTCCTCTTTGCCCAAACTTGAGGCACCTGGAAAACATGTTTGTGAAGGCTGTATTTTGGGCAAAATGCAGCGTTCTTCCTTTCCAAAAGATGGTTCAGTTCGGGCTATGCAGAAATTGCAGCTTGTACATAGTGATGTCTGTGGTCCTATGCAGACACCCTCTTTTGGAAATTACCTTTACTTCGTGACTTTCATTGATGATTTTTCCAGGCATGCATGGATATATCCACTCAAAGCAAAGTCCGAAGTGTTCATGTGCTTCAAACAGTTTTTGGTTTTGGCTGAAAATCTGTCAGCATGTAAAATGGGCACCCTCCGTTCTGATCGGGGGGGGAATATATGTCTTCAGATTTTAATGCATTTCTGGCTGAAATTGGGATAAAACACCAGTGTACAGTGCCGTATACACCTCAACAGAATGGAGTTGCTTAACGAAAGAACAGGTCACTCATGGAGATGGCGAGGTGCATGGTCAAAAGTCAGGCTTTACCACATAGTTTCTGGCTTGAGGCTGTCATGTGTGCAACATATGTACTGAATAGGTGTCCCACGAAAGCATTGCAGTCTATCACTCCATATGAGGCTTGGCATGACCGCAAGCCATCTGTTGCTCATCTGCGTGTTTTTGGTTGTTTGGCATATGCATTAGTGCCTGAACAACATCGCAAAAAATTGGATGATAAGGCAGTAAAATGTATTTTTGTTGGGTATAGTTCTGAAAGTAAAGGCTATCGTCTGTATCATCCACAGACTAAACGCATTCTGGTTAGCCGTGATGTTGTCTTTGTGGAAGATGATATTCAGCCATTGCTTTCATGTACTAAGGAGACATCTCTTAGCTCCAAAGACATGTATGATACTTTGATGCCTCTTTTTACAGGTGGACAGGCTAGCGCTTGTCCTAATGAGGCAACTTCTCAGCCTTTGCAGGTTTCATATGATGATGCAGATCATGCCATTTCTGATGCAGATTTACATGATGCACTTGTTGATGAGAGAGCTGATATTGAACAGGCAAAAACTATGCCAAAATGGCTGGTGCAGACTTTGCGTGACAGCAAATTAGATGCACCTTTGTCATATCATACTCGTTCAGGCTCTCATAGTACCTCCTTTGCATCAGATTGCTATGCTATGGCTGCATCTAGTCTCTGTGATGAGAATGAGCCTGTTTCTTTTGATGAAGCACAAAATTCAGAAAATTGGATGGCTGCTATGCAATCTGAATATGATGCTATAATGAAGAATGGTACATGGTCTTTATGTGACTTGCCTCCTGGCAAGAAGGCCATTGGCACTAAGTGGGTATACAAGCTGAAGCGTAAACCTGATGGTACAGTTGACAGATATAAGGCTAGGCTTGTTGCAAAGGGTTATGCGTAGGAAAGAGGCATTGATTTTGATGAGACCTTTGCACCTACATGTTGTATGACTACTGTTCGGAGCATTTGTGCACTTGCAGCCCATCATGGTTGGAATGTACATCAGTTGGACATTAAAACAGCATTTCTGAATGGTGACTTGCATGAAGAAGTGTATGTTTTTCAGCCCCGTGGCTTTGTGCAGAAAGGGCATGAAAACCAGGTGTGCAGGTTAAAGAAGGCGTTATATGGTTTAAAGCAAGCACCACGTGCTTGGTATGAGAAAATACATGCCTATCTGATTGCACATGGTTTTGAGAACAGTCCAACTGAAAGCACCTTATATGTTAAGCGTGCTAATGATGTGCTTTTGATCATTGTTGTCTATGTAGACGACATGCTGCTCACTGGTCCTCTTGAGAAGCATATTGCTGATTTCAAGGCTGATTTGCATGCCTCATTTGAGATGTCTGATTTGGGGCATTTGCATCACTATTTGGGCATTGAGTTTATGCAAGTTGATGGTGGAATGGCTTTGTGTCAAACGAAATATATTGACACATTATTGCAGCGTTTTGGCCTTGAAGATTGTAAGCCTATTGCCACTCCTATGGAGACAGGTTTACGATTGAGTCTTCATGATGCTGGAGATGCATTTGATGCTGTTCTCTATCAGCAGGTTGTTGGATGCTTGATTTACTTATGCATTACTCGGCCAGATATTCAATTTGCTGTCTCACAGATGAGCAGGTTTATGCATTGCCCAGGAGTCACGCATTGGAAAGCGGTTAAGCGCATCTTTCGCTACTTGAGTGGTACTCGGCTACTTGGGTTGTTTTATCCCAAGGGGGGATCACTACCGCCAGATTTGCATGCTTTTTCTTACTCAGATTGGGCTGGTTGCTATGACACTCGTGTGTCCACCAGTGGTTTTTGCTTCATGCTTGGTAGCTCATGTATATCTTGGTTGAGCAAGAAGCAGCCTACTGTGGCCACTTCCAGTTGTGAGGCTTAGTATAGGGAAGCTTTCACAACGAGTGTTGAGTGTGTGTGGCTCAGACGCCTTATGGCTGATTTGGGTGTTGGCCAGTCTTCTGCCACCACCATCTTCACTGACAGTCAGAGCGCATTGGCAGTTGCGAGGAACCCTGTGTTCCATGCTCGCACTAAGCACATTGAGGTGCATTATCACTATGTCAGGGAGAGGTTCTCTGCTGGGGAAATCAGCTTGGCATATGTGCCCACGCAGGAGAACATTGCAGACCTTTTCACGAAGGCTCTGCCTAGGGAGAAGTTTGAAGCTTTCCGCAAAGCTTTGGGCTTACTTCCTTTTGTGGAGTGATTTCCACATAGCTCGGCACTTCCTTATACATGAGTGCCAGCTCCTTGTTCACCGCATCACTCCCAGGGGGGATTTGTTGATATATTTAGGTAGTGATGTGTGTGAACACTCTAGGACCGCCGGGGCACTTTTTTCCCTCTTTAGGAGGTTTTTTTCCCCCGGCTTGTATATACGCCTATTGCCCTAATGGGCTACTTATCTTTGTACATTCTCTAGTAATACATTCAGTCTTGTGTGTTGTGCTCCAAGCTTCTTCCTCTTCCTTGTGCTGTTCGCGTGCTTCCGCAGACGTCTAACTCCAACAAAAATGTGCATGAAAATGGTAGAACAAGCTCAAGCTATAATTGAGACTAGTCAAAAGCTCAATCAGACAAACTCTTTCAAAGGGGATTTGCATTTCCAGGGCTTACTAGAACGATTAGAGCAGTTGGTAAACAAACCACAAGTTTCTTTACCTCCACAGGCTCAACCAGTTATTGAAAGAGGAAGCTCACCACCAATGGGAGCTTATGTTCCTAATTCCACGGATCCAGGAATACCTCCTTCAATTCAACAGTACTCTCAAGAATTCTTGCGGGAAATACAAGAAGAGAAATGGGCCAAGGAGAAGGGTAATTCCCCTCCTATTCCTGAGATTGATGATCTTCATGATCAATTTCCCCAAGACATTCCATCTATTTACGGAGATGAAGCAGAACAACAAGAAGACGAAAGGTTAGATTTTGAATCTAATACCTTAGAAGAACTGCCTCAATTTCCAGGCCCATGGGAATCTGAATCTCTCCAGATTAGAGCTCCCACAATACTAGTAAGAAATGAAGACTCAGTGGTTCCAAGGAACACCGATGTCGTGAAGAACACTAAGGTTCAGTGTCATCTCACTGTAGAAGAGCTGCTCAAAGCAAAACCTGAGCTTTGGAATCATGTGAAGGATCAGGTTCCAGAACTTGATTCCAACATGCCAAAAGCAGGCTCCAAGCAAAGGGTACCAGAGATACCTCTAGACAAAATAGGGGACATGGGTGAGGGTGAAGAAGGTAATACTTATCTTCCAATCACCTACCAAGGTTACACAACCAAAGCAATCATAGATTCAGGTGTTGGTGTTGCTATTGCGACCACCTCCTTGTGGAAGCAATGGGGCAAGCCCACATTAAGACCAACCAGAATGAAGCTTCAAATGGCTAATGGTCATTTTGAAAGACCTCTAGGATTGCTAGAAGGGATCACTCTAACCACTTGTGGTGTAGAGTTTGAGCACACATTTGCTATATGTGACTTTGAGAAAAATAATGTCTATGAGATGATCCTAGGAAGACCCTTCCTACGACAATTGCAAATAGTACAGGATTGGGGAACTAACTCCTTGTACTTACAGCACTTAGGGGTCACCACCAAGGTCAATTTGAGGGATTACACCTTCAGAGATGTACCACCCCTACAGTGGAATTCTATCCACAAAGCGAAAGAAGATTCCATCTCTGTGCATTCTGAAAGTTCACCTGATCCATCATGGCTGCATGAAGATACTCATTTGTGGATGTGCAAGGTCGCAAAGGAAGAGGAAAAATGTTTAGTGATGTCATAGAAGAAGAAGAGAATGACGATGATCTGGAGTCTATTGTGATGGATAGTTGCTTTAACTCAGAGCAGCACTATCTAGAAGATATAGGAGTGTTCACCTAGAAAGAAGAAGAACCTCTCACAAGTATTAAAACAGTAAACTCAAAGGATGGAAGTGAGAGTAGTCAAAAGAAAAAGAAAAGAAAAGCAGTGAAACAAGAAGAGGAGGAATCATTGTTTGAAGTACCAGAAAACTTCAAGAAATATGAAGTTGACGACCGCAAAATTTTCGTACGAATGCCTAAGAGAGAGGCCATCATAGGAGAATCATATGATAATAAAGAAAAGACCAAGAAGATTGTAGTGACCATTGAAGAGAACGAAGAGAGATGCACATATATAGGAGATGACCTAAGTGCAAGAGAAGAAATGGAGCTCATAGCTCTATTAAGGGAATATAGGGATGTGTTTGCATGGCACTATAGAGACTTGAAAGGGGTAGATCCAAGAATTTGCTCTCATACTATCCCCATGACTACTGATGCTAAGCCCACCAAACAGAAGCCCTACACATATAATGATACCTATGCAGCCAAAATAAAAGAAGAAATTGATAGGTTGATTGAAGCTGGATTCATCTATGAGATTGAGCATACCGAATGGGTGTCCCCCATTGTTGTGGTACCCAAGAAGAACGGGAAGTTGCGAGTGTGTATTAACCTTAAAAAAGTTAATGCCGCTACGATTAGAGATAGTTATCCACTTCCAATCACAGAACACCTATTGGAGCGTGTTGCAGGCAAGGAAGTTTATAGCTTCCTTGATGGATTTTCAGGTTACAATCAAGTAGCCATTGCCCCAGAAGATCAACACAAAACAGCTTTTGCTACAGAGTGGGGAATCTTTGCATTTCGTGTGATGCCATTTGGGCTCACCAATGCACCTGCAACATTCCAAAGGCTCATGTGTCATGTCTTCAAAGAGTTCTTGCGAAAGAGCTTAGAAGTGTATGTGGATGATTTATGTGCTCATTCCCAAGAAAGAAGGTTTCACATCCCTGAGCTCAGACAAATCTTCAACAAGTGTAGAGAATATCGAGTGTGTCTGAACCCAGAAAAGTGTGTGTTTATGGTGCGTCAAGGTAAAATCTTAGGTCATATTGTTTCTAAGAATGGAATCTCAACAGATGAAGATAAGGTACGAGCCATAGCGGAGCTACCAAGGCCAAGGAATATTAAAGAGGTACAAGCCTTTATGGGCCATTGTGGATACTACCGTAGGTTTATCCACATGTACGCAATCATAGCTAGACCCCTTTATGCCTTGTTGTCTAATTTTGAGTGGAACGACGAATGCGAGAATTCTTTCAACGAACTGAAGAAACGTTTGTGCACGGCACCAATACTCACCACTCCTGATTGGAATAAACCATTCCATGTCCATGTGGATGCATCCAATCATGCCATAGGATGTGTGCTAGCACAACCCACAAGTGAAGGAAACTTAGATTTGCCCATAGCATATGCTAGTAGACAGCTCACTGCAGCTGAACGGAAGTATACCACAACTGAGCGAGAGGGCTTAGGCATGGTATATGCTGTGAAGAAGTTTAGACACTATTTATTGGCCAACAAGTTCAAGTTTTTCACTGCTCATCAAGCTTTGTTATATTTGGTCAATAAACCTTGCAATACTGGACGCTTAGTAAGATGGTTCCTCTTACTAATGGAATATGACTTTGAAGTTGTTGTCAGGAAAGGTAGAACCCACCTTCGGGCAGATCACCTTTCTCGCATCACTTCAGGAGAGTCACCGCAAGGAGTGTCTGACGAATTACCCGATGCTTATCTATTCAATTTAGAAGTTGTTCCTAAATGGGCAAATAAGTTGGTACCAGTCCTAACCTTTGGCCCTGCAAATAAGAATGTGAAAACATCACAAGAAGAAATTGTAAAATCACAAAAATATCACATATTAGCAGGAAGCATGTACAAACAAGATACTGAGGGTGTATTAGCTTGTTGTGTGGAGGATGATGAACATAGTAGTTGGTTGCAACAAGCCCATGAAGGAATGCTAGGAAATCACTATTCTAAACAACGAACATTGCAGAATCTAAAACGTTTAGGAGTGTATTGGCCTAGCATGGACAAAGAAATACATGAGTGGATTAAGAATTGTCCAAGGTGCAGAGAGAGACCCCCAGTGGAGCATGCGACCCTTTATCAAGTGTCATTAATTCCAGATTGGAGTGCTCGATTGGTAGAGTTTATGAGATCGGGAAGATTACCCAAAGAGGCTAGTCTAGCAAGAAGACGAAGCATGGAGCAAGAGGCTCAAGGCTATGCCTTAGTAGGGGACAACCTATACCGAAGAGGCAAAGATGGTTACTTAAGACTATGCGTTCATGAATCAGACTATTTAAAGGTCTTAGAGACTGCATACAGCGGTGTTGCAGGTGGACATTTTGGTCCTGACCGAGTGATCAAGACCATTCTATTCTCAGGACTTTGGTGGCCCACTCTTCATATGGACGCACATACCTATGTGAAGAAATGTGACACATGCCAACGTGCACAATATCCAGTGAGAAAAGACGAGATGCCCTTGAGGCCAATGATGGGAGGACGTGCATTTTCGAAGTGGGGCATAGACTTCATAGGTCCTATTAACCCCCCAGCTAGAAACTCCCATGCAGAGTACATCATTGTAGCCACAGATTACCTTACAAAGTGGGTAGAAGTCAAAGCCACAACAAAGAATGATGCTCAGACTACGGCTAAGTTCTTATTCGAGAATGTGTTCACGAGATATGGACTACCAATAGAGTTGGTGAGCGATAGAGGCACACACTTCTTGAATGAAGCCATTGAAAATCTTCTCCAAGAATTCTTGGTGATCCATAAGAAATCTGCCCCCTATCACCCACAAGCCAACGGACAAGCCGAGAGTACCAATAAGATCCTCTGTAACGTATTGACAAAACTGGTAAATAATAAACGCTCTGATTGGGACAAACAACTTCATCATGCTGTTTGGGCTTATCGAGTTGCCTACAAAACGGTACTCAACGCCACCCCATTTCAGATGGTCTTCGGACAGAACGCTGTGCTACCATTAGATTTCTTAATCCTTGCCTTAAAAGTAGCACAAGAGTATGAGTGGAATGGGCATGAATTGTCCTCTAGGATCTTTGATCTCGAACGCTTGGGTGAGACGAGGCTACGAGCGGCAGCAGGCATATACGCTGCAAAGAAGAGGCAAAAGGCATACTTTGATGCACACATCAAGGATAAGGGATTGAAAGAGGGAGATCTACTGTTGGTATACACACTAAAACAACATGCCCGTAAGTTGGAAAAAAGAGGATACGGACCCATGATCATTAATAGAATTTCCACTAGTGGTGCAGTTCAGTTGGCCACTCTAGAAGGAGATATCTTGCCAAACTATATTAGTGGCTGTAGAGTCAAGCTATATCAAGAACCTCTTACTGAGGATATGCTAATGAGACTCAACACTGCTAAGAAGCGAAAAGATGAAGAGTTAAGAGTGAGAGAAGAAGCACAGGTAGAGGCCAGAGAGTGTATTAGGCAAAATAAGTTAAGGCGATTAGGCCTAGAAGTCAACTCAAAAGCCCCAAAATATCACATGGATATGTGTCAAAAGTCAGGCATAGCGACTTCTCAGGTCATTGACCGAAGACCCTTTGTGACCATAGAGATAGGACAAGGGAAGGGTGCAAGGACGGTGAAAGCATTGATTGACTCAGGTGCAGCAAGTAGTGCAGTTAGACTTTCCTACTGCCAAGACTTGGGGTTGAACATCAATCCCATAGAAGCTTATCTCATAGGATTGGGAGGTGTGGAAACCCCTTGTTTGGGCGAGGTGGAACTTCCCATCTACCTTCAAGATGTTCTAATGAAAGTCAAAGCGCTAGTATGTCAAGATGAGAACCTTACAGAACCACTTGTCTTGGGTCAAGATTGGATCTATGCCATGCAGTTAACTTAAACCGAAGAAGTCAAATTCTTCAAGTTTGGGTACATGAACAATGCATTACATTAGAATTAGAGAACTGCATGCTCCTAAATCATGGCACCACACACTCTCTTAGTTCTTCCAAGACTAATCATATGAAAGAAGATGTTGTATGTGTCAAAAGCTCTATGATGCAGAAGGAGTCAATCGTGGAAGACCAGGTTCGAAGTCGGGTGGATCTTTCTTCCTCTCCAAAGAATCAAGTAGCCACAGTAGTGAGTCCACCACACAAGCAAACACAACCGTTCACGACAACTGCTACATCAAATAGAAAGACACCATTCGATAAAAAAGCAGTTCCGAGCATGAAGCAGATATGGGTACGCAAAGGAGAGCAACCACCAGCCTTGCCCCCACAAATCCCATCCATGCACACCAACCAGGCCAGAAGACGAAGGAAGCAGCTCAGACAAGCTCAATCACAAGGTATCCAACAAGTTTGGGTGCCTAAGAAGTTAGCTGTAGCTCAACAAGGGCAATTACAGATGTGGATACCTAAGAAGCTCCTACATCCACAACAACCTTTGTTCTCCCACATGCAAAAGGTTTCAACAAAGAAGCCAAAAAGAGAAAAGGGTAAGAACCACGTACAGAGACCAAAGGAAGATCAAATCAGCTCTTCAACATTAGTAGGAAGACATGCAAAAAGGATATGGGTTTGGAAGCCAAAAGTGCAAGTAGCCTCCACCGAACCAAAGCGTCAACCACACTGGATACCACAGTTCAGAAAGCATCCAAAGAGAAAGACGCCTGAAGTGACCTCTACAGTGCCAAATGATGTTCTAAAATGGACTCCAATAAGGAGGATTACATCAGTTCGAGACTCAATGGATACCTCCACCAAGGTCGGCATCAACCTCTGCAAATAACATCGAAAGCCTCGAACGAGCAACAACCATGCGCTCCTTGCACAACCCTGTCTTTTGCACCATTCAGGTCATGCATTTCCAAAGTATGCATTAATATAGGGCCACATTACACGGCCGTGCATAGACACACTTGAGAATCCCATGCACAAGAGCACAGTGACATATGTCAAACATTTCTATTGATACTAACTTTTGTGTTCTTGTTTTGTGATATCCTTTTCCTCAAAAAAAAAAAAAAAAGGGAGAAAGAAAAGTGGGAGAGAGCTTGTTCCCAGGTTTGGCTTATGAAACATGAATGAGTCATGCTTAGTTGAAGGTGGAACTGTTGATTACTAGGCATTTATCAATTTGGATAGAAGTGTGTCTCGGACCAGTAGTGAGATTATTGCTGCCTTATCTGGTAGATGACAAGCATTTGGCATGAACATGGCATCTACAACTATGATTTTCTCTTACCATGGTAGGAATGAAGAGCTTGAAGGTCCGCAACTTGAGTGATGCTTAACTACTTCATGTACCAGAGCATCCAAGGAGATATCTGCAAAAGGTAGTTCTGGAGGAGAAGACTCCTGCATATGGTGAGCTAAAGAGAATATGTGAAACTCAGCTTGGTGTAGTTACCCGATGTTGCTTGCCAAGGAATATAAAGCAATTCAATTCTTAGTATTTGACAAATGTTGCTTTGAAAAGAGGAGAGAGGATCCACCACTCAAAAGATCTCATCAGTGGACAATCAACATGGACATTCATCAACAATGTTCCATCCCAAAGGCCGAGTGTACAACACGAAGAGACAAACATCCATCAACCTTCTCCATGGTAAGTATCTTTACTCTGGAAACACCATACCATGATAGTTTAGGAAACCTCTTCGTCAAGATACCCTTGAGCACTTAGCTCAAGACCCGCAATTTTTGCACCATACTTCTTCCAATGCATTTTCCAAGTAAGCATGCGTAGGGCTACATTACCAGGCCTTGCACAGGCACATACTTTTTTCAACCCAGGCACGAACACACTTACCCATCATTCATTATGGGTTATGAGTAGTTGGCATGACTGCTCTCAACATCATCTTTGGAAGAGCTAGCGGACGTCATGGGAACAACATCCATATCTC
Organism: Ceratopteris richardii; assembly: GCA_020310875.1. Lineage (NCBI taxonomy): Eukaryota > Viridiplantae > Streptophyta > Polypodiopsida > Polypodiales > Pteridaceae > Ceratopteris > Ceratopteris richardii. The sequence goes on from CM035406.1 coordinate 115,512,534, forward strand.
GGAAGCAAATTGAAGCCAGTAGTTGCTCCAAATCACTCTTCACAACCTCTTTTGAGCAACTTGCAGTTTTGAAAGCTCACAACGACACATTCTTGCTGGAATCCAAGGAACCAGCTCATACAACGGATGGACACCACCTCTCAAAGCACTACATAGAACAGCCCTTCCAACAAGGGTCTGTCAGGGACGACAGACTCGAGAGGGGGGGGAGTGTTGAAGCTCAAAGTCAAGGACAAAGCATGGAAGCACATCAAAAGGTGGACGCACAAGGAAAGGGAGCAAGTAGGGAGCTCCAAGAAGTGTATGTCAAATTTTCAGAAGAATCCCCTACAAAAATAGTGATTTTCATCACTAAAAACCATTGTAAATACCATTACCTATTTTTAGTAACTCCATTTTGTTCAAGCCGAGGAGTCCTCGAGCTTGAGGAGTATTAAAAGTACCATCATACCAATTTTCATAATTTTTAGACTTCGTTTGAGCCCTCAAATAAGCCCTGGAACCTAATTTTTAACTAGGCCGGACACTAGGTCTGGACAGGGCCAAAACTAGTCAAAAAACTATAAAAAGAGCTAGAGAGCTCATTTTTGGGGTTAGCTTGTTAGAGAATAGAACTTTGGTAAGAGAACTCTTTTGCAATCTAAGCTTTCCATTGTTCCTCTCTTTGATCTTACTTTGTGCGCGTGTGTGTGTATGTGTGTGCATGTTTGTGTGCTTTCACTCACGCACTTGTGCCTTCACTTGCTCGTGGTCTTCATACCGGTCCTCACGTCTCCGCGGATTGACAAGTAAAGGAGGTGGTGCTTACACTTGAGCAACATCATAGTTCAGACTATTCCCATGAAGATAGTCCACATGGTTATTATACAGAGTCACCTGAGCATAGTGAGACTTATTCGTATCAATATGAGGCACCACCTATGGAACCAAATTGGGAGCCAGAATGCTCCAATGTCATGTATACAAATCCTAACCCCAATCCCCAATTGAGACAAGTAAGACCACAAGCCCCTAGAGGAACATGTTTTAGGTGTTAGGGTGACCATTTCATTCGTGAATGTCCCCACCCATCAACTCCGGGACAAGGTCAAAACATCATAATACAAGGCTTTTGTCTTGAGTGCGGCAAGGAACATCTCCCGAGAGATTGTCCCAAAATCCCTCTAGTGCACCCATGGTTACGCCCATTAATGTGGTAGGCTTAGTGGTGGATTCAAGTTCAAGTAGCAGTAATGGGGTTCCTACACAGGCTGTCACTAGGGCACAAGCTGTACAACAAGCTAAACCAGTTCATCAATCAAAATCAAGTGAATCAGGAGAGTCGAGTAAGAGGAAAACAAGAACTTGGAAGGATACCAGAGAGAAAGCTAATCGCACGTGGAATAAAAAGTTATCTGAACTAGAAGAAAGCCTGAAAGATGCAAAAAAAAAATAGAAGTTATTGCATCTCAAAGCCCCTCGCATGTATGAAAATGGTAGAGCTAGCTCAGGCTATGCTCGAGACCAGTCAATCATTCAATCACACAAACTCTGTCAAACCGGATTTGAATTTCTAGGGCTTACTAGAAAGATTAGAGCAATTGGTAAACAAGCCCTAGGTTTCTTTACCTTCACAGGCTCAACCAGTTGTTGAAAGAGAAAGCTCACCACCAGCGAAAGTTTACATTCCTGATTCCATAGATGAGGAAGCACATGTTTCAATTCAACAATACTCTCAAGAGTTCTTGTGGGAAATACAAGAAGAGAAATGGGCCAAGGAGAAGGTTAACCCCCCTCCTATTCCTGAAATTGATGATCTTCACGATCAATTTCCCCAAGACATTCCATCTATCTACAGAGAACAATTAGACAACAAGAAGATGAAAGATTAGATTTTGAATCTAATTCTTTACAAGAGTTGCCACAATTCACAAGCCCATGGGAATCTGAATCTCTTTAGATCAGAGCCCCCACAATATTGGTAAGAAATGAAGACAGAGGCCTCAAGGAACACGGATGTCGTGAAGAACACTAAGGTTCAATGTCATCTCACTTTAGAAGAGGTGCTCAAAGTAAAACCTGAGCTATGGAATCATGTGCAAGATCAGGTTCCAGAACTTGACTCCAATATGCCAAAAGTAGGCTCTAAACAGAAAGTATGAGAGATACCTCTAGACAAAATAGGAGACGAGTGAAGGTGAAGAGGGTAATACTTATCTTCCAATCACCTACCAAGCTTACACAACCAAAGCGATCATAGATTCAGGTGCTGGTGTTTCTATTGCAACCACCTCCTTATGGAAGCAATGGGGCAAACCAACATTAAGACCAACTAGAATGAAGCTTCAAATGGCGGATGACCATGTTGAAAGACCTCTAGGATTGCTAGAAGGGATAACTCTAACCACTTGTGGGGTGGAGTTTGAACACACATTTGATATATGTGACTTTGAAAAAAATAATGTCTATGAGATGATCCTGGGAAGGCCCTTCCTACGACAATTGCAAATATTACAGGATTGTGAAACCAACTCCTTGTACTTACAACACTTAGGGTTCACCACCAAGGTCAATCTAAAGGATTATACCTTCAGAGATGTACCACCCCTACAGTGGAATCCTATCCACAAAGCAAAAGAAGATTCTATCTCTGTGCATTCTGGAAGTTCACCTGATCCACCTTGGATGCATGAAGATACTCACTTGTGGATGTGCAAGGTTGCAGAGGAAGAGGAAAAATGCCTTAAAGCGAGAGAAGAAGGAATTTCTCAAGGAGAAAGACCAGTTAGAGACCCAGCCTACACACCGATGATCTTTCTAGATGAGGAATTTGAGCCTCATGGTTGGGCCGAGATCTTAGCCACCATGGACATTGTTACCAATGAAGAATAGTGGAAACATCATTGTGATGAGGAGGGCTATGATATCTCTGTGTTCATGTGTCAGACCTTTCTAGAAGAATGTGACCCTAGTGACTTCATAGAAGAAGAAGAGAACGATGATGATCTAGAATCCATTGTGATGGATAGTTACTTTGACTTAGAGAATCACTATCTAAAAGATATAGGAGTGTTCACCCAAAAGGAAGAAGAACCTCTCGCAAGTATCAAAACAGTAAATTCTAAGGATGGAAGTGAAGGAGGTCAAAAGAAAAAGAAAAGAAGAGTAGTGAAACAAGAAGAGGAGGAATCATTGTTTGAGGTAGTAGAAAATTTCAAGAAATACAAAGTGGAAGACCGAAAAATTTTGGTATGAATGCCTAAAAGAGAGGCCATCATAGGAGAATCATATGATAATAAAGAAAAGACCAAAAAAATTGTAGTAACCATTGAAGAGAATGAAGAGATATGTAAATACATAGGAGAAGACCTAAGTGGAGAAGAAGAAGCAGAGCTTGTAGCTTTATTAAGGGAATATAGGGATGTGTTTGCATGGCACTATAGAGACTTGAAGGGAGTAGATCCGAAAATTTGCTCTCATACAATCCCCGTGACTACTGACGCCAAGCCCACCAAACAGAAGCCCTACACATATAATGACACTTATGTAGCTAAAATAAAAGAAGAAATTGACAGGCTGATTGAAGCGGGATTTATCTATGAGATTGAGCATACCGAATGGGTGTCTTCCATTGTAGTGGTGCCCAAGAATGGAAAATTGTGAGTGTGGATTAACCATAAAAAAGTTAATGCTGCTATGATTCGAGATAGTTATTCACTTCCAATCACTGAACATCTATTGGAGCTTGTTGCAGGAAAGGAAGTTGATAGCTTTCTTGATGGATTTTCAGGTTACAACCAAGTAGCCATTGCCGCAGAAGATCAACACAAAACAGCTTTTGCCATAGAGTGGGGAATCTTTGCATTTCATGTGATGCCATTTGGGCTCACCAATGCACCTGCAACATTCCAAAGGCTCATGTGTCATGTTTTCAAGGAGTTCTTGTGAAAGAGCTTAGAAGTGTATGTGGATGATTTATGTGCTCATTCCCAAGAAAGAAGATACCACATCCCTGAGCTCAGACAGATCTTCAACAAGTGTAGAGAATATCGAGCGTGTTTGAACCCAGAAAAGTGTGTATTCATGGTATGACAAGGAAAAATCTTAGGTCATATTGTTTCTAAGAACCGAATATCAACAGGCGAGGACAAAGTAAGAGCCATAGCAGAGTTGTCGAGGCCAAGGAACATTAAAGAGGTACAAGCCTTTATGGGCCATTGTGGATATTATCGTAGGTTCATCCACATGTATGTGATCATAGCTAAACCGTTGTATGCCTTGCTAACAAATTTTGAGTGGAACGATGAATGTGAAAAATCCTTCAATGAGCTAAAAAGATGTTTGTGCTTAGCACCAATACTGACCACTCCTGATTGGAATAAACCATTCCATGTTCATGTAGATGCATCCAATCATGTAATAGGATGTGTGCTAGCACAACCCACAAGTGAAGGAAATCTAGACTTGTTGATAGCATATGCGAGTAGACACTTGAATGCAAGTGAGCGAAACTATACCACAACGGAAAGAGCAGGCTTAGGCATGGTGTATGCTGTGAGGAAGTTTAGACACTATCTATTGGCCAACAAGTTCAAGTTTTTTACTGATCATCAAGCTTTATGATATTTGGTCAATAAGCCTTGCAATACAAGATGCTTAGTAAGATGGTTTCTCTTACTAATGAAATACGACTTTGAAGTGGTTGTTAGAAAAGGTAGAACCCACCTCAAGGCAGATCATCTTTCTCGCATCACTTCAGGAGAGTCACCACAAGGAGTGTCTGATGAACTGCCTGATGCTTATCTGTTCAACTTAGAGGTTGTTCCTAAATGGGCAAATAAGTTGGTACATGTCTTAACCTTTGGACCTGCAAATAAGAACGTAAAAACAAACAAAGAAGAAATTGTAAAATCGCAAAAATATCAAATACTGGCAGGAAGCATGTACAAACAAGGTACAAAGGGTGTATTAGCTTGTTGTGTTGAGGATGATGAACATAGTAGTTGGTTGCAACAAGCCCATGAAGGATTGCTAGGAATTCACTATTCTAAACAGCAAACATGGCAAAATCTAAAATGTTTAGGAGTGTATTGGCCTAGTACGGACAAAGAATTCATGAGTGGATTAAGAATTGTCCAATGTGCAAAGAGAGACCCCTAGTGGAGCATGCCACCCTTTATCATGTGTCATTAATTCGAAACTGGAGTGCTCCATTGGTAGAATTCATGAGATTGGGAACATTACCCAATGAAGCTAGTCTAGCAAGAAGAAGAAGCATGGAGCAAGAGGCTCAAGACTATGCCTTAGTTGGAGACAACCTATATCAAAGAGGCAGAGACGATTACTTAAGATTGTGCGTTCATGAATCAGACTATTTGAAAATCTTAGAAACTACCCATAGCAATGTTGTAGGCGGACATTTTGGTCCTGACCGAGTAATTAAGACTATTCTATTCTCAGGACTTTGGTGGCCCACTCTTCGTACGGATGCACATACCTATGTGAAGAAATGTGACACATGCCAATGTGCATAATATTCGATTAGAAAAGATGAGATGGCTTTGAGGCCAATGATGGGAGGATGTGCATTTTTGAAATGGGGTATAGACTTTCTAGGTCCCATTAGCCCCCCAACAAGAAACCCCCATGCCGAATACATTATTGTAGCCATAGATTACCTTACAAAGTGGGTAGAAGTCAAAGCCACAAAAAAGAGTGATGCTCAAACGACTGCAAAGTTCTTATTTGAGAACATGTTCACGAGATATGAACTACCAATAGAGTTAGTAAGTGATAGAGGTACTCACTTCTTGAATGAAGTCATTGAAAATCTTCTCCAAGAATTATTGGTGATACATAAAAAGTCTTCCCCCTATCATCCACAAGCTAACGTATAAACTGAGAGCATGAATAAGATCCTATGCAACGTATTGACAAAATTGGTAAATAATAAATGCTCTGATTGGGACAAACAAATTCAACATGCTATTTGGGCTTACTGAGTTGCCTATAAAATGGTACTCAATGCCACACCATTTCAGATGGTCTTCAGATAGAATGTTGTGCTACCATTGGAGTTCTTAATCCCAGCCTTGAAAGTAGCATAAGAATATGAGTGGAATGGACATGAAATGTCCTCTAGGATCTTTGATCTAGAACGCTTAAGTGAGACAAGGCTACGAGCGGCAGCAGGCATCTATGCTGCAAAGAAAAGACAAAAGGCATACTTTGATGCACACATCAAGGATAAATGATTGAAAGAAGGAGATTTAGTGCTGGTTTATACACTAAAGCAATATGCCCGCAAATTAGAGAAACAAGGATATGGACCCATGATCATTAATAGAATTTCCACTAGTGGTGGAGTTCAATTGGCCACTCTAGAAGGTGACACCTTGCCAAACTATATTAGTGGATCTCGAGTCAAGATGTATCAAGAACCTCTTACAGAGGATATGTTAATGAGACTCAACACTGCTAAGAATTGAAAAGAAGAAGAGTTGATGGTTAGAGAAGAAGTGCAAGCCGAGGCGAGAGAACACATCAGGAGAAATAAGTTAAGGTGACTAGGCCTAGATGTAAACCCAAAAGCCCCAAAATATCACATGGACATGTGCCAAAAATCGGGCATGATTACTTCTCGCATAATCAATCGATGCCCCTTTGTGACTGTGGAGGTAGGACGAGGAAAGAGTGTAAGGACTATGAGAGCCTTGGTTGACTCAGGTGTAGCAACTAGTGCAGTTAGACTTTCATACTGCCAAGACCTACTATTGAACATCAAGCCCATAGAAGCCTATCTCATAGGTTTGGGAGGTGTGGAAACCCTTTGTTTTGGCGAGGTGGAACGTCCCATCTACCTTCAAGATGTTCCAATGAAAGTCAAAATGCAAGTGTGTCATGATGAGGACCTTACAGAGCCACTTGTCTTGGGTCAAGATTGGATTTATGACCAGGCAGTCAACCTAAAACTAAGAAATCAACTTCTTCAAGTTTGGGTAAAGGAACAATGCATTACATTAGAATTAGAGAACCGCATGCTCACAGATCATGGCACCACACACTCTCTTAGTTCCTCTAAGACTAATCTTCATGAACAAGATGTTGTATGTGTCAAAAGCTCTATGATCCAGAAGGACTCAATCATGGAAGGACAGTCGCAAAGGCAAGCACACTCTCCTTCTTTTTCAAAGAGTAAAGCATCCACAGTAGTTCACCCTCAGAAGCAAGTGAAACAGTACAAGACAACCTTTATATCAAATAGACAAAGAGCCTTCAAGAGTAAAGTAGTTCCGGGCATAAAGCAGATCTAGGTACGAAAAAGGAGAGCAACCACTAGTCGTGCCAACACAATTCCCACCCAAGCAAACCAACCATGGTGTTAAGCCTATAAAAGTCACATTGGTCAAAGTCAACCATAGTCAAAGTCAAAGGGTCAAAGTCAAAGTGGTCAAATTCAACATGTTCTGGGTCAAAGTCAACATGGGTGAAGTCAAAGCATTCAAAGTTTGGGTGTCAAGGTGCACAGGTAGTGCACAATTAATTGTTCACAAAGGTTATATTTGCAGAAAGTTGGATGCAGGATGCAGAGTGTCTTTTTGTAATTTCTCTAAGGTTCAAATTGTTTTTAAAGTGTTTGTAAGGTTCAGGTGAACCCTTTCTTAGGTGCACAATTGAAGAATTAAAAGGCAAAATCTGAAGGTATGTGAAGCGATAGCATATGCAGAAGTGAAAGTATGGCCCCCCAATTAAAATTTTTGTTTGTCTAAAGTCACTACAAGGCAAAACAGGGATTCGTTGGCTGCCCACTTTTGGAGACAATCTTGGGACATCAAAGTGAGCACCAAGATACTCTAGTAGGTAGGAGCGTACGTGAACCGACACTCAAATCAAGGCAAGCCATTATTCTTGGTAAGACTAAGAGATTGTGAGAAAGTCTGGACTAAGAGAGGAGTAAGAGGCAATCCAGAGGGAGTGTGCGCGACACAGAGAGCCATTGCAAGGTGCAAGAAGAGTGACTTAGTTTGGATGCAGAGAGAGGTGAAGCAAGGAATAGTAAGAGTTCCAAAGTCCCATTGAAGGTGCACATTGTCAAAAGGTGTCCATCCCTCCCCTTATTGGAAGCTTGGTGCAAGGTGTGCACAAGGGCAAGCTTGGAGAAGGTGGAGGTATGGTGCGGAGGTCGGCGGCAGATTCTAAGTACTTTGTAATCTTGTTTCATGAGCATTATTTAGCCTTTGGCATATTGTGAAGAGTATTTGGCTTATGTACAAGCTTGTATTCTCTTCCTAATTGATCAGAAGCTTTCGTTGTCATTAACTCTTTTCTTCTCACCCTCCATTCTCCTACAAACACTCAAGTCCCTCTCTACACAAGAATCCCCCAACAAAATTTGGCATGCATGCTGGGACATAAGGAGACTTGAGCATAGGAGGAGCAATATCGTAGTGTGGGAGAAGCATTATTCAAGTGCAGACAGTGTTATGGGACTACTTCATTGGGTTAAGAGGTAAATCTTCTTATTAATTATCTCAACCTAAGGGGGTTATGAACAGCTCATGACCGCAACCCGGTCTCAAACATTGAGAATCACTTGCAAAGTGTTGAGCCCATAAAAGTCATGTTGGTCAAAGTCAAGTGCATTCAAAGTCAACTGGTCAAAGCCAACAAGGTCAAGGTCAAAGTCAATAGGTGCAAAGCCAAAGTGCTAAAGTGCAGGTGTCAAAGTGCACAGGTAGTGCACAATTAATTGTCCACAATGGGTAAATTGGAGAAAGTGGGTTGCAGGTTGCAGAGGTATTTTCTCTAATTTCCCTAAGGTTCAAAGTGTGTTTAAAGTGTTTTGGAAGGTTTAGGTGAACCCTCTCTTATGTGCAAAAGTGAAAACTTAAAAGGAAATGTGAAGGTATGTCAAGGGGCAGCGTACGCATAGGGAAAAGTATGGCCCCCCAATTAAAATTTTTGGTTTTAGTCTAAAGTCACTACAAGACAAAATAGGGAGTCGTTGGCTTCCACTTGTAAAGACAATCTTGGGACATCAAAGTGAGCACCAAGATACTATTGCAGTTAGGAGCGTACATGATCGACACACTCAATTCAAGGCAAGGACTATTCTTGGACAATTCTGGAGTAATCAAGAGAAGCATAGTCTAAGTGGAGCAAGAGAGGAAAGTGCAAGAGTCACCAGTGTGCGACGTAGAGAAGTGGAAGTGAAGGAGTGCATGGAGAGTGACTAAGGGATTGTGTAGAGAGTGCTAAGCTAGTCCCGCAAGGATCTCAAGGTCTCCTTGCAGTGTGCACGTGCCGACAGAAGGTATTCATTCCTCCCCCTTAGTGGAAGCTTGCTGCACGGTGTGCACAAGGGTAAGCTTGAAGCAGGTGGAGGTCTGGTGCAGAGGAGGCCGGCAGCAAGAAGACTTTGGGTATTTGGTAATTTGTAATTGAGCACTCTGTGGGATTTTTCACAGAAGTATTGGCTTGTATTGTGCTTCAACATTGTATTTGTCTTAGTGTAATCAATCGGCAGAGGCTTGTAGGGTGTATTTTCTCTTCTTGTCTTTTCCTTTTCTCCTACAAATCCTCAAACTCCTTCTTGTCCAAGAATCCCCCAACAAAATTTGGCATGCCCGGTGGGACTTCCAAGGAGATTTGAGCTTAGGAGAAACGAAGCACAAAGTATAGAAGAGATCACGTGTCTACAGTGCTACTTCATCAACCAAAAGGTAAATATTCTTATCAAGTGTCTCATATTAAGTGGGCTATGAGCTGCTCATGACCGCAACCCGGTCCCAAACATTGAGGGTCACCTGCAAGCAAACAAGAAGGAAGGTTGTTAGAAGATCCTCCAGTCCACTATCTTCAACCTCATCAGTAAAGAGCATGGCGGGACAGGTAGACTTGGAAACCTTACTCTCAAGATTAAATATAAAGTTTCCTTCTTTCAAAGGCCTAGCTCAAGAGGATCCGGATGAACACATTAGAAGGTTTTTGGCACTATGTAAGACTAGAGGCTTAATGGGTAGGGAGGATGCCTTTTTTATTCTCTTTCCTGCCACATTAGAAGGATTAGCAGATAAGTGGTTCAGCCAGTTTGCTGAAAACCATTTTACCACTTGGGATTTGATGAAAGATGCATTTAAAAATCAATTCCAGCATGGCAACACTGCGGAGATCATCATAGAAGAACTAGAAAATTTGAGATTGGGTCCAGGAGAAAAGTTCCCAGAGTTTGTGACTAGGGCCAAAGCACTAATGGCTAAATTGCCAGATGCACCACATGATTTTTTTTGTTAAGAAATGGTTAGCTAAGCACCTACCAGTGGCCACCCAATGCAAAATAAAGGAATTAGTGTTACCTATAGGCTCCATAGAGGAGTTCATCAACACAGCTACACGCTTGGAGCAGATAAGGTACCAGTATGGAGCAACTTCTTCACAACCAACATATGGTACAGAAATGGAGGATCCAGTGATCCAGCTAAGGAAGGAGCTGGAGGGTTTAAAAAGAAATAAGCCCTACAAAGAGGAGGAGAATGTTGTTGCTCAATTGAGAAGGGAGATTGAAGCACTAAAGCTCCAAAAGGAGGAGGAGGCCCAAGCAGAGGAATTGGCTCAACTGCGACAGGAGCTGCAGGAACTCAAAGGGGGTGGCATCAAGAGTGGACTTTGGTGTTCCATGTGCAACAAGCAAGGTCATATAGTAAGTGAATGTCCTCTGTTAAGTGTGACTTGCCAATTATGCAGGAAAGTTGGTCATGAGGCCCATGAATGCCAATCAAGGGTATTTGTATGGAAGAAGAAGGGGTGGACAACCCAGACGTAGATCTATTTGAAGGAGTAGATTTATATGAAGATGAAAACATGTTGGCTTGGCTCCATGCAGAAGACCCATCTTCCTGCTATGGAATTTTTCCAAAATCAAGTAGAGAAGAAGCATATGAAGAAAAAGAGGAAATCACTCAGGTTGAAACAGTCTGAGTCAAAGACAATAGCAAAGAGAAGAAAAGCAAAGCCCTTACATGCAGCAGTGATGAAGCTACTCCAATTCATATGTCAATGGTCACTTTTTTATGGATACTGGTATGGCTATCATCTGTTATGTATCTCAAGGTCTCCTTGTAGTGTGCGCGTGCCGACAGAAGGTATTCATTCCTCCCCCTTAGTGGAAGCTTGGTGCAAGGTGTGCACAAGGGTAAGCTTGAAGCAGGTGGAGGTCTGGTGCAGAGGAGGCCGGCAGCAAGAAGACTTTGGGTATTTGGTAATTTGTAATTGAGCACTCTGTGGGATTTTGCACAGAAGTATTGGCTTGTAGTGTGCTTCAACATTGTATTTGTCTTAGTGTAATCAATCGGCAGAGGCTTCCAGGGTGTATTTTCTCTTCTTGTCTTTTCCTTTTCTCCTAAAAATCCTCAAACTCCTTTGTCCAAGAATCCCCCAACACAAAGCAACAATAAGGAAGGCTATTAGAAGATCCCCCAGTCCAGTGTCACCAACATCGTCAGTAAAGAACATGGCAGGTCAGGTAGATTTGAAAACTCTACTTTCTAGATTAAATATAAAATTTCCATCTTTGAAAGGCTTAGCTCAGGAAGATCCGGATGAGCACATTAGGAGATTCTTAGCATTATGCAAAACAAGAGGTTTGATGGGAAGAGAGGATGCCTTTTTTATCCTCTTTCCTGCCACATTAGAAGGGCTAGCAAATAAATGGTTCAGCTAGTTTGCTGAAAACCATTTCACCACATGGGATTTAATGAAAGAGGCATTCAAAACTCAATTCTAGCATGGGAACACTAGAGAGATAATCATAGAGGAGCTAGAAAACTTGAGACTAGGTTCTGATGAAACATTTCCAGAGTTTGTAACTAGGGCCAAGGCACTAATGTCTATGTTGCCAGATCCCCCACATGATTTCTTTATTAAGAAATGGTTAGCTAAACCACTTCTAATGACTACACAATGTAAAATCAAGGAATTAGTGTTGCCAACAGTCTCCATAGAAGAGTTCATTAATACAGATACATGACTGGAACACATAAGACAACAATATGGAGCAAGTTCTTTGCAACTACCCCTATTCTGTAGAAATTGAGGATCCAGTGATTCAATTAAGGAAAGAGCTGGAGAACTTAAAAAGAAGTAAACCTCAAAAGGAAGAAGAAAATGTAGTAACCTTGTTGAGGCGAGAAATCGTGGCCCTCAAACTACAAAAGGAAGAGGAAGCCCAAGCAGAAGAAATAGCTCAACTTCGACAGGAATTACAAGAATTAAGGGGAGGTGGCATGAAAAATGGGCTATGGTGTACCATGTGTAGCAAACAAGGCCATGTGGTAAGCGAATGTCCATTCTTTAATGTATCATGTTAGTTATGCAGGAAAATTAGGCATGAGGCTCAAGACTATTCTTCAAGAGGAATGAATACACAAACATATTGGAACCATGGAGGAGTAGGAATTCAACCTCCAACCAATGTGATGGCTGCAGCTCCTAATCAAAGTAACAATTATATTTCCAAGCCTCGTGGAAACTTTGGAAATGGGCCTAGAAGGCCAATTATCTGCTTTAGATGTGGAGAATGTGGGCACTACCACAGCAAATGTGCCCTACCAAAAGATGCCCCACCCTGCAAGAATTGCCCAAAGGCTAGAGATCACTTCACTAATTGCTACCCAAAAAATAGGCCATCAACAACAGGTCCCAATATTCAAATGTTAGCTGTAAATAAGGATGATATTATAGAAGAAATATATAGGCCATCTCCCTCTGCTACGGTTGTTCAACTAGAAGAGATTGACTCCCTGGTTGTGCAGACTAGAAGCAAAGGAAAGGCTCAATTGGAAGCTGATCAAGACCCTAATACGTCTGGATTCAATAAAGAAAAGAAGGCCAAGGAGGTCGAGAGTACACCCAGTGAGCATACACATAAGGAGTTTAATAGAAGTAGCAACAATATTATTGAAAATGCATTCAGAAAAGTGCAGAAGGAGCTTGATGTAGTAAATACACACCATGCAACCAAGGAATCAGGAGCCTTGGAGTTGTTGAAGTCAGTTAAAACAGAGGTCAATATTCTTGACTTAATAAAGATGAATGAAAGGTTCAGGTCTGAAGTCTTAGAAATAATACATGAAGCATCCACATCGACCCTCGTGGCCAAAGCTATAGTTGGGGGTACAAATAAATCTACAGGAAATGAAACCCTAGCAGACTACAAGTCTTAGAGCCTGAGACTTATAGTGAATATTAATGGGCAAATTCTAAAAGGATTTATAGTAGATGGAGGTTCAGGAATCAATCTGATGCCTGAATACACTATGAAAAAGCTGGGGTTTCAACCATCAAGGGCAGCCAATTTTACGATTAAATTGGCCGATCAGAGTACAGTCAGACCTATGGAAGTAGTCCCTAACATTCAGATGGAAGTACAAGGTAACACATTTATCTTGGACTTTGTAGTTATAAGATTACCGAATGTGCAAGGAGGATTTCCTCTATTAATTGGAAGACCCTGGCTAAGGCATGCTAGTGTAGTACATGACTAGAGCAAAGATACCATGTGGGTCCAATAGGAAGGCGCTAAATTAATCCAATTATTGTTGGAAGAAGGTCCGGATCAACAAGGACATACCAACATGATGCAATCTCTTGGTATACACATAGATATGGACTCTATGGACAATCAAGAAGGCAAGGAATTGGATCTATGTGATGAATAAAACATGCTCGCATGGTTAGAAGCAGGGAATTCTTTTCCTTGCTTTGGAAATTTTCCATCTAACTCAGACATAGAAGAAGGGTATTGAGAAAAAGAGGAAAGAATTCAAGTATCTTGGTTGGGAGACCCGGCAAAAGACCACAAAAGGGGAAAGAAATCTCCTTTACATAGCCATATAGAGGAAGTTATTGCAGTGGATTGTGACCAAAAGGAAGGTTCAGAGTCTAAAGGTAAGAAAAATAATATGGAAGAGGATTCTTTACCACTTCATGAGATCCCTCCAGGATAGATTCAAGAGGAAGAAGTGCAAATAGACATTCAAGGTGTTCCTGCTTATGATACCGAAGCTATGTGGGACAATGTAACTAAGGATGCTACTCAAGAAGGACTTACGGATAACATTAACATGCATCTAGTGAAGGAGGTTCAGTTGGGCAATGAGGATCAACCGCGTCCCATTTTAATAGCCACATGGATAGAGAATCATCTAGAGGTGCTCTTAAAGGTAACATCTTTCATGAAGTCATTTGCAGATATCTTTGCTTGGCACTACAAGGATTTGGAAGGAGTACCACCTAGTTACGAAGAGCACAGAATCCTTCTCATTGGAGGAGCAAAACCAGTGAGAGGTAAGAGTTATAGGCTGAATCCTAAATATGTTGAAGCTGTTTACTTGGAAATTGAGAAAATGGAAGATGTAGGAATTATCTAGAGCATTGAACAAGGTCACCATCCCATATGGATTTCCAATGCCATTTTCTGAACAGGTCATATAAGAAGTAGCTAGACATACACTTTATAGCTTCATGGATGGATTCAATGGATATAATCAAATATCCATCCACCTTGAGAATTGAGAGAAGACTACATTCTTAACGCCTTGGGGAATGTATGTATATGTAAAGATGCCATTTGGACAGAGAAATGCCCTAGCTACTTTCAATCGAATAGTTAATCTCATTTTTGGACCATTGTTGCTAGAGTCCCTCAGAATTTTCATGGATGATTTTTCATCCTTTTCAGGTACTTTTGTAGAGACTCCATTGGATTGTTTAGAAAAGCATATGATTCAATACAACAAGTTTTTAAGAGCGCAAAGAAAAAAAAGTTGAAATTAAAAAGTTTCGTCATTACTTGTTGGGAGTGAGATTTGTTATCATAATTGATCATCAACCGCTCAAATATCTACTGAACAAACCACAAGCGACTGGTAGGGTATGGAGGTGGTTACTTTTGTTCTAGGAATTTGATTTTTCTATAGTCCATAAACCAAGTAGAGAAAATGTTATGGCGGACCATCTATCCAGGATCAAAGCCATAGATCAAGCAATTAGAGTAAATGATGATTTTCCTGATGCCAATTTGTTTGTTGTACAAGCCAAGGGTTGTTATGATGACATAAAAACTTTTCTTAACACTGGATTGTACCCAAAAAAGGCAAGCTCGATGCAAAAGAAGAGGCTACTAATCAACAACAAACCATTTACTATTATTCAAGGCAAACTGTACAGGTATGGGAAAGATGGTTGTTTGAGGAAATGCAGAGAGAAGGAAGAGACATGGGATATCCTAACAAAGGCACATGAAGGTCCAGGTGGTGGGCACCTTCCAGGTCATATCATGGGCCAGAGAATTCTAGATGCAGGAGTATGGTGGCCCATTTTTTTTTAGGGACTCGAATGATAGGGCTAAGGTATGTGACATCTACCAACGATGCTGCCCTAAACCCACCAAGCAGAGAAACAACCCATTGACAGTAGCTACCAATTTGCAACCATTTGAGAAGTGGGGATTGGATTTTGTAGGACCTATATATCCTCCCTCTTTTCCAAATAGAGATAAATATTTACTAATTGCCACAGACTATGCAACAAAGTGGGCTGAAGCTATTGCTTCACCACATTGCATAGCACAGACAGTGGCTGAATTTCTATTTACCAATATTTTCTGCAGGTTTGGGTGCCCTTTGAAGATCTGCATAGACCAAGGAACACACTTTGTGAATAAGGTTTTGCATGAAATCTTTAACAGGTATAAAATTATTCATAGGACTTCATGCTCTTATTATCCCAGGGCAAATGGCCAGATAGAGTCCACAAATAAGGTATTGATTGACATGGTGCGGAAGGAATGTATGCTACAACCTACTGCTTGGGGTAAAGCTTATCTTGGTATAGTGTGGGCATATACATTAGCCTATAAAGAAACAACGGGCTTTCTCCATTCCAACTGGTTTATGGGATAGCCCCCATAGAACCATTTGAGTTCATACATGGCTCGATCAGAACTGAAGGGGTTCAAAGAAGGAGAGGCTCAGAGGTAACTAATAGGCTCACATCTTTGCACAAATTGGAAGAATCCCATATTCTAGCCTCCAGACAGTTAGAGCAGACTAAGCTCAAGAGAAAGGACGCTCATGACAAGAACTTGTGGCCTAAAATTTTGAAGCCAGCTGAGTTAGTTATGTTACACAGACCATAGATGTCTACTCAAGCTAAGGGGAAATGTATCCCACACTGGGAAGGGACTTATCGAATTAAGACAATGCTGAATTGGGGTGCACTATAGTAAGAGACTCTAGAAGGAGAGGTACTATCAATATATCAAGGCTCAAGGCCTATCATCAACATTAATGAAGCTTTTTGGATCACCTGGAACTTGCAAAATTTGTCGAGGTTGTACATAACCTTCTCATTCCATTTTTCTTAACTTTTAGTATTTTTTATCCATTTTCATGCTTGTTCCTTGCCCTTTAAGCAACTTAGAATCCATTTCACAACCTTGGCATAAGAAAATTTTTTAGGAAATTTTTGGGAAATTTTAAGGTATTTTTATAAATTTTTCTAGCATTTTTTCATCTTTTTCAATGCCATTTTCTTGATAAAATGGAAGAATAAAGGAAGCACTCTATGGTTTTGAGTGAGAAAATGGCCTATTTTGAATTTTTTTTGGATTTTATTAGTATTTTTTATAGTTTTCAGTGTATTTTTCCAAAAAAAGGAGAAAAAAAGGACTGACAAAAGACCCTAACGGCTAATTATATTTATTGTGCGCTTGAAGAAAATTATAAAGTGAACCATCAGAAAGGACATCCATTGACAAGAAAGACAAGCCAATGGTCAATCACCATGATGGAAGTACAAGAGTAAGAGATGAAGATTCACGCACCTTTCACCATGGTAAGAATTGTATGCTTCAACAACACTATAACCATGATCGATTAGGAAACCTCTTTGTCGGCATACCCTTGAGCACCTAGCTCAAGACCCAACTTCTTGCACCATAATTCTTCCAATGCATTTCCCAAGTATGCATGCATAGGGCTACATTACAAGGCCGTGCACAAGGCACATTCTTCTTCCAACCCATGCAGTAATGCACTTAATTATGGGTCACGAGTACTTGGTATGAAAACTAGGGAAGCCATCCTTGGAAACTAGAGGATATCAAGGTGACAACAGCAAGTGGAAGGAATCAATCCACCACCGAGAGCTACTCACAATCAACCATGATAACCTCTTTTGAGCAGCTCACAATTTATGAAAGCTCAACATAACTCTTATGTTGGAATCAAGGAAGAAGTATATATAGAGGGACTAAACATGACCAATGAAACAAGTGACCCCACTACAGATGGAAGATAGACCGCTCTGGTGGAGACATGAGGAACTCTACCTCTCAAAGTACTATATGGAACAACCACTACAACAAGGGTCTGTCAAGGATGACAGACTCAAGGGGGGGAGTGTTGATAGTCAAGGTCAAGCACAAGCATAGAAACACATCAAGGAAGTGGACACACAAGAAGAAGGAGCATGTAGGCAGCTCCAAGAAGCACATGTCAAATTTTCAAAAGAAATCCCTATAAAAATAGTGATTTTTATCACTAAAAACCATTGTAAATACCATTTTCCATTTTCGTAAATCCATTTTATTCAAGCCGAGGAGTCCTCAAGCTTGAGGAGTATTATAAGTATCACCTTGCCAATTTTCATAATTTTTAGACTCCGTTTGAGCCCCCAAATAAGCCTTGGAACCTAATTTTTAGCTAGGCCAGACACTAGGTCTAGACAGGGCTAAACCCACTCAAAAAACTATAACAAGGGCTAGAGAGCTCATTTTTGGGGTTAGCTTGTTGTAGATGTGAGCTTTGTAAGAGATTTCTTTTGTAATCGAAGCTTTCCATTGTTCAACTCTTTGCTCTTACCTTGTGCGCATGTGTCTCTATGTGTGTGCATGCTTGTGTGATTTCACTCACACACTTGTGTCGTCACTTGCTCATAGTCTTCATAATAGTCCTCACGTCTCCAGGGATTGACATTTATGAGGTGTATCTCTCTCCTCACGTTGGTACTTGCCATTGTGCTAGAGTGATAAAGACTTGAAGGAACAATTGATTTCTGTTGATGAGGTTATACAGATAGCTCACTTGTGCAAACCATTCTGAATGGTCTTCTTAATTCATAGCAGAGTTTTGCTTCTACTCTTCGGTTGATGATGAAAGGCAATCCAAATGCCTTATCTTTTGAGGAGTTAGTCTCTATTTTGTTGTAGGAGGATCAGTCCAGGCAGATCAGGTCCATTATGCGTGTTGCAGATCAAGCTTTCCTGGCTAGTCAGAAGGGCAAAGGAAAATGGAGCTCTTCAATTAGTAAGCAGAAATCTGCTAATTCTGCACAATCGAAGAGGGAAGACAAAGATGGAAAGAAATCAGAAAAGTAGAAATTGTTTTGCAAGTACTGTAAAGGAATGTTGGGTGTGTGTAGAAGTGTGAGAGAAGCACACACAAGGAGCACAAACGCAGCAAGACACACGGAGAACACGATGGCTAGAATAGCTTTCTCTATTGACGATGAACTGAACTAAAGTAAGAGCTTAATAATATCCCTAAGTACAAAGTACCACCACATATAAGAGTATCAAGTATGTGGTAACATGGGGAAAAAACCTCTAGCCAGCACTAGAGTAAAAAGTGCCCATGTATAGGGAAAAGGTTCACATCAAAGCTACTCGAGGAACACATAAGTGTAACAAACCCCCCTGGAGCGAATGATGTGAACACATACAAGGAGTGATAGATCAGCCCCCACAAGGTAACAAGCCTAAAGCTTTGCGAAAAGCTTCAAAATTTTCTTGTGGAAGAGCTTTGGTGAATATGTCTGCAACATTATCTTGTGTAGGCACATATACCAAATCAATATCTCCTACATGAAGGCGCTCTCTCACATAGTGATAATGCACCTCAATATGTTTGGTCCATGCATGAAACATTGGGTTTCATGCAACAGCCAAAGCACTCTAACTATCAGTGAGAATATGCATAGCAGCATCAATCTCCATGCAAAGATCCATCAATAGGCATTCTCAGCCATATACACTTCACTACAGCTGTGAAAACTGCCCTATACTCAGCTTCACAACTCGATGTCGCCACTGTAGGTTGCTTCTTAATCAACCAAGATATGCATGAGTCTCCAAGGAAAAAGGAATTACCACTAGTGGACATGCGAGTATCATAACAACCAGCCCAATCACTATCTGTAAAAGCATGCAAGCATGGCTGAATATCTCTGCCATAAAAGAGACCTAAGCTCAAAGTGCCTCAGAGATATCTAAACACACGTTTCACTGCTTGCCAATGCTTAGTGCCAGGGCTATGCATGAAGCGACTCAACTGGGAAACTACATATTGTATATCCAGCCTTGTGTTGCATGCATATATAAGACATCCCACAACTTGCTGATAAAGAGAAGTGTCAAATGCATCACTGGAATCCTCAACTGAGAACCTGAATCCTGTCTCAACTTGTGTGGAAACTGGCTTACAATCCTCAAAGTCAAAACGCTGAAGTAGTTTTTCAACATACTTTGGTTGATGCATAACAATTCCCCCCTCAACGAATACAAAATGGATGCCAAGATAGTAGCTCAAAAGACCAAGATAAGTGACATCAAAAGTATGCTACAAATCAGCCATAAGAATGTCAAGTTTTGCATCACATGACCCAGTCAAGAGTATGTCATCAACATAAAGAACAAGCACTGTAAGATCAGCCCCATTTTTGCGTACATAGAGTGTGCTTTCAATCGGACTACATGTGAAGCCAAGAGCAATCAAGTGCTTATGGATTTTGTCATACCATGCACGTGGAGCTTGCTTGAGACCATACAAGGCTTTATGCAAGTGACAAACCATATGCTCTTTCCCTTTCATAGCAAATCCAGGAGGTTGCTTCACATAAACCTCTTCTTACAAATCACCATTGAAGAAGGTTATTTTTATGCCCAACTGATGCACTTTTCAACCTCGATGGGCAGCCAATGCAACCACAGTACAAATGGTAGTCATGCGTGAAGTAGGTGCAAAAGTTTCCTCATAGTCAATGCCATATTGTTGTGCATATCCTTTTGCAACCAATCTAGCTTTGTAGCGATCAATGCTACCATCAGATTTTCTCTTAATCTTGTAAACCCACTTTGTACCAATGGCATTCTTTCCTTTTGGCAATTCACATAACTCCCAAGTACCATTCCTATGTATGGAATCCATTTTTGATTGCATAGCACTCATCCATTGTGGATTGTCACATGCATCTTCAAAAGAAAGTGGCTCTTCATTACATGTAGCAATAAGAGAATAATCCACAAAATTACTTGATGCATGGTGAGAGCTTGATCTTGTTCTACCAAGTAAAGGTACACTCAATTTGTTGTCCTGCAAAATTTGTTTCAGCCACTTTGGCATAGATTGTGCACTCTTGATAGACATGCATTCATTATGTAAAACATCTTCAATATGTACATCATGCGTGGGCTGAATTTCATGCTCATTTTCAGCCATATTTTGACGCAAATGTTCAGCCATATGTGGCTGGAAATTTCCAACATTTTTGACATTTTTTGGCTGAAATTTTTCAACCATGTTTGGCTGGAATTTCTCTGCATTTTCAGCCCTTTGAGCCTCAGTTGGCTGGTCTACATGGCCATAGTCAAGCGCACCATTTTGGAACAAAGGCATGAGTGTATCGAACACATCTTGTGAGCTAACTGTTGGCAGTTTTTTGCATTCAAGTAGAGGGAAAACTGAATTTTCAACAAATACCACATCTCGACTCACAATAATTGTGTTGGTCAATGGATGGTACAACCGATATCCCTTACTTACAGCACTATAACCAACAAATATACATTTCTTTGCCTTGTCATCAAGTTTGTGATTGTGATGGCACAAGAGCATATGCCAAACAACCAAACACACGCATATGACTAACCATAGGCTTATGACCATTCCAAGCCTCATAAGGAGTGATGACTCTCAATGCTTTTGTAGGGCAGCAATTCAACACATAATTTGCACACATGACTGCTTCCATCCAAAACATATGAGGAAGATGCTTTCCTTTAACCATACATCGTGCCATTTCAAGTAGAGTTCTATTTTTACGCTCGGCAACACCATTTTGCTGAGGTGTATATGGCACCGTACATTGGTGTGAAATACCTCTTTCACAAAGAAAAGCATTAAGCTCATGTGACATGTATTCACCACCACGATCCGTGCGTAGAGTCAAAAGCTTTTGTGAAGAAAAATTTTCAGCCATAGCTAAAAATGCTTTGAAGCAAGAAAATACCTCATTCTTTGCTTCATAGGATACACCCATGTATGGCGAGTAGCATCATCAATGAAGGTAACAAAATATACATGCTTCCCAAAAGATGGAGTCTTGACGGGACCACATACATCACTATGAATAAGCTGCAATTTTCTTGTAGTGTGGGTGTGACCATCTTTTGGAAAAGAAGCACGATGCATTTTTCCAAGAATGCAACCTTCACATGCATGATTTTCAATGAACTCAAGTGTAAGCAATCCAATAACCATGTCCTTCTTTTGCAAGTAGAGCAAAGTATTGAAGTTCAAGTGACCAAAACGAGCATGCCAAAGCTCCATTTCAGCCATGGAAGAATTATGAGCAACTAAGGCATTCGAGGCAGCCCTCTTGTATGTATCCATGCGATACAAACCATTACATAATGTACCGGACATCACGATAACATCGCCATTGTTGAAATCATGAACCATACACTTATCATCAACAAAGTGTACATGAAGTCCAGCTTTGGCAATCAACGGAACTGAAATTAAGTTCTTCTTGATACCGGGCACATACAATGCATTTTTCAAGAGAATCACACCTCCATTTGCAGCCGTAAGCTCAATTTCTCCTACTCCAATGATAGGATAAGAGGTATTGTTTGCACACACCACATGTCCTCCTTTAGGGGCATCTTTCAAAGAGGCAAAAAATCTCTTGCATGATGTTATGTGCTTTGAAGCACCACTATCAAAGAACCAATCCGAATCAGCCTCACTCACAACCATACATTTAGAATGTAAAGAAGCATCATAATGACATGTAACAACACATGCCCAAAAATCTCAAGCCATGTTCGCTTCATCATTCTTTGCATTTGCTGAATTTTCAGCAATAGACATGCCGGATTGCTTCTTCTTTTCATTGCGTTTAGCAAGCTTTCTACACTCATCAATAGTACGACCAGCCTTCCGGCAATATTTGCATCTCTTCTTCTTTTGCAAATCACCATCATTAGAGGAATGAGTGGAAGAGGAAGCTTGAGGCTTTGGTTTTGATGAACCCAAAGCTGAATCATACTAGCTTTTCCCCTTTTG
Organism: Ceratopteris richardii; assembly: GCA_020310875.1. Taxonomy (NCBI): domain Eukaryota; kingdom Viridiplantae; phylum Streptophyta; class Polypodiopsida; order Polypodiales; family Pteridaceae; genus Ceratopteris; species Ceratopteris richardii. The sequence goes on from CM035406.1 coordinate 115,534,919, forward strand.
TGAGATAGCGATTGCTTGCGTTCCCTCAATCAAACCACTCCTATTCTCTCTAGATTGCTCTTCTTGCAAAAGAAGAGACACAACCTCATCAAATGCATACATATTAGGATTTCCTTTTGCAACCAAACGGAGTGTAGTAGCAAAGCTTTGAAAAGATTCTGGTAATCCTTTCAACAATGTAGAAATGAGTGATGCATCCGGAATGATCTCATCTATGTTTGCCAATTGCTCTTTCAAGTCCTTGATGCGTGTCACATACACATCCATCGACTCATTTTCAGCCATACATACATCCTCAAGTTGCTTCCTCAAGTATGCAACACGTGCTTCATTATGCACGACATACAAAGAAGCAAGAGTGTCACATGCCTGTCTCGATGTAGAACATGACCGAATGTGTGGAACTATATGACGCTTCACTCAAAGTGCAATCAAAGCATGAGATTGAGCATCTTTTCCATCCCATCTAAGCTGCACCTATGTAGATGGAGAAGGAGAAACCACTGTACTCGAAGAAGAAGCTCCATCTGTGACAGTAGACTATGAAGTAGAAGCACCTGTTGGTCTTCGATCTACATCTGCCACTATGTTCCAAAGTTGTTTAGCAACAAGAACATGCTTCATCATGTAAGACCACATTGGATAGTTGGTCCCATCAATCTTATCTTCAGCTTGAAGAATTCCAAACAAGTCATTGCTGCCCGCCATTTCACTAAGGAACAAGAATGTGACAAAATCTTCACTTCGATGAAAGCTGAAACAAGTGCTGAAATTTCAACTCACAAACCGCCACTCTGATGGCAATTCTGACTGCACGAATGGCTTCAAAATGGGGGAAAACTCTAGTGCACCTGGTGGAAATGTTTTCTGGCTATTGAAATTCACAGTTCTATGCTCCAAAGTCGATTTGCAATGTTAAAAGTGCCTGTGCACCGCGACGGGAAAAACCAAAACTTGAGAAGGAGTTGAACCTGCTATGATACCACTATTGGGTGTGTGTAGAAGTGTGAGAGACACACAAGAAGCACACACAAGGAGCACAAACACAATAAGACACACGGAGAAGACCATGGTTGGAATAGCTCTCTCTATTGACAATGAACTGAACTAAAGTAAGAGCTGAATAATATCCCTAAGTACAAAGTACCACCACATATGAGAGTATCAAGTATGTGGTAACATGGGGAAAAAACCTCTAGCCAGCACTAGAGTAAAAAGTGCCCATGTATAGGGAAAAGGTTCACATCAAAGCTACTCGAGGAACACATAAGTGTAACAAGGAAATGATCATATTATAAAGAACTGCCCAAAACTGGCTGCTAAAGAGGCAAAGAAGAAAGATGCTGGAATGGTTGTTGTAGAGGCCTCTACACCCAAAACAAAGTCTGCTAATCTTGTGCAGGAAGAAGAATGGGCGTTTACTATTGTTTGTAATTTTGACCCATCTTCTCATGAGCAGTGCATGTCTGTAGTAGACTCAGATGTTTGGTACTTTGACAGTGGGGCGGCTGAACATATTACCTTGCAGCGCAGTTTCTTCTCTTCACTCGAGCCTACCCCTATAGGGAATACTGTTACATGCGCCAACAACTCCTCTTATCCTATTATGGGAGTTGGTAAGATCATTTTGACCACTGCTGATGGTAGTTCTTTCACTTTGTGAGATGCTTTGTTTGTGCCAGGGATCAAGAAAAATCTGTTATCAGTTTTTGCATTAGCCAAGATTGGCTTGGTTGTGAAGTTTGTTGATGACAGATGTACAGTTCATGATTTGTCAAATGGCGACGTGATTATTGCTTATGGCATTTTATTTCGTAGGTTGTATGGTCAAGAGTTAGGCTTTCCCACATAGTTTCTGGCTTGAGGCTGTCATGTGTGCAACATATGTACTTAACAGGTTCCCACTAAAGCGCTACAGTCTATCACTCCATATGAGGCTTGGCATGATTGCAAGCCATCTATTTCTCATCTGCGTGTTTTTGGTTGTCTAGCATATGCATTAGAGCTTGAACAACATCGCAGATAATTGGATGATAAATCAGTAAAATGTATTTCTGTTGGGTACAGTTCTGAAAGTAAAGGCTATCGTCTGTATCATCCATAGACTAAATGCACTCTGGTTAGCTGTGATGTTGTTTTTGTGGAAGATGCTATTCAGCCATTGCTTTCATGTACTAAGGAGACATCTCTTAGCTCCAAACACATGTATGATAGTTTGCTGCCTCTTTTTACAAGTGGACAGTCTACTGCTCGTCCTAATGAGGCAAGTTCTCAGCCTTTGTAAATTTCATGTGATGATGCAGATCATTCCATTTCTAATGTAGATTTACATGATGCACTTATTGATGAGAGAGCTGATATTGAGCAGGCAAGAACTATGCCAAAATGGTTGGTGCAGATTTTGTGTGACGTCAGATTAGATGCACCTTTGTCATATCGTACTCGATCAGGCTCTCATAGTGCCTCTTTTGCATTAGATTGCTATGCTATGGCTACATCTAGTCTCTGTGATGAGACTAAGCATGTTTTGTTTGATGAAGTACAAAATTCAGAAAATTGGATGGCTGCTATGCAATGTGAATATGATGCAATAATGAAGAATGGTACTTGGTCTTTATGTGACTTGCCTCTTGGCAAGAAGGCCATTGGCACTAAAGTGGGTATACTAGCTGAAGCGTAAACTTGATGGTACAGTTGATAGGTATAAGGCAAGGCTTGTTGCAAAGCGTTATGCACAGGAAAGAGGCATTGGAATGTACATCAATTGGACATTAAAACAGCATTTCTAAATGGTGACTTGCATGAAGAAGTGTATGTTTTTCAGCCCCATGGCTTTGTGCAAAAAGGGCATGAAAACCAGGTGTGCAGGTTAAAAAAGGCATAATATGGCTTAAAGCAAGCACCACGTGCTTGGTATGAAAAGATACATGCCTACCTAATTGCACATGGTTTTGAGAACAGTCCAACTGAAAGCACCTTATATGTCAAGCGTGCTAATGATGTACTTCTTATCATTGTGGTGTATGTTGATGACATGCTGCTCATTGGTCCTCATGAGAAGCATATTGCTGATTTCAAGGCTGATTTACATGCCCATTTGAGATGTCTGATTTGGGACACTTGCATCATTATCTGGGCATTCAATTTATGCATGTTGATGGTGGAATGGATTTGTGTCAAAAGAAAATATATTGACACATTATTGCAACATTTTGGCCTTGAAGACAGTAAACCTATTACCACCCCTATGGAGACAGGTTTACGACTGAGTCTTCAAGATGTTGGAGATGCATTTGATGTTAATCTCTATCAGAAGGCTTTTGGATGCTTGATTTACTTATGCATTACTCGGCCAGATATTTAGTTTGTTGTCTCACAAATGAGCAGGTTTATGCATTGCCCAGGAGTCAAGCATTGGCAGGCGGTTAAGCGCATCTTTCGCTAATTGAGTGGTACCCAGCTACTTGGATTGTTTTATCCCAAGGGGGGATCACTACTGCCACATTTGCATGCTTTTTCTGACTCTGATTGGGCTTGTTGCTATGACACTCGTGTGTCCACTAGTGGCTTTTGCTTCATGCTTGGTAGCTCATGTATATCTTGGTTGAGAAAGAAGCAGCCTACTGTGGCCACTTCGAGTTGTGAGGCTGAGTAAAGGGCAGCTTTCACAGTGACTGTTGAGTGTGTGTGGCTCATACGCCTTATGGCTGGTTTGGGTGTTGGTCAATCTTCTGCCACCACCATCTTCATTGATAGTGAGATTGCATTGGCACTTGCAAGGAACCTTATGTTCCATGCTCGCACTAAGCACATTGAGGTGCATTATCATTATGTCAGGGAGAGGTTCTCTGCTGGGGATATCAGTTTGGCATATGTTCCCATGTAGGAGAACATTGCACACCTTTTCATGAAGGCTCTGCCTAGGGAGAAGTTTGAAGCTTTCCGCAAAGCTTTGGGCTTACTTCCTTTTGTGGAGTGATTTCCACATAGCTTGTAGTGATGTGTGTGAACACACTAGGATCATCGGGGCACTTTTTTCCCTCTTTAGGAGGTTTTTTTCCCCGGCTTGTATATACGCCTATTGCCCTAATGGGCTACTTATCTTTGTACATTCTCTAGTAATACATTCAGTATTGTGTGTTGTGCTCCAAGCTTCTTCTTCTTCCTTGTGTTGTTTGTGTGCTTCCGTAGGCGTCTAACTCCAACAAAAAATAGTACTATTCTTGATTTATTGCTTTGTTATTCATTAGATAGTCCCACTAACTGGGATGAAAAGTTTCCATTGCTTCAATTTGCTTACAATAACACCACACAAACCACTATTGGTCATGCACCTTTTGAAATTTTTTATGGAAAAAAACTTCCCACTCCCATGTCACTCACCCAAACCGACATTCTGATGGCTGATTCTATTGCTCAAGATGCACATTTCTATGCTTCACGATGTTCTTGAGCACATTAGGAAAAGTCAAGAGCGATAATGTAATATCAATACAAAACACTTAGCTAAGGAATTCAAGGAAAATGATCTTGTGTGGTTGTGTATCATTAAAAGACGTCTCAAAAATGTTTTGCAGCATCCTAAAATTAAACTTGCACCACGCTATTATGGACCATTTTGCATTATACAAAAAATTAATGATAATTCATTTAGATTAGATATACCATCTCATTGGAATTTACATAACTCTTTTTGTTGAGCCCATAAAAGTCACGTTGGTCAAAGTCAATTGCGACCAAAGTCAATTAGTCAAAGTCAACAAAGGCAAGGCCAAAGTCAACAGGTGCAAAGTCAAAGTGCTAAAGTGCAGGTGTCAAAGTGCACTGGTAGTGCACAATTAATTGTCCACAAAGGGTAAATTGGAGAAAGTGGGTTGTAGGTTACAGAGGTATTTTCTCTAATTTCCCTAAGGTTCAAAGTGTCTTTTTAAGTGTTTTGGAAGGTTCAGGTGAAACCCCTCTTATGTGCAAAAGTGAAGACTTAAAAGGAGATGTGAAGGTATGTGAAGCGGCAGCGTACGCACAGGTGAAAGTATAGTACCCCATTAAAATTTTGGGTTTTAGTCTAAAGTCACTACAGGACAAAACAGTGAGTCGTTGGCTGCCACTTGTGAAGACAATCTTGAGACATCAAAGGGAGCACCAAGATACCATTGCAGTTAGGAGCGTACGTGATCGAAACACTAAAATCAAGGCCAGGACCATTCTTGGACCAATCTTAGAGTAAGCAAGAGAAGCATAGTCTAAGTGAAGCCAGAAAGAGAAGTGCAAGGGTCACCAGTGTGCGACGCAGAGAAGTGGAGTTATAGGAGTGCATAGAGAGTGACTAAGGGATTGTGCAGAGGGTGATAAGCTAGTCCCCCAAGGATCTCAAGGTCTCTTTGCAGTGTGCGCGTGCCCACAAAAGGTATTCATTCCTCCCCCTTGGTGGAAGCTTGGTGCAAGGTGTGCACAAGGATAAGCTTGAAGCAGGTGGAGGTCTGGTGCAGAGGAGGCCGGTGGTAAGAAGACTTTGGGATATTGGGTATTTTGTAATTGAGCACTCTGTGTGATTGTGTACAGAAGTATTGGCTTGTATTTTGCTTCATACATTGTAATTGTCTTACTGTAATCAATCGGCAGAAGCTTCCAAGGTGTATTTCCTCTTCTGGTCTTTTCATTTTCTCCTACAAACCCTCAAACTCCTTCTTGTCTAAGAATCCCCCAACAAAATTTGGCACGCCCGGTGGGACCTCCAAGGAGATTTGAGCTTAGGAGAAACCAAGTGCAAAGCATAGAAGAGATCAAGTGTCGATAGAACCACAAAACTACTTCATCAAACAAAAGGTAAATATTCTTATCAAGTGTCTCATATTCAGTGGGCTATGAGCTGCTCATGACCGCAACCCGGTCCCAAACATTGATGGTCACCTACAAGCAAACAAGAAGGAAGGTTGTTAGAAGGTCCTCCAGTCCACTATCTTCAACATCATCAGTCAAGAGCATGGCGGGTCAGGTAGACTTGGAAACTTTACTCTCTAGATTAAATATAAAGTTTCCTTCTTTCAAAGGCCTAGCTCAGGAGGATCCGGATGAACACATTAGAAGGTTTTTGGCACTATGTAAGACTAGAGGCCTAATAGGTAGGGAGGATGCCTTTTTGATTCTCTTCCCTGCCACATTAGAGGGATTAGCTGATAAGTGGTTCAGCCAGTTTGCTGAAAACCATTTTACCACTTGGGATGTGATGAAAGATGCATTTAAAAATCAGTTCCATCATGGCAACACTACGGAGATTATCATAGAAGAACTAGAAAATTTGAGATTGGGTCCAGGAGAAAAGTTCCTAGAGTTTGTGACTAGGGCCAAAGCACTAATGGCTAAATTGCCAGATCCACCACACGATTTTTTTGTTAAGAAATGGTTGGCTAAGCCCCTACCAGTGGCCACCCAATGCAAAATAAAGGAATTAGTGTTACCTACAGCCTCCATAGAGGAGTTCATCAGCACAGCCACACGCTTGGAGCAGATAAGGTACCAATATGGAGCAACTTCTTCCCAACCAACATATGGTACAAAAATGGAGGATCTAGTGATCCAGCTAAGGAAAGAGCTGGAGGGCTTAAAAAGAAATAAGCCCTACAAAGAGGAGGAGAATGTTGTTGCTCAGTTGAGAAGGGAGATTGAAGCACTAAAGCTCCAAAAGGAGGAGGAGGCCCAGGCAGAGGAATTGGCTCAGCTGCGACAGGAGTTGCAGGAGCTCCAAGGAGGTGGCATCAAGAGTGGACTTTGGTGTTCCATGTGCAGCAAGCAAGGTCACATAGTAAGTGAATGTCCTCTGCTAAGTGTGACTTGTCAATTATGCAGGAAAGTTGGCCATGAGGCCCATGAATGCCAATCAAGAGGAATGCCTGCAACGACATACTGGACACAAGGAGGACCCCCAACACCAGCAAATGTGATGGCTACTGCACCAAATCAAGGTAACAACTATAATCCTAGACAGAGGAATAACTTTGGAAATGGGCCTAGGAGGCCAATCATCTGTTTCCGATGTGGAGAATGCGGGCACTATCAAAGTAGGTGCACCCTACCAGAAAATGCCCCTCCTTGCACGAACTGCTCTGATGCAAGAGACCATTATACAAATTGTTGTCCTAAGAATCAAGCCTCTTCATCCGGGCCTCATATTCAAATGATTTCGGTGCACAAAGAAGAAGTGCGCGATCTGGTCAATGAGCCATCACCATCTACCAGGGTGGTGCAATTAGAAGAAATAGAATCTTTGACTCTGCAGACAAGAAGCAAGGGGAAGGCTCAAGCAGACATAGGACAAGGGTCAAAGATTAAGGAATGGAATCAAAACAGAGAACCATCTGAAGATAAAGTCACCACAGGTGCAGATACAAGTCAAAAAGGAAATCTCATATGCCCTAGTGATGCCATTGGGCATGCCTTCAACAGGGCTCATGAGGAGTTTGATAAGTCAACTGGAGCCCATGCTCTCAAGGAATCAGAGGCTTCAAAACTACTCAAGTCCATGAAAAAGGAGGTTAGTATTTTTTATTTAATAAAGATGGATGGGAAATTCAGGTCAGAGTTATTGCAGATAATTGATGAAGCTTCCACTACAAGTTTGGTGGCAAAGACTGCTGTTTTACATAAAGGAAAAATTGTAGGGGAAGCACCCCTTACAGATTATAAAAGTCCTCGGCTGACAGTATCTATCCAAGGTCATGAATTTCAAGGAGTTATTGTGGATGGTGGTTCTGGCATTAACTTGATGCCTGAACATACAATGGAAAAGATTGGACTCCACCCTTCAAGGCCTGCAAATTTCACTGTTACTTTGGCAGATCAGAGCAAAGTAAGGCCCTTGGGAGTGATCCCAAAAGTTCCACTTGAAGTACAAGGTAATCTATTCATTTTGGATTTTGTGGTTTTAAGATTGCCCCAGGTTGAAGGAGGATTTCCCCTCTTAATTGGACGACCATGGCTGAGGCATGCAAGTGTCATTCATGATTGGGGCAAGGACACTATGTGGGTACAAAAGAAAGGGCAAGAGCTGACACAGATTCATTTAGAAGAGGGCCCAGATAATCAAGGAAACACTAGCATGATGCAAACAGTTGGTATATGCATGGAAACAGAATCGGAGGATCAACCCCAAATAGATTTCGAGGAAGAAGAGGATATGCTAAATTGGCTCCAAGCAGGCAGCTCTTCCTCTTGTTTTGGAATTTTTCTTAATAATTCTTGCACGAGTGAAGGTTATGGTGAAGATAAGGAGAAAGTCCAAGTTGATGGATTGGGAGAGCCCATCACAGACCACAGAAGGGGCAGGAAGACACCCCTCAAATACAACTTGGAGGAGGATATGACAACCACAGATAAGGAGGTTACTGAAGCTAAAGGCAAGGTGAAAAATTCTAGTGAAGAATGTTCTTTCCCAATCCAAGAAATTCCTGCAAGATGGATGCAGGACAAGGAGGAACACATTGAAGTCCAAAATACACCTGCTTATGAAGCAATGCACGAAAAGCTAGTAGAAGAAGACAAGGTAGAAGATGAGCACGAAGATAATATGGTAGAGAGAAATCCTGTCCAAGAAATACAATTAGGCACTCAAGACAATAATCGGCCAGTTTTGGTGGCCACTTGGTTGTGGAGCCACCCAGGGCTCCTTGAAAAGGTAAAGTCATTCTTGACCCATTATACAGATGTTTTTGCCTGGCATTATAAAGACTTAGAAGGAGTGCCTGCAACTTATGGAGAGCACAGAATCCCTCTGGTTGATGGATCCAAACCCATAAGAGGGAAGAGTTATAGACTTAATCCAAAATATGCTGAAGCTGTCTATGTGGAAATACACAAGATGGAGGATGCAGGAATCATCATTCTTGTAGAACACTCAGAGTGGCTTTCACCTATGGTTATAATACCCAATGCCTTTTGCAGAGCAGGTCATTGAAGAAGTGGCTGGGCATGCATTATATAGCTTTATGGATGGATTTAGTGGCTATAATCAAATATCAATACACCCAGAGGATCGTGAAAAGACTACTTTTATCACACCTTGCGGAACATATGTGTATGTAAAAATGCCATTTGGGCTCAGAAATGCTCCAGCCACCTTTAACAGAACGGTCAATCTCATTTTTGGCCCCCTATTGCTGGAATCACTTAGAATCTTCATGGATGACTTCTCTTCGTTTTCAGGTTCTCACAAAGAAACTCCTCTAGATTGTTTGGACCATCACTTGAGGCAGTTGCAGAATGTTTTCAAAAGATGCAGGGAGACTAAGCTAAAGCTCAATCCAAACAAATGTCATTTCCTTGTGACAGAAGGAACTCTCTTAGGACATGTGGTGTCGGCTAAAGTTATGGCCCCATATTCGGACAAAATCATTTCTATATTAAAGTTGCCTAAACCTAAATCTCCTAAAGAGATTCAGAGTTTCTTGGGGCATACTGGATACCATAGAAGGTTTATAAAAATGTATGCAGAGACCTTTTAAATGGGAAGAAGAGGAGGAAAAAGCATATCAAACATTACGGGCAAGGTTAGTGTCTGCTCCTATTTTGATCACACCTGAGTGGTCAAAAATCTTTCATATACATGTAGATGTCAGTGCCTATGCAGTGGGGGCAGTTCTGACCCAACCCAGTGAAGAATTTAAAGTGGACAGACCAATTCAATATGCCAGTAGAATCTTGACCAAGGCTGAAAGGAATTACAGTACTACAGAAAGGGAAGCCCTAGCAATGGTTTTTGCTGTCCAAAAATTCCGTCATTACTTACTAGGAATAAAATTTATTATTATAACAGATCACCAACCACTAAAATACTTGATCAACAAACCACAACCCACTGGTAGAATATGGAGGTGGTTATTGTTGTTCCAAGAGTTTGATTTTTCTGTAGTCCACAGACCAGGTAAAGAAAATGTTATGGCGAATCACCTATCCAGAATCAATATGATGAATCAAGCTAGTGGAATCAATGATGATTTTCCAGATGCTCATCTGTTTGTTGTACAAGCTCAAGGTTGGTATTATGATATCAAGAATTTCATTAAAACTGGGTTGTATCCAGAAAAGGCTAGTGTTGTGCAAAGGAAGAGACTGCTAATCAAGAGTAGACCATATACCTTCATTGAAGATAAATTATATAGACAAGGCAAGGATGACAGGTTTAGGAAGTGTTTGGAAGAAGAAGAAGTGAGGGAAGTCCTTCACTCTGCACATGAAGGAACAGGTGGTGGGCACCTTCCAGGGCATATTATGAGTCAGAGGATACTGGATGTTGTTCTATGGTGGCCTACACTATTTAAGGATGCAGATGAATGGGGAAAGGCATGTGACGTTTGCCAGAGGTGTGGACCTAAGCCAACAAAGCAGAGGCATAACCCCTTGATTGTTTCCACTTCCTGGCAACCATTTGAGAAGTGGGGGCTAGATTTTGTAGGGCCTATCTACCCTCCCCCGATTCCAAAAAGAGAGAAATATCTCTTGATAGCTACAGATTATGCGACAAAGTGGGCTGAAGCTATTGCCTCCCCAGACTGCACTGCCCAAACTGTTGCTGATTTCATTTACAGTAGCATCATTTGCAGGTTTGGATGTCCACTTGAAATTTGTACAGATCAGGGTACCCATTTTGTCAATAAAGTCCTACAGGAAATTTTCAACAGGTATAGAATTCTACATAGGACCTCCTGTGCTTACTATCCAAGAGCCAATGGACAGGCTGAATCGACAAATAAGGTTTTAATCTCAATGTTAAGAAAGGAGTGTATGTTACAGCCCACTTCCTGGGGCATTGCTAATCAAGGTACCCTATGGGCATACAGGTTAGCCTACAAAGAGGCCACGTGATATTCTCCATTCCAACTGGTTTATGGCATATTACCCATTGAGCCCTTTGAATTTTTACATGGATCACCTAAGATAGCATTCATGCAGGGCAAGAAGGATTGTGATGTCTCTCAGAGGCTCGGAGCACTACATAAAGTGGAGGAGATTCGTCTACTAGCAACAAAACAATTGATAGAGACTCAGATGAAGAGGAAGGAGGCACATGATCGACATCTGTGGAACAACAACATTGAAGCAGGCATGTTAGTTCTTCTCCATGGACCTCATCTTCATACACAACTGAGAGGAAAATGGCTTCCACATTGGGAAGGACCTTATAGAGTCAAAACAATGCTAAATTGGGGTGCTGTGGAGTTAGAGACGCTGAAAGGAGAGGCCTTGCCACTGGTCAACATATCAAGGCTCAAGGCCTATCATCAACACACTTGAAGAAGTATGGATCACCTGGAACTATAAAATCTGTCCAGGTTGTATATAGCTTTCTCATCTCATTTTGATCAGTTTTAGTAGTTTTCTTTATCAATTTCATTCTTGTTCCTAGTGTTTTTAGCAAGCCTAGAAGGCATTTCATAACCTCTGCAAAAGTAACACTTTTGGGTATTTTTGGAAATTTTTCTAGCAATTTTAACATTTTTCTAGCATTTTTTATCCCTTTCGTATGTCATTTTCTTGCCAAATAGGAGGAATAAAAGGAGGCTCTCTATGGTTTGATGAAAGAAATTGGGCTTCGCCCTGTGGAAAATTTAATGAGAAATTTTTCAGAATTTTTTGGCCATTTTTTGGCATTTTTTTGGATTTTTCCTTCATTTTTCTCTATTTTTGGGTTATTTTTCAAAACCCCCCCCCCCCCCGTTCTGACAGCCCCCCCCCCCCCCCCCCCGCGTTTTGACAGCCCCCCACCTACCCCCCCGGTTTTGACAGCCCCCCCCCTCCCCCCCCCCCCCCCCCCCCCCCCCCCCCGTTCTGACAGCCCCCCCCCCCCCCCCCCCAAATTTCTTTTCTTTTATTTTATTTTCTTTATTTTATTTTATTTTATTTTTATTTTATTTTATTATTTATTTTCTTTTCTTTTTTTTTGTTTGTGTCTGAGAGTTAAAAAAAAATTATAAATATATTTTTAATATATAATTATTATTATTATATATTTTTTTACTTTTTATGGCTCAAAGCTTTTGGCTCTGGATTGTGCCTCGGTTGGCCGTTTTTTACAAAAATGGAGTCCTTTTCATGTTTTTTGGCACCTCTGGACTCAATTTTTGACTTTATTTTTCCAAATTCCCACTTTTTCTTTGACTTTTGGTCCAAACCCACATGTTTTGCGCACAATTACCACATGTTTTTATTTCACCACATTGGCCACATTGTCTTTTATCACCTCCTCTCACCATATGTTTCAATATTTCCCGTATGCTCCCTCTGTAGCTCTCCTGTTTGGTCATTTTTCCCCTCTCCAGACCCCATAATCCTTCTACCTATCCCTCCCTTTACACATCTTTCTACCTATCCCTCCCTTTACACATCTGCCCAACCAAATCCTTAACCCTCTCGAACCTATCCCTATCAGCCCCATCAACCCTTCCTTCCCCATCCTTTCTACCCTCCCATTGCAACCCTTTGCTTTTCCATGGCAAAATCCAGTTTTTGGTTCTTCTCTGGTGCTTGTTCTCTCCTGCTTTTGGTGGAATTGGTTGTTGCTCAGATGTCCTCTTCGAGTTTTGCAGCTCCATTATCATGGTGTCTTATATGCTCAGAGTTTTGGCTATAGCTCTCTGGGACGGAAAGCACATTAGGTGGTGGGCAACTGTTGAGCCCATAAAAGTCACGTTGGTCAAAGTCAATTGCGACCAAAGTCAAAAGGTCAAAGTCAACTGGTCAAAGTCAACAAAGTCAAGGTCAAAGTCAACAGGTGCAAAGTCAAAGTGCTAAAGTGCAGGTGTCAAAGTGCACAGGTAGTGCACAATTAATTGTCCACAAAGGGTAAATTGGAGAAAGTGGGTTGCAGGTTGCAGAGGTATTTTCTCTAATTTCCCTAAGGTTCAAAGTGTTTTTTTAAGTGTTTTGGAAGGTTCAGGTGAACCCCCTCTTATGTGCAAAAGTGAAGATTTAAAAGGAAATGTGAAGGTATGTGAAGCGGCAGCGTACGCACAGGTGAAAGTATGGTCCCCCCATTAAAATTTTGGGTTTTAGTCTAAAGTCACTACAGGACAAAACAGTGAGTCGTTGGCTGCCACTTGTGAAGACAATCTTGGGACATCAAAGGGAGCACCAAGATACCATTGCAGTTAGGAGCCTACGTGATCGACACACTAAAATCAAGGCAAGGACCATTCTTGGACCAATCTTAGAGTAAGCAAGAGAAGCATAGTCTAAGTGAAGCAAGAAAGAGAAGTGCAAGGGTCACCAGTGTGCGACGCAGAGAAGTGGAGTTGCAGGAGTGCATAGAGAGTGACTAAGGGATTGTGCAGAGGGTTCTAAGCTAGTCCCCCAAGGATCTCAAGGTCTCTTTGCAGCGTGCGCGTGCCGACAGAAGGTATTCATTCCTCCCCCTTGGTGGAAGCTTGGTGCAAGATGTGCACAAGGATAAGCTTGAAGCAGGTGGAGGTCTGGTGCAGAGGAGGCCGGTGGCAAGAAGACTTTGGGATATTGGGTATTTTGTAATTGAGCACTCTGTGTCATTGTGCACAGAAGTATTGGCTTGTATTTTGCTTCAAACATTGTAATCGTCTTACTATAATCAATCGGCAGAAGCTTCCAAGGTGTATTTCCTCTTCTGGTCTTTTCATTTTCTCCTACAAACCCTCAAACTCCTTCTTGTCTAAGAATCCCCCAACACTTTTCATATTAGTTTACTTAAACCATTTAAAGGAACTTTACCACTCACTCCACTTCTTGATGACCCTCCTTTAATTGAAGAACAATCTGAAATCTTGGTTCCTAAGAAAATAATTGATCATGATGTCACTACTACATGCACAGGTACTCAATATCACCGATATTTAGTTAAATACAAAAATCACTCTATTGAAGAATGTCAATGGATACATAAAACACAATTAACACCTCATTATGACCACTTAATTTTTGCATATCATACACAAACACATTAATGTAATTCCTCCATGAACATTTCCATGCATGTTTTTTTTAACAAAGAACATGCTTATTTTCATTCAGTGATGGAACATGTGATTGGCCATCCATGTTTATTTTTATTTTATCAACTGAGGTCAGTTGCTTTTTCAACTGAGGGGCATGTTATAACTCATGGAATATTTTGAACAAGGCATTGTTGGAGTGTTAATTTATTAATGTATTAATGTATTTTGGTGTTTTTTGATATAGTTGTTGAAGGTTCATGAGGGCATGAAAGGCGTGAAAGGGCGGGCATCAATAATCCAAATTTAGGGCAGACATCAATAAATCCAATTTATAATTTAGTTTGTAAATAAACCCGCGTAGAAGGTTCTATTGTTAGAAATAGTTAGAAAAGTAGTGGGTTAGAATAAGGCTCATTGTAGATCACGATTTCTTATATTAAAGCAAAGTCTTTCTACAAAAGTCACCAACTTTTACTTTCACGCATGCTTTTCGAAGCCGCTCTCATGTAACCACTCTTTTCGACATAATCAAAAATTCCTATAAATACATGCACTCTGTGGACCATCAAAACAGAGTGCATGGGGGGAGATTGCACCCAATACTGCGTTTTGTCTCGTTTCTTGGCATGTCTATCTTTTTTGTGTTTTCTACATCCGTAACCTCTGTGTGCATGTGAGAAAGATCCTGATAATAGTCTCCTATACTGAGTAACCTTCCATTTACCATCTCTCTCAGAAATGATCTCGACTACCTCTCTCACATGTGTTGGAGTTAGACGTCTATAGAAGCACATGAACAACACAAGGAAGAAGAAGAAGCTTGGAGCTCAACACACAATACTAAATGTATTACCACTAGAATGTACAAGAAATGATGCATGTTAGGGCAATAGGCGTATATACAAGCGGGGGGAAAAAACCTCCTAAAGAGGGAAAAAAGTGCCTCGATGGTCCTAGTGTGTTCACACACATCACTACCTAAATATATCAACAAATTCCCCCTGGGAGTGATGCGGTGAACAAGGAGCTGGCACTCATGTATAAGGAAGTGCCAAGCTATGTGGAAATCACTCCACAAAAGGAAGTAAGCCCAAAGCTTTGCGGAAAACTTCAAACTTCTCCCTAGGCAGAGCCTTCGTGAAAAGGTCTGCAATGTTCTCCTGCGTGGGCACATATGCCAAGCTAATCTCCCCAAAAGAGAACCTCTCCCTGACATAATGATAACGCACCTCAATGTGCTTAGTGTGAGCATGGAACACAGGGTTCCTCGCAACTGCCAATGCACTCTGACTATCAATGAAGACGATGGTGGCAGAAGATTGACCAACACCCAAATCAGCCATAAGGCGTCTGAGCCACACACACTCAACAGTCGCTATGAAAGCTATCCTATAATCAGCCTCACAAGTGGAAGTGGCCAAAGTAGGCTGCTGCTTGCTCAATACCAAGATATACATGAGCTACCAAACATGAAGCAAAAGCCACTAGTGGACACACAAGTGTCATAGCAACCAACCCAATTAGAGTTAGAAAAAGCATGCAAATCTAGAGGTAGTTGTTGGAGCAAGTCTATGACAAGCCTAAGTATTGGCTTGAGTCCCACAAAGTCATGAAAAAAGCTTTAAAATGAAGACTATGTAAAGTTCACTTGTGAACTACCTCTTGTAACTTTTGAAGAGTTTACTTAATGTAAAAGTAAGAGAATCTTAAGTGCTTGAGTCCACTTTATCAAAAAGGGAAAGAGGAGCCACAAATTCGTGATTTGTGGTAGGTAGAGAATCAAATCAATCATTGATTGATTGGAGAGTGATTGAGGGAAGTTAGCCTCCCAAACTCAACTATAAATAGATGGCAGCTTTAGTCGTGGTTAGAGAGACCTATGTGAAGACCTCCAAGAGCTGAGCTTTATGCCATATCAAGGTGTGATTACAAGGCACACATATGTATCAATAAGTCCATTGTATTGTACAAGCAATATACTTTCATTTTCATGATCATTTGGGTTCATATTTCCATGTTCTTGTGAAGTGTACTACTCACTTCCATATCTCTCAGTTTTCTCAGTCAGATTGCAGAGATGGTTTCTCTGATCTTGGTGCATCATTTTCAGTGATTTAACTTGGTAAAGTTAGCTCTATAAGTCTACTATATGCTCACAAAGTTTCCTTCATTTGGATGTTGCAATATTCAGTTATGTTCAATTGAAGTCAACAGTGTCTGTTCATCTTCACTTCTCTGTCAGGTACCCGATTTTTTCACTCATCTTGGCAGAGCCATTTCTCAGTGGTTACTTATCCAAATGGAATGATTTAAAGCTTGTTGGATTTCAATTACTGTCTAGTATAACCATACAAATTTTCATAATCATTGAATTTTTAAATCTTGTGTTATGTGCATTTTTCTGTTCACTGGTCTCAAATTGTAGCAGCCCGTGAAAATCGGGATGATGTCATCACTTGTTAAAACTCATTCTCAGTGTGTGATTTATTATTTTTGATGCGATTACTCTTGTAAGTTAGCTCTTTAAGCTACCTACACTTCCCCAAGAGGAATTAAGTTAATTGCTGCTGTGCTCAGAGAATTATGCAAAACACTGGATAGGTGTATGAACCAAAATAGCAAGTTTTTCACCTCTGAGCTAACTCCAACTTATTTGTTTTGATCTATCTTTTTGAGAGTGATCTTCCAAGGTACATAGGGTGTCTAATACATCCATT
Organism: Ceratopteris richardii; assembly: GCA_020310875.1. Lineage (NCBI taxonomy): Eukaryota > Viridiplantae > Streptophyta > Polypodiopsida > Polypodiales > Pteridaceae > Ceratopteris > Ceratopteris richardii. The sequence goes on from CM035406.1 coordinate 115,551,591, forward strand.
AGCAACTTAAAAGGGCCCACCATATACTTTTGGAGTTCAATTGGCTGGTGTAGATCAAGGATTTTGCAACACCTCTTCATCTTCAAGCACATACCTATCCATCTCTTCACAGTGGTATCAGAGCAAGGTTGGACAACATGGCAGATGGATTTCCTTCATCAATTGACAAATTGGACAGAGGTAACTACTCAGCTTGGTCATTAAGAATGGAAGCTTATCTCCAAGGTAGAAGTTTCTATGGTTATGTGGCTAGAGATGAAGTTATGCCAAGTTTCAAGAACAAAAGTCAACCAACACAAGAAGAGCAAGAAAGATTGAGCACATGGTGCTCCAAGGATGCACTTGCAAGGTCTTATCTCCTCAACTCTATCTCAGATTTTTTGTTGCCTCACATTAGAAGTTGTAAGACATCTCAGGAAGTGTGGTATGCACTTGAAGCCTTCTTCTCTTCAAGTACTAAAGCTAGGAAGCATCAACTATGGCTCGATTTCACAACTCTCAAGAAGGCTCCCAAACAAAATGTGACTGATTTTGTCACAAAGCTCAAGGACATAGCAGATCAGTTGGGAAGCATTGGAGAGGTAATAGATGAAGAGAAAATTGTAAGGCAGGTCATCAATGGCTTGAAGGCAGATGACAAGTGGGAAGCATTCACCACAGCTATGGATTTGTACATGGACATGCATGTACCTGATTTCAATACACTCATTGGACAACTACTTACTCAAGAGGCAAAGCTTATCAAAAATGGAGAAAGCTCTAAAGGTAATCAATCTTCAGCTTTATACATTGATAAAAGCAAGTCCAAAGATAACAAAGGAAAGGCAAAGAAAGTGGATGATGAAGCAGGTACATATCAAGCTAACTATGCAGGTAGAGGAAGACATGGCAGAGGTAGAGGAAGAGGAGGTAGACAAGGCAGGGGAGATCCCAAGGCTCCAACCCATGTTCTGTTAAACGCTGTTCTTCTAACTGTCAGAAGTGTGTTTAAGCGATTCTTGGGTTCTTGGGAGTGGAAGGGGTCTGTTAGACAGAGGCCCTGTACTTAGTTCCCAAACTAACCACTTACACATAGCAATATATTGATACTGAGTGCTCTATCAAGATTCTGTTGTAATTAGATATTCCCGTTTACGTCTTAGCTCAGCCACATGTACCGAATACGCTAAGATACTATGTTGCATCTGCACCTAACTTACTGACCATATCAGAAACAAGAGTAATCGTCAACCTTTACCGAATGGATACCACAATCCGACCAATGTCCGAAGACACAGAGAATCCCAGTGTTCAGATACACCGTACTGAAGATTCAGTACGCAACCCAAGAAATCCTACTGTAGCTTAAACTTTGTCGTATGAACCTGGACCTCGATACTAAGACAACTTAATACAACCCGGATACCAGAAGCGCTACCACAACTGCACAGACTTCACCACACACTTGCAGACCTTCCAAGAAAAGAGACAACACGATACGCGAACTCACTGATACTCACAACCGCAATGGATACCAATAGACAACAGACAAGACGAAACACAGATACACAGAATACTCAAAAATTCGACAAGATACTCTGAATTAATCAAGTCGACACACAGTAACGCTATAAACAAATCACCCAGACAGACAGTCTGGTGATCTCTCGAACGTCTATAAAGTTAACAAGCAGAACAGATGTCGACGGCAGACAAGACAAGAGGCGAACATAAAACTCAGAATACTTGAAATTATGCAAACAAACACTACAGTAACGCCCCGCTCAGTCACCCAGACAGACAGTCTGGTGATCCACCATGGAACCGTCACTGGTGCATCTTTCTTTGATTTATATAACTTTTACAAACTGTCTGTAACAACTTTTCGCTCGTGCGAACAAGATTCAGTTATACATTTCCAATCCGGCGGCCGCTAACAGTTCTATTTGTGGACTAACTAATCATACAACTGAAATTGCTTTAGGAACTCCATGAATCAAAGAGGCAGAGGATACAATAGAGGAAGTTATGGCTACTCAAGAGGAAGGTTCAACAACTACAATGGCAACTACAACAACTACAATCATTCAAACTATCAAGGAGGCTACAAAGGAACGAGAGACTACAACAACTACACAGAAGACTCAAACAAAGAGGATTCATTATTGATCATGAACATGGCTATGCCACAAGGTAAATCTGATGAGCATGTTTTCTACATAGATTCAGGTTGTTCAAATCATGTGGCAGGAAATGTGGCACTCCTATCAGATTTAGAAGATCCAAGGAATAAGCATGAGGTACAAACAGGAGATGATACAAAACATCCTGTGGAGAAAATAGGCAATGTCAAAGCACCTGATGGAAACATCAACCTACTCAATAAGGTACTCTATGTCCGTACCATTACAAAGAATTTGATAAGTGTTGGACAGATAGTAGAGAAAGGGTTGCAAGTCAGGTTCACAAAGGCAGGACCATTTGTTGAAGATCCAAGTCAAGGATTCATAAAAATTGCAAAAGGTGAAAAGACAGGTAGATTGTTCACATTTGAATTACAGGACACTAGAAACATTGCTCTCTTTAATTATGGTAGTCAGACACTCACAGAATTGGAAGTATGGCACAAAAGGTTAGCACATATTGGTGAAAGGTCATTAAAGCAAATTTGCAGGGACCAAAGTGTACTTGGACTCCCTAATTTGTCAAAACAACATATGATTTATAAGTGTAGTGCATGTCAATTTGGAAAGTCTCACAGGTTACCATTCATGAAGAAAGGTTATATGCATGGAGATCTCTTGGAGTTGGTTCATACAGATGTATGGGGACCTAGCAAGGAAGCTTCAATATCTGGATCAAGGTATAATGTCTCCTTTATTGATGATTGCAGCAAATGGATGATCCTATTCTTTATGAAACACAAAGATGAAGTTTTTTCATGTTTCAAAAGATATTTGGCTCTTGTGGAGAATCAAACATGTAAATCACTAAAAAGGCTAAGGTCAGATGGAGGGGGAGAATACTTCTCCCATGATTTTGATTCTTTTCTTCAAGAAAGAGGAAACAAAAGAGAGGTAACTACAAGGTACACTCCTGAGCAAAATGGAGTTGTAGAAAGGAGGAATAGGACAATTGTTGAAGCTGCAAGGTCTATGTTAAATGAAAAGCATTTACCTAATTACTTATGGGCTGAGGCTGTATCTACAGCCACTTACTTGATTAACAGGTTGCCTTCAAAATCCCTTGATGGGATGACTCCATATGAGGCTTGGAATGGAAGAAGACCAGGCTTAGATCATTGTAAAATTTTTTTGATGTATTGCTTTTGCCCATGTTCCTTCACAGGTTAGAGGCAAAATGGATCCAAAGGCAGAAAGGTGTGTATTTATTGGATATGACAACAATCAAAAGGGCTACAGGTTATACAACCCTACCAACAAAGGATTCTTGGTAAGCAGAGATGTAGTTTTTGATGAGAACAATTCATGGTATGAAGATTCATGCAGGAAGGTCAATTTACCATATCATCTTGAAGAATATTTTCCAAAGCTTGGTAGAGAACAACCAAAGATTGAAGAACAAGACACCTCAGAGGATGATTAAGAATCTCAGATGGAAAAGATCAAAGCATGGAAGTCTAAAGGTAAAGCAAAATTGTAGGAACTTGGACATGAGGCAGAATCATCACATCATGGCCTAAGAAGATCTATGAGGGAAAAGAAAAAACCAGAAAGGTATGGGTTTGACACCTCATTAGTAACTAAATATTCTATCTACATAGCACAGGACATAAACCAAGAGGAGCCATCATCATTTGAAGAGGCCAAAGCAAAAACAGAATGGAAGCATGCAATGAAGGAAGAGATTGAAGCACTTGAGGAAAACAACACTTGGGATTTGGTGCCCAAGACTTCATCCATGAAGGTAATAGGCTCAAGATGGGTCTATAAACTCAAGAAGAATTCTGATGGTTCCATTAACAGGTATAAGGCAAGGCTTGTAGCAAAAGGCTTTGCACAAACTCAGGGAATTGATTATGAGGAGACCTTCTCTCCTGTGGCAAAGATGCCTACTATTACGGTTTTTCTTAGTATTGCCTCTCCCAAGAATTGGAAGATACTTCAACTAGATGTAAACAATGCATTCTTGAATGGTTGGATAACAGAAGAGGTATATATGGCACAACCACCTGGTTTTGAGAGTCAAGTTTATCCTGATTATGTGTGTAAACTTAAAAAAGCATTGTATGGTCTCAAGCAAGCTCCAAGAGCTTGGAATTTCAGGCTTGTTTCATTCTTGCAGGACAAAGGCTTTCAACCAAGCAAGGCAGATCCTTCACTCTTTATTAAAAAGAGTAACTCTGAAGTCATCTATCTATGTGTATATGTAGATGATATTATATTGACAGGAAATGATGCAGATGGTATGAAGAAGATCAAAGATCAGATGAGAGAAGAGTTCAAGATAAGTGATTTGGGTTCACTTACCTACTTCCTAGGTTTGGAAGTTGTCTACAAAGATCATGGTTTGTTTCTCACTCAAAGAAAGTACATTAAGGACATGTTGGCAAAATTCAAGATGCAAGATTGTAAGATTGCAGGTACTCCAATGGAGGTCAATCACAAATTGAGCTCACATGAAGGTGAACTCATAGAGGACATCACATCATATCAAAGTCTAGTGGGTAGTCTCAACTATGCCACATTGACAAGAGTAGATATATGTTACAGTGTGAGTGTGCTAAGTCAATTTATGCACACACCAAGGAAACCACATATGGGTGCTGCCAAAAGGATTCTCAAGTATCTCAAAGGAACCATAAATGAAGGACTTTATTATCCTTATGTATCTGATTTAGGTTTGAAGCTATTTTCTGATGCAGATTGGGCTGGCTCCAAGGAAGATAGAAGGAGCACTTCAGGTTATCTTACCTTTGCAGGTTCAAAGCTTATTTCATGTTCATCCAAGAAGCAACCCACAGTTGCTCTCTCTTCTACTGAAGCTAAATAGAGAGGTCTTGCCATAGCTACTCAGGAAGCTATGTGGATGAAGACATTATTCAAAGATCTTGGATTGGAGTTTGGAACTCCAACTATTTTTTGTGACAATATGAGTTCTATTCATTTGGCTGCTAATCCTATTTTTCATGCAAGGACTAAACATATTAAAGTTCATTATCACTATGTACGAGAAAAGGTTCTAAGTAAAGAGATTCAAATATCATATGTGTCCACTCATCAACAATGTGCAGATATTCTAACCAAAGCATTGGATGGTACAAAGCTTTGCAAATTCAAGGCTATGATTGGTTTTCAGGTAATCTTGGAAGATTGAAGACCTCAAGCATACTTGGCTTGAGGGGGAGCTGTTGGAGCAAGTCTATGACAAGCCTAAGTATTGGCTTGAGTCCCACAAAGTCATGAAAAAAGCTTTAAAATGAAGACTATGTAAAGTTCACTTGTGAACTACCTCTTGTAACTTTTGAAGAGTTTACTTAATGTAAAAGTAAGAGAATCTTAAGTGCTTGAGTCCACTTTATCAAAAAGGGAAAGAGGAGCCACAAATTCGTGATTTGTGGTAGGTAGAGAATCAAATAAATCATTGATTGATTGGAGAGTGATTGAGGGAAGTTAGCCTCCCAAACTCAACTATAAATAGATGGGAGCTTTAGTCGTGGTTAGAGAGACCTATGTGAAGACCTCCAAGAGCTGAGCTTTATGCCATATCAAGGTGTGATTACAAGGCACACATATGTATCAGTAAGTCTATTGTATTGTACAAGCAATATACTTTCATTTTCATGATCATTTGGGTTCATATTTCCATGTTCTTGTGAAGTGTACTACTCACTGCCATATCTCTTAGTTTTCTCAGTCAGATTGCAGAGATGGTTTCTCTGAGCTTGGTGCATCATTTTCAGTGATTTAACTTGGTAAAGTTAGCTCTATAAGTCTACTATATGCTCACAAAGTTTCCTTCATTTGGATGTTGCAATATTCAGTTATGTTCAATTGAAGTCAACAGTGTCTGTTCATCTTCACTTCTCTGTCAGGTACCCGATTTTTTCACTCATCTTGGCAGAGCCATTTCTCAGTGGTTACTTATCCAAATGCAATGATTTAAATCTTGTTGGATTTCAATTACTGTCTAGTATAACCATACAAATTTTCATAATCATTGAATTTTTAAATCTTGTGTTATGTGCATTTTTCTGTTCACTGGTCTCAAACTGTAGCAGCCCGTGAAAATCGAGATGATGTCATCACTTGTTAAAACTCATTCTCAGTGTGTGATTTATTATTTTTGATGCGATTACTCTTGTAAGTTAGCTCTTTAAGCTACCTAGACTTCCCCAAGAGGAATTAAGTTAATTGCTGCTGTGCTCAGAGAATTATGCAAAACACTGGACAGGTGTATGAACCAAAATAGCAAGTTTTTCACCTCTGAGCTAACTCCAACTTATTTGTTTTGATCTATCTTTTTGAGAGTGACCTTCCAAGGTACATAGGGTGTCTAATACATCCATTAGCAACTTAAAAGGGCCCACCATATACTTTTGGAGTTCAATTGGCTGGTGTAGATCAAGTATTTTGCAACACCTCTTCATCTTCAAGCACATACCTATCCATCTCTTCACAGTAGTGATCCCCCCTTGGGATAAAACAACCCAAGTAGCCGAGTACCACCCAAGTAGCGAAAGATGCGCTTAAACACCTGCCAATGCTTAAATACTGGGCAATGCATAAACTTGCTCATCTGTGAGACAGCAAACTGAATATCTAGCAGAGTAATGCATAGGTAAATCAAGCATCCAAGAGCCTGCTCATAGAGAACAACATCAAATGCATCTCGAGCATCACGAAGACTCAGTCGTAAACATGTCTCCATAGCAGCGGTAATAGGTTTACAGTCTTAAAGGCCAAAACGCTCCAATAATGTGTCAATATATTTTGTTTGACACAAAGCCATTCCACCATCAACGTGCATAAGCTGAATGCCCAAATAATGGTGCAAATGCCCCAAATTAGACATCTCAAATGAGGCATGTAAATCAGCCTTGAAATCAGCAATATGCTTCTCATAAGGACCAATGAGCAGCATTTCATCGACATACACCACAATGATCAGAAGTACATCATCAGCATGCTTGACATATAAGGTGCTTTTAGTTGGACTATTCTCAAAACCATGTTCAATCAGATAGGCATGTATCTTTTCATACCAAGCACGTGGTGCTTGCTTTAAACCATATAATGACTTCTTTAACTTGCACACCTGGTTTTCATGCCCTTTCTGCACAAATCCATGGGATTGAAAAACATACACTTCTTCATGCAAGTCACCATTTAGAAATGTTGTTTTAATGTCCAACTAATGTACATTCCAACCATGATGAGCTACAAGTGCACAGATGCTACGAACAGTAGTCATTCGGCAAGTAGGAGCAAAGGATTCATCAAAATCAATGCCTCTTTCCTGCGCATAACCCTTTGCAACAAGCCTAGCCTTATACTTATCAACTGCACCATCAGGTTTACGCTTCAGCTTGTATACCCACTTAGTGCCAATGGCCTTCTTGCCAAGAGGCAAGTCACATAAAGACCAAGTACCATTCTTCATTATAGCATCATATACAGATTGTATAGCAGCCATCCAATTTTTTGAATTTTGTGCTTCATCAAACGAAACAAGCTCAGTCTCATCACAGAGACTAGATGAAGCCATAGCATAGCAATCTGATGCAAAAGAGGCACTATGAGAGCTTGATCGAGTACAATATGACAGAGGTGCATCTAATTTGCTATCACGCAAGGTCTGCACCAGCCATTCTGGCATAGTTCTTGCATGCTCAATATCAGCTCTCTCATCAATAAGTGCATCATGTAAATCTGCATCAGAAATGGAATGATCTGCATCATCACATGAAACTTGGAGAGGTTGAGAAGTTGCCTCATTAGGACCAGCACTAGATTGTCCACCTGTAAAAAGAGGCAGCAAAGTATCATACATGTCTTTGGAGCTAACAGATGTCTCCTTAGTACATGAAAGCAATGGTTGAATAACATCTTCCACAAAAACAACATCATGGCTAACCAGAATGCACTTAGTCTATGGATGATACAGACGATAGCCTTTACTTTCAAAACTGTACCCAACAAAAGTACATTTTACTACTTTATCATCCAATTTTTTGCGATGTTGTTCAAGCACTAATGCATATGCTAGACAACCAAAAACACGTAGATGAGCAACAGATGGCTTGTGATCATGCCAAACCTCATATGGAGTGATAGACTGCAGTGCTTTAGTGGGACACCTGTTAAGTTCATATGCTACACACATGACAACCTCAAGCCAGAAACTATGTGGTAAAGCCTGACTCTTGACCATACACCTCACCATCTCAATGAGTGACATGTTCTTCCATTTAGAAACTCCATTCTCTTGAGGCTTATATGGCACTGTACATTGGTGTTTTATCCCATGTTCAGCCAGAAATGCATTAAAATCAGAAGACATATATTCCCCCCCTCGATCAGAACGGAGGGTGCCCATTTTACATGCTGACAGATTTTCATCCAAAACCAAAAACTATTTGAAGCACATGAACACTTCAGACTTTGCCTTCAATGGCTATACCCTTGCATGCTTGGAAAAATCATCGATGAAAGTCACGAAGTAAAGATAATTTCCAAAAGAACGTGTCTACATAGGACCACAGACATCACTATGTACAAGCTGCAATTTCTGAGTAGCCCTAATTGAACCATCTTTTGGAAAGGAGGAACACTGCATTTTGCCCAAAATATAGCCTTGACAAACATGTTTTCGAGGTGCCTCAAGTTTGGGCAAAGAGGACTTCAGATTTCTGTAGGTGTAGCAAACTAGCAAAATTCAGATGACCAAAGCGTGCATGCCAAAGCTTTGCATCTCACATAGCTTGAGAATCATGTACTGCACATGCCAAATCATTTACAAATCTTTCATAGTCTATGAGCTTATACAGCCCATGACATTAAATTCCAGAAGCAATAATCATGTTGCCATTTGATAGATCATGAACTATACATCTCTCATCAAAAAATTTCACAACCAAGCCAATCTTGGCTAATGCAGAAGCTGACAACAGATTTTTCTTGATCCCTGGCGCAAACAAAGCATCTGACAAAGTGAAAGAACTACCATCAGCAGTAGTGAAAATGATCTTACCAACTCCCATAACAGGATAAGAGGAGTTGTTGGCACATGAAACAGTATTCCCTGTAGGGGCAAGCTCGAGTGAAGAGAAGAAACTGCGCTACAAGGTAATATGTTTGGTTGCCCCACTATCAGAGTACCAAACATCTGAGTCTACTGCAGACATGCACTACTCATGAGAAGATGGGTCAAAACTGCAAACAGTGGTAAACACCCATTCTTCTTCCTGCACAAGATTAGCAGTGCAGAGGCCTCTACAACAACCATTCTAGCCTCTTTCTTCTTTGCCTCTTTAGCAGCCATTTTTGGACAATTCTTTATGATATGATCATTTCCTTTACAGTACTTGCAAAACAATTTCAGCTTTTCTGATTTCTTTTCATTTTTTTCTTGCCTCTTTGATTGTGCAGAATTAGCAGATTTCTCCTTACTAGTTGAAGAGCTCCATTTTCCTTTGCCCTTCTGACGCCAGGAAAGATTGATCTGCAACATGCATAATTGACCTGTTCTGCCTAGACTGATCTTCCTACAACAGAGCAGAGACTAACTCCTCAAATGACAAGGCATTTGGATTGCCTTTCATCATCAACTGAAGAGTAGAAGCAAAACTCTGATATGAATCCGGAAGGCCATTCACAATGTTCTGCACAAGTGAGCTATCTGGTATAACCTCATCCGTAGAAATCAACTATTCCTTCAAGTCTTTGATCTTTATTAGAAAATTGTCCATAGAGTCACCTTCATTCATGTGCTCACTCTCCAACTTTTTTCGGAGGTAAGCAACATGAGCCTCATTCCTAGCTTGGTACAATGTGGTAAGTGTACCCCAAGCATCCTTAGCTATTCTGCAAGAGCGAATGTGAGGAATAATGGCACATTTGACAGACAAAGCTATCAATGCATGTGCCTAGGCATCTCTGCCATCCCAACAAATTTGCTCTATAGTAGGTGCAGCAAAAACCGCAACACAAATAGGAATATGCAGAATCTCATCATCTTCGACACTCTCTACATCAGCTTCAATACCTACAATTGTAACAGTTGCAGGTTTGATAGGATGTTTTTCAACACCCTGCACAATGTTCCACAGTCCTTTTGCAACCAATACATGTTGCATCATATAAGCCCATAACAGGTAGTTGGTACCATCCAACTTATCCTCAACAGCCAACATACAGAATACATCACTGCTTTCAGCCATGGTCGGTGACTAAAATACCTTGATGCAAAAAATTGATTGTATCTCAAAAAGTTGAACAGAACTGCCCAGACAAATTCTGCTAGACTTGTAATAGACTTCGAGACGCTTATACTGGCGAATCAAAATTGGTATATACCTTTGGCACAAAAAGGCAAAATAGCCTGCACAAGCATTGTGATAGTGCGTTTGAAGGCAAAAATCAGCTCAGATCGTGATCAACACCATACAGCAAAGTTGTTTTGATCTCGAAAACACGCTGAGTATGCTCACCAAAATTTGTGCAATTCTGAGACTGCAATCGGAGAGGTGTCAACAATGTCGTAGATGAAGCGATGGCTTGCTCTGATACCAATTGTTGCGGTTAGATGTCTGTGGAAGCACGCGAACAGTACAAGGAAGAAGAAGAAGCTTGGAGATCAACACACAATACTGAATGTATTACCACTAGAATGTACAAAGAAAAGATGCTTGTTAGGGCAATAGGCATATATACAAGCCGGGGGAAAAAACCCTCCTAAAGAGGGAAAAAATTTCCCCGACGGTCCTAGTGTGTTCACACACATCATTACCTAAATATATCAATAACATGTAGGACTTAGAAATCAAGTTCTCAACTCTCTACTATATTTATGCTCAGTCTATATCTACTACAGTCTATATTTGGGCACAATCTATATCCCCCTCTCTCTTTCCTCTACTCCATGAGATGAAATTATATACACAGCTGATCTATCCGCTCCTAAATTCAAGAACCGAGTAATCTCTGGGATTTTGATAACAGAATTGATTCTTTAGTTTACACTATATTACAATTGTGAATTTGTCCTTTCACATAGGCATAGGTTTTTGAATGTCTAACTTCTATAGCTCTTAATCCTTCTTCTTCTCGTTGACGTCTTCTTGTCTTCATGTCTAATTAGTGAGTGAAACCTCAATAGGTCCCCCTCAATCACTAATTATCATCTTTTGACTTCTTCATATATCCTTCTTCTCTTTTATTCCTGCCATTCCCTTGAATCTACTTGTCTCCATTATCTTTCCTCTCAAGAAATGATATTGAATCTCTATATGCTTTGTTCTTGCATGAAATACTAGATTTACTGCAAGATACAATGAACTCATATTATCTCCAAATATGATAGCTATACCTTGATCAATGCCCAAGCTTTTGAACAAGGTTTGCATCCTCACTAATTCTTTAGTTGCTTCCACAAGTCCTTTGTACTCTGCTTCTATTGATGATAATGCCATTGTATGTTGCTTCCTTGAACACAAGCTCACAAGCTTATCACTAAAAAAGCCTCTTGTATCTACACCTCCTTTTATGCTTAAGGACCCTTTTTTTTTAATACCACTTGTTGGTTTGTGTAAAAACACCACAAGAACCAAGCTAGTGTGATGTTTGAGCACCTCTTTAGTCACCAATAGCTCAACAATACTAAAACTCAAACCTTGAGAAAAATGAAAATAATTTTGATTTCATTCCAGTACATTTACAATGACTTTACAGTTTCTTTCTAATGCAGTTCGAGGTCTGTGGAAGCATGCAAAAAGCACAAGGAAGAAGAAGATGCTTGGAGCACAACACACAATACTAAATGTATTATCACTAGAATTTACATAGATAAGTCATCCATTAGGGCAATAGGTGTATATACAAGCCGGGGGGAAAAAACCTCCTAAAGAGGGAAAAAAGTGCTTCGATGGTCCTAGTGTGTTCATACACATCATTACCTCAATATATCAACAAATGCCCCCTCGAAGTGATACGATGAACAAGGAATTGGCACTCATGTATAAGGAAGTGCCAAACTATGTGGAATCAATCCACAAAAGGAAGCAAGCCCAAAGCTTTGCGAAAAGCTTCAAACTTCTCCCTAGGTAGAGCCTTCATGAAAAGGTCTGCAATGTTCTCTTGCATGGGCACATATTCCAAGCTGATCTCTCCAGCAGAGAACCTATACCTGACATAATGATAATGCACCTCAATGTGCTTAGTGTGAGCATGGAACAGACGGTTCCTGACAATTTCCAATGCACTCTGATTGTAAGTGAAGATGGTGGTGGTAGAAGAATGAACAACACTCAAATCATCCATAAGGCCTCTGAACCATAGACACTCAAGAGTTGCTATGAAAGTTTTCCTATACTCAGCCTCACAACTGGAAGTGGCCACAATAGGATGCTTCTTGCTCAACCAAGATATACATGAGCTACCAAGCATGAAGAAAAATCTATTAGTGGACACACGAGTGTCATAGCAACTAGCCTAGGTAGAGTCAGAAAAAGCATGTAAATTTGGCGGTAGTGATCCCCCCGTGGTATAAAACAATCCAAGTAGTTGGGTACCACTCTAGTAGTGAAAGATGCGCTCAACCACGTGCCAATGCTTGACACCTTGGCAATGCATAAACCTTCTTATCTGTGAGATAGAAAACTGGATATATGGTCGAGTAATGCATAAGTAAATCAAGCATCCAGCAGCTTGCTGATAGAGAACAACATCAAATGCATCTCCAACATCATGAAGACTCAATCATAAACCTATCTCCATAGGAGTGGCAATAGGTTTATAGGCTTCGAGGCCAAAAAATTGCAATAACATGTAATATATTTTGTTTCAAAGCCATTCCACCATCAACTTGCATAAACAAAATGCCCAAATAATGATGCAAATGCCCCAAATCAGACATCTCAAATGAGACATGCAAATTAGCCTTAAAATCAGCAATATGCTTGTCATGAGGACTAGTGATCACCATGTCATCAACATACAAAACAATGATTAGAAGCACATCATTAACACACTTAACATATAAGGTGCTTTCAGTTGGACTGTTCTCAAAACCATGTGCAATCAGATAGGCATGTATCTTTTCATACCAAGCATGTGGTGCTTGCTTTAAAATATAATGCCTTCTTCAACCTGGACACTTGGTTTTCATGCCCTTTCTGCACAAAGCTATGGGGCTAAAAAACATACACTTTGTCATGCAAGTCACCATTCAGAAATGCAATTTTAATGTCCAAGTGATGTACATTCCAACCATGATGAGCTACAAGTGCACAAATGCTAGGAACAGTAGTCATTTGGCATGTAGGAGCAAAGGTTTCGTCAAAATTAATGCCTCTTTCTTGTGCATAACCCTTTGCAACAAGCCTAGCCTTATATCTGTCAGTTATTCCATCAGGCTTACACTTCAACTTGTATACCCACTTAGTGTCATTGCCTTCTTTCCAGGAGGAAAGTCACATAAAGACCAAGTACCATTTTTCATGATAACATCATATTCTGATTGCATAGCAGCCATCCAATTTTCAAAATTTTATGCTTCATCAAATGAAACAGGCTCATTCTCATCATATGGACTAGAGGCAACCATAGAATAGCAATCTGATGCAAACTGGCACTATGAGAGCTTGAACGAGTATGGTATGATAGAGATGAATCTAATTTGGTGTCACGCAAAGACTGCACCAACCATTTTGGCATAGTTTTTGCTTCCTCAATATCATCTCTCTCATCAATAAGTGCATCATGTAAATTTGCATAAGAAATGGAATGATCTACATCATCACATGAAACCTCCAAAGGCTAAGAAGTTGCTTCATTAGGATCAGCACTAGACTATCCACCTGTAAAAAGAGACAGCAAAGTATCATGCATGTCTTTGGAGCTAATAGATGTCTCCTTACTACATTGAATCTTCCACAAAAACAACATCACGGCCAACCAAAATGAATTTAGTCTATGGATGATAAAGATGATAGTCTTTGCTTTTAGAATTGTACCCAACAAAAATACATTTTACTGCTTAATCATCCAATTTCCTATGATGTTGTTCATGCACTAATGCATATGCCAAACAACCAAAAACACACAGGTGAGCAACAGATGGCTTACGACCATGCCAAGACTCATATGGAGTGGTAGAGTGCAATGCTTTGTTGGGACATCTATTAAGTACATATGTTACACACATAACGACCTCAAGCTAGAAACTATGTAGTAAAGCTTGACTCTTGCCCATACACCTTGCCATGTCCATGAGTGACCTATTCTTATGTTAGCAACTCCATTCTGTTGAGGTGTGTATGGCACTAAACAGTGATGTTTTATCCCATGTTCAACAAGAAATGCATTAAAGTCAAAAGGCATATATCCCCCCCTTGATCAAAACGGAGGGTGCCCATTTTTACATGGTGACAGATTTTCAACCAAAAACAAAAATTGTTTGAAGTGCATAAATACTTCAAACTTTTCTTTCAATGGATATACCCATGCATGCTTGGAAAAATCATCAATGAAATTCACGAGTAAAGATAGTTTCCAAAGAAGGTGTCTACATAGGGCCACAAACATCATTATGTACAAGCTGCAGTTTTTTAGTAGCTCAAACTAAACCATCTTTTGGGAAGGATGAGCGCTGCATTTTGCCCAAAATATAGCCTTCACAAACGTGTTTACTATTGGAGCAAGTGTATGACAAGCCTAAGTATTGGCTTGAGTCCCACAAAGTCATAAAAGAAGCCTTAAAATGAAGACTATGTAAAGTTCACTTGTGAACTACCTCTTGTAACTTTTGAAGAGTTTACTTAATGTAAAAGTGAAAAAATCTGGAGTGGTTGAGTCCACGATCAAAAAGGGAAAGAGAGACCTATGTGAAGACCTCCAAGAGCTGAGCTTTATGCCATATAAAGGTGTGATTCCAAGGTACACATATGTATCAGTAAGTTCATTGTATTGTACAAGCAATATAATTTCATTTTCATGATTATTTGAGTTCATATGTCCATGTTCTTGTGAAGTGTACTACTCACTGCCATTACTCTCAGTTTTCTCAGTCAGATTCAGAGATGGTTTCTCTGAGCTTGGTGCATCATTTTCAATGATTTAACTTGGTAACGTTAGCTCTATAAGTCTACTATATGCTTACAAATTTTCATGTCATTTGGATGTTGCAATATTCGGATATGTTCAGTTGAAGTTAACAGTGTCTGTTCATTTTCACTTCTCTGTCAGGTACCCGACTTTTTCACTCACCTTGTCAGAGCCATTTCTCAGTGGTTACTTATCCAAATTCAATGCATTAAAGCTTTTTGGATTTTGCTTATTGTCTAGTATAACCATACAAATTTTCATAATCATTGGATTCCTACGTGTTGAGTTATGTTCATTTTTCTGCTCGCTGGTCTCAAACTGTAGCAGCCCGTGAAAATCGAGATATGTCATCACTTGTTAAAACTCATTCTCAGTGTCTGGTTTATTATTTTTTATGAGATTACTCTTGAAAGTTAGCTCTTTAAGCTATCTAGATTTCCCTAAGAGGAAATAAGCTAATTGCTGCTGTGCTAAGAGAATTATGCAAAACACTGGACAGGTGTATTTCCAAGGTACATAGGGTGTCTAATAAATCCATTGGCAAGCTAAAAGGTCCCACCATATACTCCTAGAGTTCATTTGGCTGGTGTAGATCAAGGATTTTGCAACACCTCCATCTTCAAGCACATACCTATCCATCTCTTCACAGTGGTATCAGAGCAAGGTTGGACAACATGGCAGATGGATTTCCTTCATCAATTGACAAATTGGATAGAGGTAACTACTGAGCTTGGTCATTAAAAATGGAAGCTTATCTCCAAGGTAGAAGTTTATATGGTTATGTGGCTGGAGATGAAGTTATGCCAAGTTTCAAGAACAAAAGTCAACCAACACAAGAAGAGCAAGAAAGATTGAGCACATGGTGCTCCAAGGATGCACTTGCAAGGTCTTATCTCCTCAACTCTATCTCAGATTTTTTGTTGCCTCACATTAGAAGTTGTAAGACATCTCAGGAAGTGTGGGATGCACTTGAAGCTTTCTTCTCTTCAAGTACCAAAGCTAGGAAGCATCAACTATGGCTTGATTTCACAACTCTCAAGAAGGCTCCCAAACAAAATGTGACTGATTTTGTCACAAAGCTCAAGGACATAGCAGATCAGTTGGGAAGCATTGGAGAGGTAATAGATGAAGAGAAAATTGTAAGGTAGGTCATCAATGGCTTGAAGGCAGATGACAAGTGGGAAGCATTCACCACAGCTATGGATTTGTACATGGACATGCATGTACCTGATTTCAATACACTCATTGAACAACTACTTACTCAAGAGGCAAAGCTTATCAAAAATCGAGAAAACTCTAAAGGTATTACTCTTGAAAGTTAGCTCTTTAAGCTATCTAGATTTTCCTAAGAGGAATTAAGCTAATTGCTACTGTGCTAAGAGAATTATGCAAAACATTGGACAGGTGTATGAACCAAAATAGCAAGTTTTTCACCTCTGAGTTAACTCCAACTTATCTGTTTTGATCTATCTTTTTGAGAGTGATTTTCCAAGGTACATAGGGTGTCTAATAAATCCATTGGCAAGCTAAAAGGGCCCACCATATACTCCTGGAGTTCATTTGGCTGGTGTAGATCAAGGATTTTGCAACACCTCTTCATCTTCAAGCACATACCTATCCATCTCTTCACATTTACGAGGTGCCTCAAGTTTGGGCAAAGAGGACACCATTTCAAATTTCTACAGGCATAGCAAACTAGAAAAATTCAGATGACCAAAGCGTGCATGACAAAGCTTTGTATGTGATATTTGACATAAAATGCTAGAAGCAATAATCATGTTGCCATTTGATAGATCATGAACTATACATCTGTCATCAAGAAATTTCACAACCAAGCCAATCTTGGCTACACCTGAAACTAATAACATATTCTTCTTGATCCCTTGCCTAAATACAACATTAACCAATGTGAAAGAACTACCATCAACAGTAGTCAGAATGACCTTACCAACTCCCATGATAGGATAAGAGGAGTTGTTGCCGCATGTGACAGTATTCCCTATAGGGGCAGGCTCAAGTGAAGTGAAGAAACTGCACTGTGAGGTAATATGTTTGGTTGCCCCACTATCAAAGTACCAAACATCTTATTCTATTGCAGACATACACTATTCAGGAGAGGATGGGTCAAAACTTCAAATAGTAGTAAACACCCATTCTTCATTCTGCACTAGATTAGCAGACTCTATTTTTTGTGTAGAGGCCTCTACAACAACCATTCAAGCCTCTTTTGCAGTCAGTTTTGGACGCTTCTTTATGACGATCATTTGCTTTACAGTACTTGCAAAACAATTTCTGCTTTTCTGTTTTCTTCTCTTCTCTAACTTCCTCCTTTGATTGTGCAAAATTAGCAAATTTTTGCGTACTAGTAGAAGAGCTCCATTTACCTTTTCCCTTCTAACTAGCCAGGAAAGCTTGATCTGCAACATGCATAATGGACTTGTTCTGCATAAATTGATCTTCCTGAAACAAAATAGAGACTAACTCCTCAAATTGTTAAGGCATCTGGATTTCCTTTCATCATCAAACAAAGAGTAGAAGAAAAACTCTAGCATGAATCAGGAAGACCATTCAAAACAGTCTACACAAGTGAACTATTAGGCAAGACTTCATCAGCAAAAATTAACGATTCTTTCAAATCTTTGATCTTTGTTAGAAAAATATCCATAAAATCACCTTCATTCATATGCTCACTCTCCAACTGTTTTTGGAGGTAAGCAACATGAGCCTCATTCCTAGCCTTGTACAATGTGGTAAGTGTATCCCAAGTATCCTTAGCTATTCTGTAAGAGCGAATGTGAGGAATAATGGCATGTTTGATACAGAACTACCTTGACAAGTTCTACCAAAATTTTTGGTGCATTTTACCCAAGCCTAGATACTTTATATGCTTGATATTATGATAATTTGTAAGTCACATGTGTAGTCCTGTGAACACCTCTTGTAAAAGAGTACATTTTATTTCTTGTAATTGTGAAAAAGAAAAAGGAAAAGAATGGCTTACCTCATCCATGATGTAGAAAGAAAACTCATGGCTCTAACTACCTAAAACCACGAATTAGTGAGCTGAGGGAATATCTCCTAACTTTGGGGATCACTTTTAGGTGGAACCATTCAAATTCGAATTCAATACTCCCTCCAAGAGTAGCTATAAAAAGAGCAAGAAGGAAGAGGTGAATAGTAAGCCTTGTACGTGACCACTTCATGTCATTTTGTAGAGATTGAAGAGCTTAATCCATAGCTCTATCATTCTACTCCCATTGTGCTAATATCCATTGCCAATGTGGTTCTAATTATATGTGAATTTATACATTCATCATTCTCTACTTCTCTATTTTGTTCTCTGCTATACTCACTCAGAGTAGTAACTTCAAAAGCTCATAACTCGCGCTATACTCGTCCATTTTCAGTGTCTTAATGTGCGTTGGATAGCTCTCAAAGACTCAATTTTGCATAAAAATTTTCATGCTTATTGAATTAGTAATGTGGGAGAAATCTTCATTTTATTTTTCACTCGTCTATCTCTCTAGAGCCCCATGAATGGCGGGCATGTTCCAGATTTTGTTTAAAGTTGTTCTCAGTGCTCAGTTTATCATTTAACGTGTTTTAAATTGGAATAGCAAGCTTTCTAAGTCTATTTGTTACACCCAAAAGTAATTTATCTAATTCCTACCAGCTTGAGAGCACTGTTCATTTTTTCCAGTAGGTGTATGTCCAAAAATAGCAAGTTTTGGGAGCTAGTCATTTCGCAACTAGTCTGTTTTGACTTAAACATTTGAGATACATGTTCCAAAGTACTTGGCTGATATTTTGGTCGACTTAGGAATCTAAAAGGGCCTACTACTCAACTCTAAAGTCGCACTTGGCTGGTGTGAAGCCGGTTGTAGCAGCACCAACTCATCTTCGGATTGCATCCACCATCTCTCTTCACAAAAATTGTAGCAGACTTTGAGATGCTTATACTGGCGAACCAAAACCTATATATATCTTTGGCACAAAAAGATGAAATAGCCTACACAAGTGCTACGATAGTGCATTCGGAGGCCAAAACCAGCTCAAATCATGATTTCGGCACCAGAAAGCAAAGCAGTTTTGATCTCCTAATCACCCTGAGTATGCTCACCAAATTTTGTGCAATTCTGAAACTATGATCGGAGAGGTGTTGATGATGTCCTAGATGAAGCGGCAACTTGCTATGATACCAATTGTTGGAGTTCCAGGTCTATAGGAGCATGCGAACAGAGCAAGGAAGAAGAAGAAGCTTGGAGCACAACACACAATACTAAATGTATTACCACTAAAATGTATAAAGATAAGTAACATGTTAGGGCAATAGGCGTGTATACAAGCTGAGGGAAAAAACTCCTAAAGAGGGTAAAAAGTGCCCTGACGGTCCTAGTGTGTTCAAACACATCACTACTTGAATATATCAACACTTTTTGATGGTTTAGTATTTCTTTCTGGTGGTTATTGGTTTCTTTCTAGTGACTTTCCGGTGTCGAAAACTCTCAGAAATCACACAGTCTAGTGTCTTCCTGTTGGTTTTCCACATGCACTTCCATTGTACGATAATTTTGAATGCTTGACTTCATCATTTTGACATACCTTCATAGTTGAACATAATTTTCTAAGTACACATTCTAGTTTGCAAAGATCTTTTGTTCGTCTGTAGTGGAAGATGATAGTTTCACAATGAGCTTTCACTTATGAAAACTTTACACTATGTGTCAAGAACTGATTCTAACAAGATTAAGAAAAACACACTAAAAAAACTTGTAATTGTAACTGACATTCATACAATTATGAAATTAGTTAGATTTCTTAACACATAGAGAATTGACACAATTCCTATTCCACAAATATGTGTTTTCTATTAGAGAAGATGTGTACAGAATGGTCATTCTTCTGCTCATAACCATAGAAAGTTCTCCTACACTCAGTAACCTTCCACTACCATCTCTCTTAGAAATTATCTTGACTTCCTCTCTCACATGTAGGACTTACAAATCGAGTTCTCTAATCTTTGCTACACTTATCTTAGTTTGTATCTACTACAGTCTATATTCTGGCACAATCTATATCCGTCTCTCTCTTTCTCTACTCCATCAGATGAACTTATATACACAACTGATCTATACGCTCCTAAATTCAAGAACCGCGTAATCTTCAAGATTCTGATAACAAAATTGATTCTCTAGTTTACACTATATTACAATTGTGAATTTGTCCTTTCACATAGGCATAGGTTTCTAAATGTCTAACTTCTATGGCTCTTAATCCTTCTTCTTCTCATTGATGTCTTCTTGTCTCCATGTCTAATTAGTGAGTGAAACCTCAACAATGATGATCCCACTATGGATAATATATAATATCATGGCTTCAAACATAGTTGAATTCTTTGTTATTTGCATATTTCCATCATGTAGTTTGAGTCATTTTGGTCAAAATATTTCATTCTAGAACTTTGGATGGCTTATTTTGACTTTATGGATCATTTCATCTTGTCCTTCTCTTATAAGTGTTGCATCTTCAAAGTGAATAGATGAATATATGATCAAACATAGATTATTTGATGTTTGATCTCCCATATTCATATGCATACCTATGAATGAATATGAAGGCTCTATTATCAACTCTCTCTACTTCTTCGTTTGTGTCTGGTCTCACACTTTTACTCTTTCCTTGATTGATAATGAAAATGAACAATTTTCATCCTCTCATAAATCCTAGCATTGCAATGTACGTGGTGCCAAAGATTCTAAAATTTTAATTATTTCTCTATTTATGTGAGTGAGTTCCTTGCTCATATGCTCCCTTAATGCTTATGCTCCTCCTTATATGCTTCCAAATTTATTTTTGATATGAATATACACTATTGTACATAGATGATAAATGAAATATTTGTATTTAAAGAAATCCACTGACAATGTTATTCACTCTTCTCTCCTCCGAGAAAAGTAAGAGCATATGAACTCTTCTAAGTAATTTCTCTCGTGCTTATTGATTTTCCTACAACTCTACGTAAAATCAAACTATCAAATAAATTTAAAATTTTGAATGTAATTAATCTTTTCAACACTATCATGATTCATAAAAACAACAATAAAAAATCACACTATCGTAGATAGAAATATAGATTAACAAATATATATATATATATATATATATATATATATATATATATATATATATATATATATATATATATATATATATATATATATATATATATATATATATATATATATATATATATATGTATGTATATATATATATATATATATATATATATATACATACATACATATAATTAGATAGATAGATGAATAGATGGATTTATAGATAGATAAATGAATAAATAAATGATTTAATATATGATAGGTGAATAGTTGAATAGATAGATAAATAGATAGATGAATATATCAATACATTAATGGATACACAAATAAATGAATAAATGGATTGACAAACACATTAATAAGTAGATAAATAGTGGGATAGATAGATAAGCAAAGGTGGTGATTCCTCAAGAGGTAATCAAACTTTTGCCTTATATTCTGATAAAGCTAAGGTCAAGGACAAGTCAAAGAATAGGAAGAATGAAGATGAAGGTAGCTCTTTCCAAGCAAACTTTGCAGGTAGAGGAAGATCTAGAAGAAGAGCCAGAGGTGGAAAGCAAGGCAGAGGGAGATTCCAATCATCTCAACCATGCAATATATGTGGCTTATCTAATCATATTACTAAAGAATGTTTCAGGAACCCAAGGAACTCAAGAGGAAGAGGATTCAATAGAGGTGGCTATGGATCAAATAGAGGTATATACAATGAAGGCTATAACAACAACAATTACAACAACAACAAAAACTATCAAAGTGGCCATAGAGGAAGAAGAGATTACAATAATTATGCAGAGGACCAAATTCAAGCATGAATCCATCAGTGAAGAAGGGTAAGGATGATGATCACATCTTTTACATTGATTTGGGATGCTCAAACCATGTAGAAGGAAATGTAGCTTTACTTTCTGATTTGGAAGATCCTCATAGCAAGCATGAAGTGCAGACAGAAGATGACACAAAGCACTCAGTGGAGAAGATAGGTAATGTGAAGACGTCAGATGGGAATATGAACCTCTTAATCAAAGTCTTGTATGTCCTTACAATTACCAAAAATTTAATAAGTGTTGGACACATTGTTGAAAAAGGATTGCAGGTTAGATTCAACTGATTTGGAGCATATGTTGAAGACCCAAGGCAAGGCTTTAGAAGGATTGCCAAAGGAGAAAAGACCGGAAGGCTTTTCACTTTTGAAGTGGAAGATACAAAGAACATAGCTTTGTTTAGCTATGGATCTCAAACTCTCACAGAGTTGGAGATATGGCACAAAAGGCTTGCTCACATTCGTGAGAGGACACTCAAACAAATTTGCAGGGACCAAAGTGTACTTGGTTTGCCTAATATCACAAGGCAACACATGATTTGTAAGTGTGAAGCTTGTCAACTCAACAAGGCTCATAGACAACCTTTCAATAAGAAGGGATATGTGTATCAAAATCCTTTGGATCTAGTGCACACAGATGTGTGGGGTCCAAGTAATAAGTCATTCCACCATCAACGTGCATAAACTGAATGCCCAAATAATTATGCAAATGCCCCAAATCAGACATCTCAAGTGAGGCATGCAAATCAGCCTTAAAATCAGAAATATGCTTCTCAATAGGACCAGTGAGCAACATGTCATTAACATAGACAACAATAATCAGAAGCACATCATTAGCACGCTTAACATATAAGGTGCTTTCACTTGGACTGTTCTCAAAACCATGTGCAATCAGATAGGCATGTATCTTCTCATACCAAGCACGTGGTGCTTGCTTTAAACCATATAATGCCTTCTTTAACCTGCACACCTGGTTTTCATGCCCTTTCTACACAAAGCCACGGGGTTGAAAAACATACACTTCTTCATGCAAGTCACCATTCAAAAATGCAGTTTTAATGTCCAACTGATGTACATTCCAACCATGATGAGCTGTAAGTGCACAGATGCTCCGAATAGTAGTCATACGGCATGTAGGTGCAAAGGTCTCATCAAAATCAATGCCTCTTTCCTGTGCATAACCCTTTGCAGCAAGCCTAGCCTTATATCTGTCAACTATACCATCCGGTTTACGCTTCAGCTTGTATACCCACTTAGTGCCAATGGCCTTCTTGCCAAGAGCAAAGTCACATAAAGACCAAGTACCATTCTTCATTATAGCATCATATTCAGATTGCATAAGCAGTTATCCAATTTTTTGAGTTTTGTGCTTCATCAAACAAAACAGGCTCAGTCTCATCACATAGACTAGATGCAGCCATAGCATAGCAATCTGATGCAAAAGATGCACTATGAGAGCCTGATCGATTACGATATGACAGAGGTGCATCTAATTTGCTATCATGCAAGGTCTGCACCAGCCATTCTGGCATAGTTCTTGCCTGCTCAATATCAGCTCTCTCATCAATAAGTGCATCATGTAAATCTCCACGAGAGATGGAATGATCTGCATCATCACATGAAATCTGCAACGGTTGAGAAGTTGCCTCATTAGGACCAGCACTAGACTATCCACCTGTAAAAAGAGGCAGCAAAGTATCATACATGTCTTCGAAGCTAACCGATGTCTCCTTAGTACATGAAAGCAATGGTTGAATAGCATCCTCCACAAAAACAACATCACAGCTAACCAGAATGTGTTTAGTCTGTGGATGATACAGATGATAGCCTTTACTTTCAGAATTGTACCCAACAAAAATACATTTTACTGCTTTATCATCCAATTTTCTGCGATGTTGTTCAGGCACTAATGCATATGCCAAACAACCAAAAACATGCACATGAGCAACAGATGGCTTGCAGTCATGCGAAGCCTCATATGGAGTGATAGACTGCAGTGCTTTAGTGGGACACCTATTCAGTACATATGCTGCACACATGACAGCCTCAAGCCAGAAACTATGTGGTAAAGCCTGACGCTTGACCATACACCTCGCCATCTCCATGAGTGACCTATTCTTTCGTTCAGCAACTCCATTCTAATGAGGTGTATACAATATTGTACACTGGTGTTTTATCCAACGTTCAGCCAGAAATGCATTAAAATCGGAAGACATATATTCCCCCCCTCGATCAAAACGGAGGGTGCCCATTTTACATGCTGACAGATTTCTAGCCAAAACCAAAAACTGTTTGAAGCACATGAACACTTCGGACTTTGCATTCAATGGATATACCCATGCATGCCTGGATAAATCATCGATGAAAGTCACGAAGTAAAGATAATTCCCGAAAGAAGGTGTCTGCATAGGACCACAGACATCACTATGTACAAGCTGCAATTTTTGAGTAGCCCGAACTGAACCATCTTTTGGAAAGGACGAACTCTGCATTTTGCCCAAAATACAGCCTTCACAAACATGTTTTCCAGGTGCCTCAAGTTTGGGCAAGGAGGACACCATTTTAGATTTCTAGAGGCGTAGTAAACTAGCAAAATTCAGATGACCAAAGCATGCATGCCAAAGCTTTGCATCTGACATAGCCTGAGAATCATTTACAGCACATGCCAAATCAAATATTGATCTTTCATAGTCTATGAGCTTATACAGCCCACGACATAAAATGCCAGAAGCAATAATCACATCGCCATTTGACAGATCATGAATTGTACACCTCTCATCAACAAATTTCACAACCAAGCCAATCTTGGCTAATGCAGAAACTGATAACAGGTTCTTCTTGATCCCTGGCACAAATAAAGCATCGGACAAAGTGAACAAGTCTTGAAACTCTTTAGGTCTTCAAAATTCTATAATTCTTCAGTCCACAAAGCTTCAGGCAGCAGTCTTCAGTCTTTGCTTCAATCTGCAAATCTTCTATCTTCAAAGCTTCAGGCTGCAAATCTTTAGTCTTTTCTTCAAGCTGCAAATCTTCAATCTTCAAAGCTGAGCGACACAATCCCCTTGGGGGGCAGTCAGCCAAGCATTCCTCCCACTATGTATTCTTTGGTAAGGCTGGAAATGCCTTCATCAGTAGCTCCCAAACCTGAAATGACATACAAAGAGCAAGTAGACTGCATCTAGTAATGAGATAAGCATTCACGTCAATTTTAGTTTCCACGTCAGGGGCATCCTCTTCTGCCAGACTTTTCTTCTAGAGAGAAGTCTGCATGAAAAATCTTCTTGCTCCTGTGATTAAAAGAAAATCGATAGCCCAAAAAACAAGGAGCCCAGTCAAGACCAAAAGTGTCTATCTCTTATGTCTCAATGATTCCATACTCTATTATTTTCAAGTGAGAGTGTGACATTTTGCAAGGGTCAAACATGAGATGAATGTAGCCTATGGTCCTGCCATCATTTATACTATGCTCCTAGTCAACAAGCTTGCAATTTAACATGAGCGTTATGTGCTCACAAAATGATTAGACAATAGTTCAACATTATGACTCCCATCATTCTACAACCTTCCTGAAATTCAAACAGCTTATCCAGAGCTATTCCTGCAAAGAACAGTAGCAAATCATCTAAAATAAGCCTTAAATGAGCATTGTGAAACTAGAGAGTTACTTCCCTAGAAATAAAACAATCGCTCAATCCTTGGAACAAGATGGCCTCCAAACATTCTTCTGAAAAAATCCTAATTTGTGTTAGCACAAAAATAACAAAAACATGATAAACCTGCTCATAGCATAGAGTGCATCATTCGATCATTGCCTAATCATACTCTGCAACACTCAAGGTTCAGGCTTGCAAATGAAGGTAGGTACCAACTTGCGGATCTAGACACAATGCTATGTGGGGTAGATACCAAGACACCTCTTCACTGTGATCATTACTTTTCCATAAAAAGTAGTGTTGGACTGGTGAAAGTAATTGAATTATCATGGATTATCTCATAGTGAAATAAGGTAAAACATGTAAGCAATTGAAGCACATAGTCTGTAAAATTCAATTCTTCATTCATCATACATGCAATCCTTAGATCATTCAATTTGTTCTCTCTAAAAATCTATTATGAGAACGCAAAACATCACTGATCAAGGTCTTGCCGACTTCTGAGAAAATGAACGTTCTGTTACGTTGCAAGAATTCAAGAGTGCAGAAAAGCAATTGATTTAATCATTGCAGATGCATCCAAAAATCTTGGCATCAAGTGAAACATAAGAGTGGACACAACAACTCAGGAATAAGAAGGGCAGCATTCATGGACTCCAGAAACCTATAAGTTTGCAACATTCTTGAAAATAGTCTTCAAGAAGATGATACATCATACTGGCAAATAGTGAGAACTATCATGATTATATGGGCAAATAGTGCTAACATAGTGAATTCCAGAACCACAATATGGATAGCAAAATCCACGATGGAGTATAATCATACGGTTTATCAGAAAAAGCAAGAAGATGGAGGATCCGCCTGAGTGTATTAAACCCACAACAACCATTGTTGATTCTGAAGCACTACTATTAGTCAAGCCAACGGATGTAGATCCTAAGCACTTGCTATGGACAGACATGTTCATCCTGAGCCTGCCATGATTCATGGTTAGCCACATTGGTAGAGTTTACGGACATGAAAATATGGGCATCAGACAAGAACAAAACTTCCAAATCGCCTGGATTAAGATAAAGTTTATGTTGACAACAGCTAAGTAATACAAACCGAGAATGCTCATATGAGATTGAAGGCACAAGTTGAAGGAGACCCGCAATCTTTCCTTTCATCATTGAAGTATCATACCAATATGGATGTCAGGCGCAGTATGGAAGTGTGCAGTGATCTTTTATAAATATTCAAAGAGCAAGAACCAATTCAAGGATGGTAAGCAAGTTTGTAATGCATACTACGAGGAACACTCCCACAAGGACGAGGATAGGGTCGAATATATCAAAACAGGCAACAAAGCAGTGAACAAGATAAACACTAGTGTCTGCCTTTACGAGGATGTAGAGCTGACCAAGGACCTAGCCTGCATGAGTTGTCAAATGATGTTGATGTCTATCGACTTTCAAGCTTTGATGGCCCACTTGGCGGTCGCCCTTGAGTTACAGAAGAGATCTGGTGAGCTTAGCACAGGGTAAACAAGAGCACAAACACATGGCTAATGGTTTCAGCGCTTCTGCAAACTCCAGGGAGCAAAGTTCTTCAATCATCACAGAGCAAGGAGGTTTTTCAGAATCTCAGCCAGACATGTTTTCATGCAATTATCAATGGGAGGTAGCTCAACATCCATAGCTTCAATTGACAAGGTAACTGGGTTCGAGAACATGTAGGTATAGTTATCTTATACAAAGTGAAAGCATGGTATGCAAAGGGAGGACCCTAGGGTCACAATCCCAAGGCAACAAGGTCGTGGCATCTGAGATTTGCAAGAACATGAACTGATCAAACCTTTAGCCTTCAATATGATGGTGTTGTCTATTACATGTAGACTCTATTTGGAGACAAACCCACATCAAGATATGAAGCGAGGTAGAAGCAAGCTGCAAAACACAAGAGGGATCGCCTGATTATAACTCAATCAACATGAAGGAACATTTGTAGTCCACAATGCTCATTCAAACAAAAGAAAAAAAATATGGAGCCTTTGATGGCTCGATCATATCATGTGCCTGCCTGCTGATAGGACCAGGAGAACCATGCTCCATAGCTAATAGCAGGACAGAATCAGAAGGAGCTCGACACCTAACCTGTATATATCTTTGGCACAAATAGATGAAATAGCATACACAAGTGCTATGATAGTGCATTCGGAGGCCAAAACCATCTCACATCGCGATTTCGGCACCAGAAAGCAAAGCAGTTTTGATCTCCTAATCACCCTGAGTATGCTCACGAAATTTTGTGCGATTCTGAGACTATGATTGGAGAGGTGTTGATGATGTCCTAGATGAAGCGGCAACTTGCTCTGATACCAATTGTTGGAGTTCCAAGTGTACAGGAGCGCGTGAAGAGAACAAGTAAGAAGAAAAAGCTTGGAGCACAACACACAATACTAAATGTATTACCACAAAAATGTACAAAGATAAGTAACCCATTAGGGCAATAGGCGTATATACAAGCTGAGGGAAAAAACTCCTGATGGTCCTAGTGTGTTCAAACACATCACTACTTGAATATATCAACACTTTTTGATGGTTTATTATTTCTTTCTGGTGGTTATTAGTTTCTTTCTGGTGACTTTTCGGTGTCGAAAACTCTCAAAATCATACAGTCTAGTGTCTTCTTGTTGGTTTTCCACCTGCACTTCCACTGTACAATAATTTGAATGCTTGACTTCATCAACTTGACATACCTTCATAGTTGAACATAATTTTCTAAGTACACATTCTAGTTTGCAAAGATCTTTCATTCGTTTGTAGTGGAAGATGATAGTTTCACGGCGAGCTTTCACTTATGAAAACTTTACACTATGTGTCAAGAACTGATTCTAACAAGATCAAGAGAAATGCACTGAAAAAACTCGTAACTGTACCTAACATTCATACAATTAGGAGATTAGTTAGATTTCTTGACACATAAAGAATTGACACAATTCCTATTCCACAAATATGTGTTTTCTATTAGAGAAGATGTGTACAGAATGGTCATTCTTCTGCTCATAACCATAGAAAGTTCTCCTACACTTTGTAACCTTCTACTACCATCTCTCTTAGAAATTATCTTGACTGCCTCTCTCACATGTAGGACTTACAAATCGAGTTCTCTAATCTTTGCTACACTTTGCTTCGTCTGTATCTACTACAGTCTATATTCTAGCACAATCTATATGCCTCTCTCTCTTTCTCTGCTCCATCAGATGAACTTATATACACAACTGATCTGTACGCTCCTAAATTCAAGAACCGCGTAATCTTCACGATTCTGATAACAAAATTGATTCTCTAGTTTACATTATATTACAATTGTGAATTTGTCATTTCACATAGGCATACGTTTCTAAATGTCTAACTTCTATTGCTCTTAATCCTTCTTCTTCTCGTTGATGTGTTCTTGTCTCCATGTGTGAAACCTCAACAATGATGATCCCACTATGGATAATATATAATATCATGGCTTCAACCATAGTTTAATTCTTTGTTATTTGCATATTTCCACCATGTACTTTGAGTCATTTTGGTCAAAATATTTCACTCTAGAACTTTGGATGGCTTATTTTGACTTTATGGATCATTTCATGTTGTCCTTCTCTTATAAGTGTTGATCTTCAAAGTGAATAGATGAATATATGATCAAACATAGATTATTTGATGTTTGATCTCCCAGATTCATATGGATATCTATGAATGAATATGAAGCTCTATTATCAACTGTCCCTCTAATTCTTTGTTTTTTACTAGTCTCACACTTTTTACTCGTTTCCTTGTTTGATAATGAAAATGAACAATTTTCATACTCTGATAAATCCTAGCATTGCAATGTACGTGTTGCCAAAGATTCTTAAATTTTAATTATTTCTCTTTTTATGCGAGTGAGTTCCTTGCTCATATGCTCCTTTAATGCTTATGCTTCTCCTTATATGCTTCCAAATTTATTTTTGATATTAATATACACTATTGTGCATAGATGATAAATGAGATATTTGTAGTTAACGAATTCCATTGACAATGTTATTCACTCTTCTCTCCTTCCAAAAAAGTAAGAGCATATGAACTCTTCTAAGTAATTTCTCTCGTGCTTGTTGATTTTTCCTACAACTCTACGTAAAATTAAACTATCAAATAAATTTAAAATTTTGAATGTAATTAATATTTTCAACACTATCATGATTCATAAAAACAACAATAATAAATTACACTATCGTAGATAGAAATATAGATTAATAAATACATATATATATATATATATATATATATATATATATATATATATATATATATATATATATATATATATATATATATATATATATATATATATATAGATAGATAGATAGATGAATAGATGGATTTATAGATAGGTAAATGAATAAATATATGATTTAATATATGATAGGTAAATAGTTGAATAAATAGAGAAATAGATATATAAATAGATAGATGAATATATCGATACATAAATGGATAGACAAATAAATGAATAAACGGATTGAAAAACACATTAATAAGTAGATAAATAGTGGGATAGATAGATAAGTGGATGGATAGATAAATATATTGATAGATCGATATATATAAAGGGATGGTAAAATAGATAGATTGATAAAAGTGAATCTATGGGAAACTATTGTGATAATTTTGAAGTGAATCTATGTAAGACTATTGAAAAAGTAAGAGTCAAAGAATCAGAGAATCACAGTAGTTCATAAACACTTCCTATACTATGTATGATTATCATCAAATGAATGCACATAACTATTGTTTCTATTATTCGAACAAATAAATGCAACATAGACAACAAGCACACCAAAGACCAACAATAGGAAGGTTTGTGTGGTAAAAGATCTTGTCCCTCACTACTTGGAATGCGAAAATTTAGTAAGAAATCAGATTTCAAGAAGTAATAGGAACATAGACAAAAACAATGCCAAAATCATTGGAAGGATAACAACAAGAAGATGTAGCTAGAATTTTGTAACTCTATGTACAAAATAAGTTGTTAGAATCCTGGTTCAAAAAAGAAAGAATTTGGATACTAAATTAATCAACAAAATAAGCACCAAAACAACAAAAACAATAAGACTTAGATCAAGAGTGAAAGTTAATGCAAGACGCAAACATGAGAAGAAAGAACAAGTGGTCTCAACACTAACCACCAACTACGCTCTACTAGCATGGAAACCAAAAGGTTGCATCTACCATGAAATTGGTGAGTCCCCTTCTTTTCAAAACACTCAAACCACTCACAAATGCTTCCATAAAACCAAACCAAATGCAAAGATACACTTGGCGACCTAAGGAATAAGCAAATATCGCATCATTAGGAACCCCTTGATGAATCACTAAGTAACCTTGCTCTTTGCACCATGAGTAATCATGCACCTAAAGCATGCATGTATAGGGATACATTACATGGCCTTGAATAAGTCACAAATCTCATTCTAATCCACACATGCATACATAAGACTCAAAGAAGGAGGGAGAAAATACCAATAATAATAAGAATATGAATAAAATCGAGAAAAATTACATGAACACATGATAAAAACCATATAATTTAGTGCATAAGTGATATACATATGCGATATATGAGTCTTGTATATAATGCTACTTTGTTGTTGAGTAAATTATTTGGTTTAGTTTTGCGCTTTTTAGTTTATTTTTGTGTGTTGGTTTTCGAGCACAAACACTTACACAGAGTCTCAAATAAACATGTGGGTTGCACAAATCACATCACATCCTATTTATGCAATACACTCTAGTTTTTAGTTTAACGTTTTTTGTTCTTTATGTATACCCAAGGTTAATGCACAATGGCATGCTTGCACTCCACAACGCTTTCTTTATCTTTCTTACTAAGTGGAAAAAATTTAGTACTCATATGCATGAGATTCAAAATGGCATCAGGTGATGGGCAAGACAGAGGGGAACAAGTCATTCAATAGGGAACATTTGCTCAATTTGTAGGAGTTTCAACATAGGAACCCTAACTTGGTTGTTCGAAAATACTTTGTAAGGATCTGACTAAATCTTGAACATTGTTACTATAAGACCCACCTTATGGAAGCATTGCATGTCCCATGAGGCATTGGCTTAAAGAAGGTGACCATCCTTTAAAAAAGTACCCATATTTTTTCATTACTCAACAATAAATACATGGGCATGCATGCATATTACACTTCATATCATTTGATTTTGGTGAGCTACAAAGGATGCCAAAACTGATTAGGACATTGGAATAGGATGCAAAAAATTCTTAAGTTTTCAAATCATGAAAGTAACTTTTAACAAGATCCATATATTTGTCATTGGAATTAATTAGAGAAACTCTTTATGTCTCTAATTTTTAGATAGGAATCAATGATGTGGAGGAGGTACCATCCTATGAAAATTTGGAGCACATGAAGAATTTCACAGACCTTAACAAATAAAGAACTCGAGTTTTGCCTTAGACTAATTCATCAATTTTTTGCTTCCCAAATAAGGATAGATATACAACCCCTCAAAAAAGGGTTTGGCATAGTTTGGTGCATGTAACAAGATTCAGTACCATACTATATATTAAAACATGGGTTTATGAACAAGAGAAACTGCAAACGCTAGATGGCACAATAAGAAAACATTCTTTGAGATATATACCTACAAGAATCATCCATACAAATCTCACCAAAGATTGTAACTTTACACGTCTCTTAAGTACACAAGAATGTTGTCTATGTAGGATACCACTAGGTAGGCATAGCATAGCTTCAACTACCACAAAATATGAACAAAGGAAGAAGATTAGAGGAGAAGTTGGAGGCATTACTAGGATCACAAGGATCTTTAAATCTAGAAGTCAAGGAGAATCCAAAACATTTGATAATGATGAGGAAGAGGAAGAAGCCTAACAAAAAGAGGAAGGTGTGACATTGAGACATAGAATGGGATCATATAGATCATCCAAATAAGTTTCCTAGTGGTTACACTTTGTAATATCATCATCATAATAGACTCCACGAGACTATTCTTGACATTACATGGTAAGGTAATAAGTAAATCCAACACATGCAAGAACATTGAGTTGTATTACTAGTCTTAAGGTTTTCTCCTATGCTTGGTGTTGTGTTTAGTAGTCCTTTATTTAGTATTCAAAATATGGCAGCTATGAAATCAACTTCATGATGTACTCTTG
>CM035406.1:115587160-115599660 GCA_020310875.1 Ceratopteris richardii
TTCTTACTCTATCTCTTTGTAATGAGGTGCCTTGGTCATGTCCTTGATTTCTTAAGTGGCCTTGCCTTCCTCCAAACATTTCTTTGCCCTTGCTTTGTCCTTGTCTTCCTTTGCATCTTTGATTACATGCATAAAGGACTTGTTCATCCTTGCTTTTAGTTGAACCGCCACCTATGTTCATCTCTTATGTGATCTTGAGAGCAAGAAATTGCTCAAAATCAAGGAGATTATCCCTTACATATCACTTAAGTGGTAAAGGGTTTCCACTTCTCATCACTCCTCAAACCATTGAGGGTACATGCCTCAAGATTGTCATCATCTACGTGGCTTCCAATGGATCCCAATGCATCTGATAATTCCTTGACCTTAAGTATGTACTCATTTATGCTACTCTTGGAGCTTTTCCTAAGGTTTTTTAGCTCATTCTTGAGCTATATCTTCCTTTCTTTGGTACGTGTTGAATAAAGCCTCTCAAGTGTCTCCCATACCTTCATGCTTGAATCCAAATCTTAGATATGGCCGACCATGCTATTGCTTATGTTTTGGGAAAGGATAAAAATCACCCCCTTGTCTCTTTCATTCCATTCCCTAAAGGCCCGTAGTTATTCATTGGCAGGATTTTCATCCAACCTAGGTCTTTGTTCACTCCCATTAATCAATCCCCATATGCCCTTTCCCATAAAGTAGTTGGAGACCCTAAATCTCCATGGTTGATAGTTCCCCTTGTATAGCTTTTCAATTTGAGTCTTAAAGTCTCCCATCTTTGGTCTTTCCTATTTGACATAACCCTTGGCTGATTCTCCAAAGTGTGTAAAATGTAAATGAGAGTCTGAATTTACCTTAATCAAAGGCTTTCCTTTGATGAACACCTTGCACACTTGAAACTTTGAGTAGAATAGTTGCCCCTTAATGTGAGCTACCTCCTATTGGAGTTTGAGGTCTACGGAAGCACACAAACAGCACAAGGAAGAATAAGAATCTTGGAGCACAACACACAATATTAAATGTATTACGAAGTGAATGTACAAAGATAAGTCACTCGTTAGGGTTATAGGCATAGATACAAGATGGGGGAAAAACCTCTTAAAGAGAGGAAAAAGTACCCCAAAGTTCCTAAGTGTGTTCACACAGATCACTACCAAAATATATCAACAAATCCCCCTAAGGAATGATGTCATGAACAAGGATTTGGTACTCATGTATAAGGAAGTGACAAGCTATGTGTAAAGATATCAATCCATAAGGAGGTAAGCCCAAAGCTTTGCAGAAAGCTTCAAACTTCTCCCGATGCAGAGCCTTTATGAAAAGATATGCAATGTTATCTTGTGTGGGCACATATGCCAAATTGATCTCTCCAGCAAAGAACCTCTCCCTTACATAATGATAATGCACATCAATGTGCTTTGTCTGAGCATGGAACATAGGGTTCCTCGCAATTGCCAATGCACGCTGATTGTCAGTGAAGATGGTGATGGTAGAAGATGACCAATGCCCAAATCATCCAAAATGTGTTTGAGCCACACACACTCAACAATTGTTGTGAAAGCTACCCTGTACTCAACCTCACAACTAGAAATGGCCACAGTAGGCTACTTCTTGCTCAGCCAAGATATGCATAAGCCACCAAGCATGAAGCAAAAACTACTAGTGGAAACATGAGTTTCATAGCAACTTGCCCAGTCAGAGTCAGAAAAAGCATGTAAATCTAGCGGTAGTGATCCCCCCTTGGGATAAAACAATCCAAGTAGTTGGATACCACTCAAGTAGCAAAAAATGCACATAACCGCCTACCAATGCTTGACACTTGGGCAATGCATAAACCTACTTGTCTGAGAGACACCATGAGGATTCAAAAAACATTATATGAGTCCTTTGCATAGCTTTCCTTCATCTTGCACACCTTACTTATCAGTTACAGAACCTTTTGTTAGTCTTTAGACTCCAACACTCCCCCCTTCCTAGGTTTCCTCATCCTTGAAAATGAATCTAAGGGAATTTTCCTTGTTGGGCTTCCCTTAAGTGGTGGAGTTGTTGTTGTCATGCAAAAGTAAATCAAGCATCCAAGAGCCTACTGATAAAGAACAACATCAAATGCATCTCAAGCATCATGAAGACTCATCCATAAACCTATTTCCATAGGAGTGGCAATAGGATTATAGTATTCAAGGCCAAAACATTGCAATAATTTGTCAATATATTTTTTTTTGACACAAAGCTATTCCACCATCAACCTAGATAAATTAAATGCCCAAATAATGATGCAAATGCCAAAAATCTAACATCTCATAAGAGGCATGTAATTCAATGTTAAAATCTATAATATGCTTCTCATTAGGACTAGTGACCAGCATATCATCAACATATACAACAATGATCAAAAGCACATCATTCGCATGCATAACATATAAGGTGCTCTCAGTTGGACTGTTCTCAAAACCATGTGCAATCAAGTAGGCATGTATCTTTTCATACCAAGCACGTGGTGCTTACTTCAAACTATGTAATGCCTTTTCAATGTGCACGCTTTGTTTTCATGCATGTCCTTTTTGCACAAACCATGGGATTGAAATACATACACTTCTTCATGTGAGTCACCATTTAGAAATGTAGTTTTAATCTCCAATTGATTTATATTCCAACCATGACCAACTGCAAGTGCAAAGATGCTGTGAACAGTCGTCATTCCATAAGTGGGTGCAAAGGTCTCATCAAAATCAATGTCTGATCTCTCTTGAGCATAAGCTTTTGCAACAAGCCTAGCCTTATACATGTCAGCTATTCCATTAGGCTTATCTTGTAAACCCATTTAGTGTTGATGGCCTTTTTTCCTGGAGGCAAATCACATAAAGACTAAGTGCCATTCTAAATAGTAGCATCATATATTTGATTGCATAGCATCCATCTAATTTTCTAAATTTTGTGCTTCATCAAAAGAAATAGGATCATTTTCATCACAAAGACTAGATGCAGCCATTGCATAGCAACCTGATGCAAAAGAATCACTATGAGAACCTAAACAAGTACAATATGATAAAGATGCATCTAATTTTCTATCTTGCAAAGTTCGCACCAACCATTTAGGCATAGTATTTGTGAAGAGATGGATAGGTATGTGCTTGAAGATGAAGAGGTGTTGCAAAATCCTTGATCTACACCAGCCAATTGAACTCCAGGAGTATATGGTGGGCCCTTTTAGCTTGCCAATGGATGTATTAGACACCCTATGTACCTTGGAAGATCACTCTCAAAAAGATAGATCAAAACAGATAAGTTGGAGTTAGCTCAGAGGTGAAGAACTTGCTATTCTTGGTTCATACACTTGTCCAGTGTTTTGCACTATTCTCTGAGCACAGCAGTAATTAGCTTTATTCCTCTTGGGAAAGTCTAGTTAACTTAAAGAGCTAACTTTCAAGAGTAATCTCATCAAAAATAATGAACCACACACTGAGAAAGATGTTTAGCAACTGATGACATCATCCCGATTTTCACGGGCTGCTACAGTTTGATACCAGTGATCAGAAAAATGAACATAACTCAAAATGTAGGAATCTAATGATTATGAAAATTTGTATGACTATACTAGACAGTAAGCTGAATCCAACAAGCTTTAAATCATTTGAATTCAGATGACTAAAGGATTATGTCTTCGACATGATAGGATGGACCCCAATATGATAAAGCTACATGGCAAATCCTATGGCAATGGGTCTGCTGCCTCTACTTTTAAAGGAAGTTTGATCTTGGGATCTACTCTTCCAGATAGCTTGAATTAATTTGGAAGTACAATGAAGGGAAGACATAGCACTCATGGAACCCCCAAATCTCACAAAGCAAGGGTTGAATGCCTAGCAACTGCTAGAATACAAAACTGAAAGGCCGGCTAAGGTAGAAACTGGGAAGGGACTGCCCCATGGCTAGATGAGAGGATTGTTTTGAATTGGGTAGCCCAAAGGCCCCAATTGATCAAATGCTCAAAGGCCCACACTTTCCTGAAGGGGCTGGTTTAGACATCTCACCACAAATGATGAGGGACACCCAACTTCAACCTACAAGAATTGCTTTCTTTGATTGGGATATCATAATTGAGTATCCAGGTCAATACTGTAATTTTGCCTCTAGTCAAAGAATTCTCAAGAAGTGTGTAAAGAACTTACGATCACTTTGTATCCCTCTTTTAAAAAGCATGCCATGCTATTTTTACCCTCACATATCCTTGGAAAACATCCCTACTTCGGCTTTTTTGTTTGTTTTTTTTGGGGGGGGGGGGGGGGGGGGTGTGTAATATGAAAATAATGGTAGACTAAATATGAAATAAATATTTGAGTCAACTTTATATATTCAGGCAATTTTTTTTACTTCTTTATTTATTGTGTGAAGAAGGAATCAAATTATAAACAAGAGTTTAGGTATGTATGTATGTATTTTTCCACCTATTATGTGGGTGAAATATATGGTTTCAATTATGCATGTACTCAATCGATAAATGAAGCATATAAATCCATGATGGAGATAAATGTCCATGGGTCATAAAGGTCACGCATGGCAATCTAAAAGAATAGCATCATACGCTTATATCTAAGGACTAGATGATAACATAGTCTATCATGACATCTCCACTCAACCAGCAGCTTATATAACCTGTACACCCCCCACTGATAATGTACTAAGGCCTCCACTACTTCAAGGTGCCTATTCGCATCGCAATCTAAAATAATAGCATCAAGAAGATAACATAGTCTATTCGGCATCAAGAAGACAACTAACTTTTACTTCCGATTGTTCATTAAAAGCGTCATCAGACATTGAAAGACAAAAGTCTGTCTATATTATGACATCTCCACTCAACACGCAGCTTATACTATGGCCTCCCCTACTTCAAGGTGCCTATTCCAATCACATTCTCTTTTCTTCTATTCACAATAGAGCTCCGTTCTCACATAGACATGATCTTGCATATCAAGTTCTATTGCATTCTGTTCAACTAATGAGAATAATCAAATCAGCATCATCAATCAATAGCAGAGAATGAATGCATTCATTCGCCTGCAACCATATATCTAGGCAAAAGGCTACATATGTGAAACACATTGCCTCCCTGATTTAAATTCACTGGCTAGCTGCACATACTTTGTCACTCTCACCAAGGCCATTAAAAACGCAAGAAACCCTAGTCACCACCATCATTTTCCCTAGAGTAGTCAAAATCTCTGTTTTCTATCGAATGTTGCATGTTCTGAATTTTCAGTGCACGTCCCCACAGGTGCATGGCAAACATAAACATTAAACTATGTCACAAGCATAGAAGCTAAAAAAGCAAACATCTTTGCAGAATCCTTACATTATATACTCAATCCATTGTGTCACTAGATGTTTAAGAAAATATTTAACTGATAAGAAAGATACTACCATCAAAATCTTCCATTTGAATTAAATTGCTTCCTCACACCTGCACATTGCTCTACAAGCCTTTCCTTTCTTTTTTTTTTAAAAATGGAAGTTCAGCAATAGCCTACTCTTCCAGGCTATAATTAATATAGAAAACAACTGTACAAGTGAACAGGCTAAGAACCCATGGGACTCCCAGAATCCCACAACGCAGGGGAATATCAAACAAATTTAGAGAGCTCTACAAAGAAGGTAGATCACCCTGTTGTCCCCTTCATGTGGGGCCCACTTGCTTTTAATCTTATTATTCTCTAGGAAAAACACTCGATGATGTCTGAAAGGCGGGGGTTTCTTACAGTTGGAAATTCTTTTACCTAACAGGAAAAGAAACTTTTCTAACCACCATTCTTTAGGAGGTCTTTCAAAATTGGCAGCAGACCTCTCCTTCCAGATCTTCCAGAGGGTCTCACCTCTTATTGCATTCCACAAAGATGAGGAACACCCAATCACTTCATGACACTAAAAATTATGTGTCAAAAGGCATAAGGAGAATGTTTCATCAATAACTTCCACTGAAATTGAATCGGTCTATGCAAATAGATGGTTAAAAAGCATATAAATGATCAGGAAAATGTTACCACCAAAAACTTCCAATAAAATTGAACCTTTCTCTCCACCCTGTACATTGCTCTCCAACTCTTACTTTAGTGTGTTTGCTCTCTCTTGGTTCACCTTAAATGAAGAACAACCTTCATACGGCCCTTACTATTATAATGATAACACTCATTCTTATGGTTATGTGCCTTAATGTAAGCATTCCAAGAATCACTCAGTCATGAGTACTAAGCCACTTTTCAGTTCCTCAGTGCAAAGGCCCACTCCAAATCAAAACCTACAAGCACAATCTACAACTAGATGCATTGATTATTCTCAAAACACCACAAGAACAGCTTTCATAAAGATGCAACAGATTTTGTGGTGATGTCCACAGTACCACAACATCAACTTCACAATATAGACCACAATGATAGTTTGAAAAAGGAGGGCACATACAACCACACAGAACTTCATGGTGTAGATAAAGAAAGAGGCAGAGCATATTGGCATCAAACAAAGACATGGAAGAAGCCTTAGCAATAGGGCAAGGAGATGAATCCACAGAGACCCTTGCATAACAAGTTAAAAGAATAGTTACAAAAGCCTATTGAAGAATATAGACAGCCGGAGAAGCCAATATCAACAGCTTCATTAGATCCAGGAAAGACAGAATTATCATACTGAAATTTCTTTGTTTTCTTTCTTTTCTTTTTCTCCTTTTCCTGACTCTAGTAGGGACGCCAGGTGCAACACCCATATACAGAAGGCAGAAGCTTTTGCCATTGATTTCATCTCAAGGGTACCACATCCCCGAATGACCCATCCCAAATGAGCCTGCATGACAACAAATAAGAGCCCACACAGGACCCCAGACATTGCACAAGTCCACAAACTGCACAATGCTATGACCCAGCACTCTGTGCCTAGCCACAGTTCACTTGTCAGACTGCCTCATCCCAATGGATTCCCAAATGAATTGTCATAATTAAAGATGACGTACACATGGAACTTAAACTTCTACATCTGAGCTGTGAGCTAGAAAAAAAAAGATTAATCACAGCTGATGCCAGCTAAATACAGCCTAAAAATAAATATCCAGATCTGTGCTTTTCTTCATCGACGAAGTGCACTAAAGGCCTTTCTATTCTAAAAATCTTGCAAACATTATCTGCATTTCGAATTAGAAAATGTCAAAGATGCATAGTATGACACAACACTAGAAAAGAATATTCATCAAAATCTTGATAGCTTTCCTGCAGCCAATAACTTATACGAGCATCAAATTCCCCCAGAAAAACCTGCAAAGAGATATTTTTTTCTACCCAAACATGCAGCTTGTAAAAGTGCACACATCAAACCTCATAATACTGCTCTGAACTGCATAGCAGTTGCAATTTATTGAACATTCTGACCAAAGCTTGCCCTCTAAATTAGATGTAACACAGACCTTATAGACTAGCAGCACATATCTAAAGATCATAGCTGGCTCAAAATAGGAATAGAGCATACAAAGAAACTCTGGAGTGATAATTCCTAAAACAGAAACTCTTTGAGCACATCGAATAAAACTGCTCAATAATCATCATCCGAATGACTACAAAAACTGCTCTTACTGAAACAATATACGATTGCAAACCTCACCCTCAAATTGATTTAATTTGAGTTCAAGATCTTGTTGTTGATAAATGTCCGTAGAAGAGGAATCAACCCTATAAGCGCCATCTGCAACTGCTCAGAACTACTGAATCGAACACTAACTTGACCGGCTCTTCTATTATTCAAGTTCCCACGAACAACTGTCATAGTTCTCCCAACCTTAAATTGAACTTGCAAGTTACCACCAATCGCAAGATCTCCATGCCAGTCCATCACAGACAATCCAAAAGTTGAAAGGAATGGACCTAAAGGATAATCTTCATCCTTCAGAGTTGCTTCCAAACTTCCTCCGTATGCAACATCACCTCGCCCCGTCAAAGCACCCCCATTGAAAACCAGTTTCACTCTTTTTCCTATTAGCAATCGGTCTTCCAGCTTCATCCCAGCAGCAATGGTATCACCAAGTAGGGTGACAGCCAGACCACAAGTTGTTTTGTTTCTTCTGAAATTGTCAAACCTTGTTTCACTCCTTAGAGTATATGCAAGGTCCTTGCCAATTGTCTGAACATCAAGACCAGCTTGAGTAACTCTTCCTTCACCATTCTTAAATGATGCTGCACATTCCATTTGTAAATTTGCTTCTTTCTTGTCCTTTGTTACCTGACCTGATATTGATACAGGTATCTTCTTGGAGACTACAAACATTTTTTCAACATTTAGACCATCATAGCCACTGTCATGATCCCAGCCATGTGTTTCCAAGACTGGCCTTACAAGCCATTGATTAGCTGCATCAAGATACCGATATCTGTAGGTTGGATTGTCAGAATCGAAGGATGGTGGTAATGCCATGTCTGGCATGGGAACAGGTACCGAAGCAGAGGCATTCTCTTCCTCAAAACTCTCCTCAGGATATTCAGCCACATCCTTTGGAAGTGATGCCAATCTTCTCTTCATCTCCTTCTTCCTAGCCCTATCATCCTTCAATTGTTTCTTCATGAAAAGTTTTTCTCTGTACTCAAGTTCTTCGGCATAAGCCTTCCTCTGCTCTTTATCTAGCAGCTTCAGTTCTGCCTTTGTCAGCCGTCTGAAAGGAGGCAAATCATCATACTCCTCAGTCTCTGAATCTGCATCCTCATCAGACTCATCTTCTGTGTCATCATCCTCACTACCA
Organism: Ceratopteris richardii; assembly: GCA_020310875.1. Lineage (NCBI taxonomy): Eukaryota > Viridiplantae > Streptophyta > Polypodiopsida > Polypodiales > Pteridaceae > Ceratopteris > Ceratopteris richardii. The sequence goes on from CM035406.1 coordinate 115,595,913, forward strand.
ATCTGCTCATCTGGAAGCTTCAGCTGAGCACGTGATTGTAGCAATGATGAAAGCAAAAAGGGCAAGGGTGGAACCCTAGAACGAACTCCAAAAGGCCTTGCTGGTGTACTATCCTGTAGCTTTAGAAGGGAGTTGGCTTCTGCCAAAATCTTGGAAGCAAAGCAAAGCAGTAGTAACTGTGGTTTCCAAACCTGCCCATTAGGAAGTACTCGTTCTCCTGATCTGTTTCTCCTACAAGCAGTGTGATTCTCCACAAGCGAAACAGGATTCATAAGTCTCATATCACCAGCTGCCTGCCGAATAGTTTGCTGGACAACATGAGATCGTTGTGCAACAAACATCTCATAACTGACAGGTGCTCCATTGGCACCATCAGGTGGAGCTGAAGATGCATGAGTAAGCACGACAATAGCATTGAACCAAACAGCAGATCCAAAAGTGTCAGTGATTGTACGAAGCAGAGGAAGGTCACCATAATCTCTGCTCTGCATGTCTAATCTATCAAAGTACAGCACAATATCAGGAGGAGACTTCTTGATAAATCGCTTCACTGATGCCATAATTCTTTCATTGCGACGTTGATCTGCAAAAGAAGTCAAAAGACCAGGTGTATCTATGACTCTAAGCCTGATACCATGCACAGTTCCAACTATTTCTTGGACTTTGGTTGTTGCAGGACTATAGGCATTTGTTCCAGACTTTATCTCATCAAACAAGGAGTTGATGGTAGCACTCTTTCCTACACCACTCTTCCCTAGAACCATAATTGTGCACCCAAATTCCAGATCATCTATACCTGCAGCCTCCTGCTCTTCTGCTAGAGAGCTTGCTCTTTCAAAACTGAATGTTCCTGCCCTACCTGTACCCCTCCCTCCACGCAACTGTTCTGCCAGGCCAAGCCTATAAAGCACCTGAGCAACCACCACATTGTGAGCAGACTGGCCAAGCCTATGTGCTAACCTCAAAAACTTTACTCGAATCATCTGTAGTTTTTCTCGTGCATCATCATTTCCTTCCGATACATCTGTATTCGACGAATTCTCTTCATCAATGGTTGTTGGTTGCCGAGCTGAGGCTGAAGACCCACTACTGCGAGGTATTGCCCGGGTAGCATGGTCTAGTGAAGGAACAGAGCGTCCAAGACCAGCAGGTCGTACAGGTAAAGAGGGTCCTGCACCACCCAGAGATGAGGAGGCATCACTTGATGCCGTTTCTGTTCTAGCACCTGTTGGTGCAGGTAGGTCCTCAGACTCTTGTTCCTTCTTGGATTCACTGCCAGCCTCCTCATTGGCAACACCTTCCTCAATACTAGGCATTGATGTGCTGATCGCAGTTACAGGCTCTTCTACTTTCACAGATCCATTGAGAGTATCTTTGCTACCAAACACCTCTGCTCGTGTGGTGAGATGACTATTTTCCTCCGTGTCATTCATTTCCCGTGCCTGAGCAGCTGAAAATTCATCACCAGCAGTAGAATCTTCACTTACAGTAGTAGCACCTGCAACTTGAGTTTGCACCGAGTCGTTCTCTAGAATCTCAGCAGTAGATGCGGGATCATCACTCTTAACTGCAGATGCTGGTAATTCTTCTTTCTCCTCAACACCATCCAACTCCTCTGATGTGTTCTGGACATCCTTCAATTCATTCTCTGGGGAGAGCTCCTCAGTAGTCTTCAAGATAGGGGGTGCATTATCAGACTCATTGAGATCCAGCTGTGCACTTGCATTCACATCAATGGGAACCTTCTCTCCACTCACTTCAGCTTGCACTGAGTCATCCAACCTTGTACATTCCTTCTTCGTTTCATCATCCAACCTTGTACCTTCCACATTTGATTCATCCGACGAATCATCAACAACTTTACCTGGTGACAAATCTGCTGTAGCATTTTGCTCACCTTTATCCACCAACTCTTTTTGACCATCATGAATGCCACTCTCTTGTTGCACAGCTGCTGCATCCACACTGCCTGAATCACCAATATCCTTGCTCTCCTTTGCTTCTGAGGGAGAAGAATCCGCCTTCAAGTTGCTAACATCATCAACATCAGATCCACTGGACTTTTCCCCTTCTATAACCTTTGAGGCAGGTCCATTAGCCAAGTCATCTTTTATGAGATTTTCCTCAGAGATATCATCATTGTTACTATCCACAATGCTCTCATCCTCTGCAAACTTCTTAGCATCCAAAGAATCTGCAGGAACACCATCTTCAATGAGTGCATCTCCCGTAATTGATGAATTCTTACCTTGAGCAACACTGTCTTTCTCTTCATCATCTCCATCTGGGATTTCCATGCCCTGTCTATCTGTCACGTCATTTTTCTCAATAACATCATCCACATTGGTGTCCACATGTAATGAAGATACTTCCTGTTTGACATCCTGTGTATTGCCGTCATCATTAACATTATCTTCAGTACTTCCACTGCTTATGACCATTGAATTGACAACCTCCTTATCTAAAACATTATCAATATTCTCTTCTACTACTGGCAGAAGTGCAGATATGACACTTTCAACATCCTCACTATCAGCAGAGAGACCATACAATTGAGCAATCTCGACTACTCTATTTTTGAATTCTGTAGCACTGAGATTATCCAGAATTGAAGAATCTAGTGAAGAGACGCCGGTTTTCCAGAAGTTCAACTGTCTGAGAGCAATCTGTTGGGGACCCTCTGCAGGTTCAAAAGTTGGAGAAGAGGGAGCTTCTGGACTTGCAGGCTCTCCAGTAGATGCAACTGCTATTCTTTCCAAAGCACTGTCAAAGCTTTCTACGCTCAAGGTATCATCCTCAACTGCATTATCTTCCTTCTCGGTATCCAAAGCCTTTTTTGAATCATAAGAATTATAATCCACGGTGTCTTGCGGTGGTATATTCTCTTGAGTTTTTGCATTTTCTGCATTTTCCGCCGGATCGGCAGAAAGTTTGGATTCCGTCGTTTCTGCTGTATTCCCTTCCTGGCTGACGTCTTCGACTCCTTGAGCAGAAGAAGGATCCTCAGATACAACATTCGAGGAAGGAACGGAGGTTTCCATTGCCATGAGTAACAAGAAACTAAGTAAGGGAGCCACAAAAAACCACAATTCAATTCATGCGAAAGAAGAATCGAGAACACAAGGTTAGAACAAACAACGAAGACAAACCTGTGAGCTTCGCAAAGTATGGACTCCCCCAAACCCTACGCAGACAATCGAAATGAGGTGAACCACAGAGAAAACGTTGGGGGAGGGCTTAAGCTTCACCCCTTCGAGCCTTCTTCATTGCCTCTCTTTTCCATTTTTCACTATCGTCATTTTATCCCCCAAATTCGCCACGTGGCCTTATCTCTCGACCTTCATCCCCAAAGGAAAGGCCTCGAGAAAACATCTCCGCAAAGCCGGATTCACATTGCATATTTTCTTATACGGCCCCCAAAAGCAAGTGAGAAGTTGGTTTCCAAGGCACGCCACATTCTTATGTCCACACAATGTTATAAACGCGGCTTGGTAAGGATATAAGAAGTTGGCACCGAAAATACATGGCCAAAGCTTCCCTCATGAATTACTCACCATTCTCTTCTCCTACCTCCAATATTGATTTCTAGAGGTTATGAGCTCATTTCCTCCCTTCGGAAAGAGGGGAACTATGTGAAAGACAAGTGCTTTCTGAACAAAGAGATGAATGAAAAGCAGAAATAAGAAGAAGGGTTTCATTCCACATTATTTTCGATTGTTGGAATGACTTTAATCTAGGAACACAAAAT